>JAXLNO010000555.1:0-121146 GCA_038087875.1 Malacoraja senta
AATCAGCCAGGTGTACAGCAAGGAGATGATTAAGCTTGTCGATTAGGATCAGACCACCAAGATAATTTTCACAGACCTCATCAAGGTAATGTTGGCAAGCATCCAAAACTCAGTCAGTGGTGTCATTCATGTTGGCAGTATAGTGAGCTGGTGCAGTGAAGGAAGAAAGATGCAACTCAAGGAATATTGCAGTCCTTTGCCGAGCAGAACCGAAAGGACTAAAAGAGCCTCATGTGTCGGAGGGAACTGCAGATGCTGATTTAAACCGAAGAAAGACACAAAAAGCTGGAGTCACTCAGCGGGACATGCAGCATCTCTTGGAGAGAAGGAATGGGTGATGTTTCGGATCACCCATTCCGACGTCTCTGAAGAAGTGTCTTGACCTGAAATGTCACCCATTCCTTCTCTCCGGAGATGCTGCCTGTCCCGCTGAGTTACTCCAGCTAATTGTGTCTATCTTCGAAAGAGCCTCATGTTGGAATACCAAGAAGCGGTTTGAATGGGACAATGTAAAGGTAACCTTAATATACCTATCATTGCACACCCAGACAAATTTAGATAATCTGTGTTACCAATGGCTCCTGGTGGTCTGGGTGATGGGCAGACATTTCTGGTGGTACAGATTCCCACCACTTAATATACCACATTTACAGGACTTAAACAACTGTCGTATGATTACAATTTAAATGTTGAAATAAAACTCCCACCTTTTCCAGGTTGAGTCACGAGCCACTCATTGTAAGAAATAGGCGATATTCGATTAAGAAATGTTGCAGCCCATCACTCATTCCTTTAGTGTAGGAAGGAACTGCAGATACTGGTTTAAACTGAAGATAGGCACAAAAAGTTGGAGTAACTCAGTGGGTCAGACAGCAACTCTGGAGAAAAGGAATAGGTGACATATCGGGCTGAAACTCTTTTTCAGACTAAAATTCAGTCAGGAATCTAGGTTCCTTTAGCATGAGAAATTCAAAATGCAGAGGAAACCAGCCTTTATTCTGCACTTCGCTGGAGGAATCCAGTATAAAGCCCCACCCCCCCCCCCCCGCCCATAAAAAACCCAACAGTGAGCAATTATATTGTACTCTCAGAACACCCGCTCAAACTTCTAATCTTGTTCATTCGTAATGTCGCTTTAGCTAACATTTCCCTTACTACTCAGTATAATCCAAAATCAGATACTTAAGAATGCCAAAAATCAGCAAGACAAATGTATTTTGTAATTGCTTCAAATTTAACTGCTGCATCAACAACAATTACTTCCATTTGTAAAGTGTTTTTACTAGCAAAACATGCCAAGTCGTGTAGGCAAACAAAAAAATAGACATTTATATGGAAATATCAGCGGAGGTAACCAAAACCTTGGCCAAAACAATGATTTTGTAAGAGGTCTCTTAAGGAAGAAAAAAGGAAGTGATGAGGTTCAGACAGAAAATTCCAGAGCTTAGCATCATGGTAGCTGAGGGCAAGCTGCCAAAATGGAAAGATTAAATTAAGGGAACGTCATGAGGAAAAATTTGAAGAACTGCAATGATCTCAGAGGGTTGAAAGGCAAGAGATGACTACAGAGATAAAGGGGTGAGAGGCATTTGAAAAAAAAGCATGGCAGCATTGGAATCGAGTTATTGCCTAACCATGAGCCGATGTCTGCCACTGAATGCAGTGGGGATAACCATACATCACTGTATGGAACACAGTGAGGATGGCCATGTTCAGCATCCCTTGGTACACATGACAATAAAATAAACTCAAACAACTGGTTCAATGGTGAATAAACCAGAACTATTACTGCCATTGCAGATATATCTCTACCCTGGTACAATTTTAATTTCCACGAGCTTTGTTTGGTTTCTGCGTCCCTTTCCCATCCTTTCCTTCATCTCAGCTGAGCAATCAGCTGGGAGATCAGGCCGGAGAAACTGCAGGCAATTAAAAAGCTTTGATCTGTTGTTCAGCATCTCCCATTTTATAAAGCTCTAATTAACGTTGCAGGAAAACAGCCACCAGCATCCTCTGCCCACTACAAGCAAATCCACAGTAAATTAAGGAGCAAGTTTGAAGAGCTACGGAACTTCACATCTGACTCCCAAAATATTTAAGATTTACATATCAAAGAGACTCACAGAAATGTACCACTGTATTTTAATTCAATTTACTAAAACAAGCAGCATACCTACTGCTGAAGAGCCACTTATAATCAGTTTCTGTTAACTTTACATTCTACCTTCCGTGACAGTACTGATGATCCTTCATCAGTGATGTAATGTACAATCATGACAATATTTTTAGGTTTCCAACATATTTTGTGTCTTCTCATTCCTCCTACTTTATAAATCCACCCAGCCTTACAATCCTTTTCAGGTTTAGGTTTAATATTGTCACATGTACCAAGGTACAGTGAAAAGCTTTGTTTTCCTTTCTATCCATTCAGATCTGATAAGGTTATACATAAATACAATCACGTCAAGCTCAATACAATAGGTAGAACAATGGAGTAGATACGGAGTGCAGAATATAGTTCTCAGCATTATAGTGTCCATGGTATAGTGCCCATGGTATTACCATGTGATGGCATGGGAAGACAGCTGGCAGGAGGAAAAGACCCCAACGGGGCTGTCATGGACTAGCTATCCATGAAGGCAGGCTCCATCACTGTGAATTGTGAATAAGAGTCATCCCTCATGGCTATGAAAAATTCAGAGGAAAATACCCCCTGAGTCTGCGAGAGCGGGGGCGGAAGATGACTCATCGGATGACAACCCGGTAACCGACCCTGGCATAATCAGCACGGCACTTACAACATCAGCTGCAGGACAAGAACTCCAAGTGTGTAGCTGTAGCTGGTCCAAGGTAACATCCATCAGAGGCCTAAATATACATCGAGGGTGGATGAAGTGCTTGAAGGAGGTAAGACCGGGACCTCGCATTGATCAGTATCTCCTGAGAGAAAGATCAAATCAGTCGAGTGAAGCTCAGCGGCAGGATACAACCCACAGTCCAACGTGCATCAATACCCCAGTTGCCAAGGAGAGTAATTCAAGCACAACATCTGAAAACCCGGAATCCAGCCAGACGCAGCCTGCTTTGGAGAAGAACATGCAAGGCCACAGACATCATATGAAGTGGCCAAAGCCTAGCAGCAAGAAAGAGTGGGCAACAATTGATGCAGACCTGAGTAAGATCCTAGACGGACTTCAAGGAACAGTGGAGAAGAAACTGGAGAAAATGAGTGATCTGATCTACTTCTGCAGGGCAGAAAGGTTCGGAACCAAAAAGAAGGAAACAACAACCCCTCCCAAGCTCAGAAGGCAGCGAGAAATTGAGCGCCTAATCAAAGAGAGAAGGGGCCTGAGGAAACGGTGGAGGAAATCCTCACTGGAGGAAAGTGTGGACATCAACCTCCTGCAAGTAGATCTAAAGGAATGCCTGGGAAGACTGCGGAGAGCAGAAACCCTCAGAACTTAACGCATGAAGAAGGAGAGGGCAAGAACATCCTTCTACAAGGATCCCTTCAGATTTCTGAAAGGACTCTTCACAAAGGAAAAAATTGGGTCACTTAAGGTGTCAAAGAGGGAATTGGAGGATCACCTGAAATCAACGTACACAGATAACCAAAGATTTGAGCAGAGGGGGATACCTCCAGACATGCCACCCATTCCTCAACCAGAATACCAGTTGGACGACAGTCTCCCAAGGTGGAGCAAAGTCGAAAAAGGCGTAAGGAAGGCAAGGGCAGCTTCAGCTCCAGGACCAAACAGAGTTCCATACCGGCTGTACAAAAATGCTCCAAATGTTCTATGGTTCCTATGGAGGCAAATAAAGACAGCATGGAATAAGCAAACCATTCCAAAAGCATGGCGAAGAGCAGGGGGAGTGGTGATCCCCAAGGAAAAAGATGCCTCAAACATCGACCAATTCCAGCAAATCAATCTCTTGAATGTTGAAGGGAAGATCTTCTTTAGCATTGTTGCTCAAAGGATGATAACCTACCTGAAACAGAACAACCTGATTGATACGTCAGTACAGAAAGCTGGTATACCAGGCTTCTCTGGATGCTTAGGACACACAAGCATGATATGGCATCAAATCCAGTCTGCAAAAAGGGAAGGAAGAGATCTGCAGGTCTTATTCCTGGACCTAGCCAATGCTTTGGGATCTGTTCCCCAATCTCTCCTCTGAACAGCCTTTGAGTTCTTCCATGTGCCAAAGGCCATTACAAACCTGGTCAGAAACTACTTCCAAGATTTCCAATTCTGTATTACAACAACAGAATACACAACATCATGGCAATCACTTGAAGTGGGAGTAATGGCAGATTGCACCATCTCCCCACTAGCCTTCACCATGGCAATGGAAGTGATCATCTGAGCTTCCAAGTGGGTCATAGGAGGAGAGCGGCTGCAGTCTGGGCAGCGGATACCTCCCATTCGCACCTACAAGGATGGCATGACCACCCTGACCTCAACCATTGCATGTACCAAGCGCCTGCTGGAAAAGCTTCTTGCGAACATAATATGGGCCCGGATGAAGTTGAAACCCAACAAATCCAGGAGCATATCCATCATCAGAGGAAAAATCGTAGACAAGTGATTCCACATTGATGAAACACCCATTCCGATGGTGTCAGAGCTGCCAGTCAAGAGTTTAGGACAGTGGTACAATGCAAGCCTCAAAGACTCAGACCAGTGTGACCAACTGAGGGAAATTAAAGGCCTTGCTAGCATAGACAAGACCTCGCGTCCTGGTAAGCTGAAACTGTGGTGCCTGCAGTTTGGATTGCTCCCCCATCTGATTTGGCCTCTGACGGTATACGAGGTCCCCATCACCAAAGTCGAGAAGCTGGAGAGGACAGTCAGTTCATACATCAAGAAGTGGCTTGGACTCGCGCGTTGCCTCAGCAATATCGGCTTTTATGGACACAGTGCCTGTCTCTAGCCTCACAGAAGAATACAAATGCACCAAAGTGAGGCTGAACATGACCCTGACCGAGTCTCAAGATGATGCGGTAAAAAGCGGCTACTCTCAGACTGGCAACTGGGAGGAAGTGGACCCCATCAGAGGATGTACAGCAAGCAAAATCTGCTCTCAGGGATGGAGACATTGTAGGACAGGTGCAGCAGGGAAGAGGTGGGATTGGACTTGGTACAAATCGACCCACATGGCACAAGGAAACATCCACCCAGAGAAGAAAGTTGGTAGTTGCTGAGGTCCGTCAGCAAGAGGAGGCAGAGAGATGTGCAACGGCAGTCTCACAGTCCAAACAGGGCCAGTGGACTGCCTGGGAAAACATGGAGCACCGTAAGCTTACCTGTAAGGATCTGTGGGAAATGGAAGGAAGCCGTCTTTGCTTCATCATCAGAACCACCTACGATGTTCTTCCCACACACAAGAACCTAAACCAGTGGCTTGGAGAAGATCCATCATGTTCCCAGCAACATTAAGGCACATCCTCACTGGCTGCAAAGCCAGTCTTTCACAAGGCCGCTACACCTGGAGGCACAATCAGGTCCTGTGACAACTGCTGATTACCTTGGAAGGAAGGAGAACTACCGCCAATGCCCTCCCTCCCCCAATGCCTGGTTGCTCGAACACCACCCCTTTTGTAAAGTCAGGACAACTTCCAGAGAAGGCATTTGCAAGAAAGGAACCGACCCTCCTGGACACTGCCCGGGACTGGAAAATGCAGGCTGATCTAGACCAGAAGCTCATCTTTCCACCAGAGATCTTCACAACTAATCTCAGGCCTGACCTGATCTTGTGGTCAACCTCACAGAAGTCCCTGTACATCGTGGAGTTAACTGTGCCTTGGGAGACTGCAGTTGGTGAAGCGCATGAACGCAAATGTCTGAAGTATTCAGACTTAGCAGCCGAGGCAGAGCAACGCGGCTGGCGTACCCAGGTGCTCCCTGTAGAGATTGGTTGTAGAGGGTTTGTAGCCATGTCAACAACCAGACTCCTGAAGGGAATGGGAGTTTGAGGACAGGCCTTCCGGCAAGCCATCAGGTCGATGTCAGAGGCTGCCAAGTGAAGCAGCAACTGGCTGTGGCTAAAGAGGAAGGACACCAACTGGGCTGAAAAATGACCAGCAAGAGGGGTAAAACGGAGGGGAGCGCACCTGGGACAGCAGGTGTTGCTTTTGAGTCCCCTGGAGGTGTCATGGGCCTATCAACGAAACACCAAGGAAGGAGGGTGCCCACCTGATGACCCCAATGAAGTATTTATCCCTACCCCCACTCAAGATATTAAGAAGGTGCCAATTATAGTTGGGATTGTAATATCAAGTCCCATCAGCTCAACTCCACTCCAGCATTATACAGTATATATACTAGTATTTCAATGCACCACTATGACTGCAGTCAAAGGGAACTCTACAATTCCTTTCCGGTGCCTCTCCAACATTATCCTCCTTTTAAAACTATCCTCTTTGTCAAGCATTTAGTCACTTTCTTTCTTCATTTCCTTATGTGGTTATGTAACCCCTGTGAGTTCCTTGGAATATTTTACATTAAAGCTTCCATATAAATGAGTATATTTGATGGTAGGATAGTGTTGCATGATTTTTATGTTATGAATCTGTAAAGGGAACAGAGTGTCCTCAATATGTTTGCACAGTAAGGTGAGGTGTGCACATTGCTCAACCAGCTAAATTAGATTTGGTGAAAGTGGATCCTTTGTTGACAGTGTTTGAAAATGAAAATTAAGATCTGAATGGGGATGTGTGGGTTTGGGAGTGAGAGTGAAATAAAATCAACCATTTTTAAGGGCATAACCTGCATCTAAATTATCCAACATGTTTATCCACATAGAAAAAAATAATCAAATTGTGCACCTAATTGGAAATCTTCAAGTTAATTTACCATCCAAGACCAATTTTCATTTTCTCTCCTACTGAGACACAACTTTTGAGTGTGCTCTGGGCTATTCTATAATCGTGTTAACTAAAGAAGCAATAAACATGTCAGCTTTGGACTTTGTGGACATCTAGAATGTCCCAATAGACCATGACCATGGGAAATATTGCTAACCTGAGACAATTCAGAGTCAATGAGCTAAAGGCTTTTAAACACATAAAGGAAGAGCAGTAATCTCAGGGCAATTACAACATGCACATACAGTATTTCTTCCATGTATCATTGCCGTAGAAAAATACCCTGAGATGTATGGGCTAAATGTGTGATTCAGTAACGACCCTCGGTTCTGAAAATAGACTCCATTCAGAAGGTGTTGAAGGCATGTAAGTTATTATAATGACCATTTAGCACATACAGTAAAGAACACATTTTCATATCATTACAATTGAGCAGATTCAGTTTGCTTCAAAACTACTTTAAAAAAAAGAAAAAGAAAAAAAAAATCAGTCTGAAGAAGGATCGAACACAAAACATCATCAATCCATGTTCTTTAGTGCTGCTGCCTCACCCATTGAATTACTCCGGCATTTTGTGTCCATCTTTAAAAAATAAAATATCCATTTTAAATTTGGAGAAGCTTTGTTCAGAGCAAGCTGCTGTTTGCACTATATGTATAGTAGATCATTCTTCACATTTCTCCAATAAAAACTTGCAGTGCTAAATTCAGAAGAATCTATTGAATCTATTAACCACCTAGAGGAATGTCATGATAAAACAAAACTGTAAGTAGTTTGGTACATGCAAACTTCACCTGTTTGCTCCATAGCTCCCCCCCCTCTCAACAGCAGTCCAAAATAAATTATTTTCAACTGTCCCAAACAATAAGTTTTAATTGAATTTTGCACCTCACTTCCATGCATGCTTAAGACCATCAATTTTCACCTGCAATATAGTATCTATCACCACCCACACCTAATTTCATTTGTGGCAGAAAATGCATGCATTCCAATGCCACCTCCAGACTTCCATCACACTGTTGGTCACTTTCCTAGGTTAACATTAAGATTAATTAACATTCAGATTAATTTACTGGCATACAAACATGTCCAATGAAATTCCTTGTTTGCATAAAGCTCAGAATAGCAAGTGTACATGATAATGATAAACACAATAACTGCAAAACAGCAGAATACTGCAAAGATTGTAGTACACTTTGAAGTTGTCCAAAAAATAACTGAAGCGCAAATACAAATCATTATTTAATGCTAATTTTACGCCTTTATTAAATAAATTGAACGCATTGATTAAATTCTGGAAAACACTCCCGTTGTCATTAATAGGCAGAATAAACGCTATAAAAATGATCTTTTTACCACAAATATTATACCTATTTCAATCTATACCATTATACATACCAGAAAACTTCAAAAAACTAGACTCTAACATTACTGACTTTATTTGGGACTATAGATCACATAGAATTCAAAGAAACCTGTGTAAACCCAAAGACGCTGGGGGACTTTCACTTCCAAACTTTTTGTATTATTACTGGGCAGTGCATATTAAAAAATAATTTATTGGTTGGACAGTCCTACCCAACAGACTGAATGGATAAGAATGGAGAAAGAGGATTGTTCTCCTTGTAATATAGGAGCGATCCTCTTCTCCCTGATAAAACTGAACAACACAATATATAAGAATAATCCAATTATCCACAATACAATAAGAATTTGGAAACAAATAAAATTAACTTTATAATTAAGAAACCTATCACTGTTAACGCCAATAGTGAATAATCCTTCATTTAAACCATCTCTCATCGATAAAATATATAACCAATGGGAAAGAATGAGAATTAAAAGGATCGGCGATATGTATGAAATAGGAAATCTGTTATCATTCCAACAATTACAATTAAAATTTAAGCTGAAAAATAACCAATAATTTAAATACCTTCAGATCTGCGACTTCATGAAGAAATATATACAAAGATATCAAACTTTAACTTTAGATCCACTGGAAGAAGCAATGAATATTAAGGCTGACTCACAGAAATTAATATCATATTTATATAATAGTATTTTAAACATAGAACTACCATCGACAGAGGCACTTAGAGAAGATTGGGAACGAGAATTAATGATAAAAATCACGAATGAAACATGGGAAAAGCATTTGATATATATACATAAATGCTCGATTAATGTAAGACATAACTTAATTCAATTCAAAATTCTACATAGATTATATTATTTAAAAACTAGATTGAATAAATTTTATCCAAATACTTCTCCCATTTGTGATAAATGTTTCTCAAAATGCCACTATAACACACTCTTTTGTTTCCTGCATAAACTTCATAAATTCTGGAGCGACATCTTTGAAATATTTACAAAATTATTCAAGATAAAAATAGAGCCTAACACTGAAATGATTATACTTGGAGTAACGTAAGATGGAAACAAACTGAACACATTTCAAAATTCATTTTTTAATTATGGGTTAATAACGGCAAAAAAACATATACTTAAATTTTGGAAAAATCCACCCATACCAATGCTTAAAATGTGGATTTCAAACATGTTGGAAACAGCACATCTTGAAGAAATGCGATTCTTCCTAACAGACAAAACAGACCAATTCTTAACGAGTCTCCATTTATCGATTTCTTGGAAGCATATGGTGCAACAAAATCATAGAAACCAACTGTTTCAGGATTGGGTGAAGGATGGTCAAGAATATAAATAACTATCTCCTACAATCTCTTACTCTCTACTTCCTCTTTTTCTCTCTCTTTTTTTCTTCCCCTCTTTCCTCCCTTTTCCTTTTCACACATCTAGACATCACACGCTTTTCTATTTCTTTATTATCTATTCTTTCTTTTTCTCTTTTATTGTTAAGGGGGATAAAAATGAAGCTGTACATAAAATGTAACATGTCAATATATATTAGGCACCTTGGTGCCACATTACTGTACTTACTTCTAATAAAATAAAAATAAAAAATAAAAATAAAAAGAACTGAGACAAGCTGCTGGTGCCAGCGAAAGAATGGGACATCTGCAAAAGTCTTACAATAAGATGTAAAATGCATGGAACTGATTGGGTCAATGCAAACCAGATATACATAGTGTAAATAATGTTGCAAAGCCTTATTTGGATAGTTGTTGATTGGTTGAAATGTTAAAGTTTTTCTGGGTTGTCTGAATCCCAGGGCACATGTTGCTGTGTTGGCTTCCTTCTAGAAGCTTCTTTTGAATACATTGTATATAAGATTATATTATTGGGTAAGGAAACTGTCAATTAGTTGGTTTGTTGGGGTTGCCTCCCCCAAGTAATGTCACAACCCTTAGTTTGGAAGGGTATAAGAGGGTGTGTAATTCATTGGGGTGTTCTGTGACTTCTGGAAGGGTAGTATGGAAGGGTATAAGAGGGTGTGTAATTCATTGGGGTGTTCTGTGACTTCTGTGACTTCATTTCTGTTTGCACGAGATATTGTTGCCTTGCGTGGGTGGATCACCAACCATCCCTGCAGTTTGTTCTTCAATAAAGTAAGGTTTTGGAACCAGAGTTTGACTTAGTGTTTGACTAAACCAGACAAAGTGGGTAAGTCTAGAGCCAGAATTTACATTGGAGGCTCGTCCGGGATCTCAATGGAGCCCCAGGCATAAGTTTGCAGTCAGGGAGTTGAGTCATTCCAGATTGCGAGAGGTGAAATCAGCGCCACGGTGCAGTTTCCACATTCATTTCCCCGCTTCGCTGATCAGGACGAATCAATCATTTGTGTAGTTGTGTTGGGGATCCCAACAAGATAAGAGAATAGTAGTCTGGCAAACTCTGGTTTAGTGAGGGTTCGTATCTCTGGGGAGGGTTGATTAGCTGTCTGAGGTTAAAAGGCCTGTCTCACGAGTCTGCGGTCATTTGCGGCAAAATGGGAAGAATGTACCGCTCCTGGGCCGCTATAGACCGCGCACTCGGTCAAACGCACAATTCCGGGGCCGTGCAGCGTTGTTCCCAACACCGCACGGTGCTAAAATAAAACCAACACTGTTCAAAAATATGTCCCTACTGCACAGCCTCCGCCAGTGAGGCACGAGTGCGGCACGGCCGCCGCCACAGCCGCCGCCAGTGTGGCTCGAGCGCCGTGCGTCGAACTTGCACCGCCACAGCCTCTGCTAGTGAGTCACGTGTGCGGCACGGCTGCCGCCACAGCCACCGCTACAGCGCTGCGATCAGGATGGCCGCCGCCACAGCCCTGCAGATCCAAAATGACATCATCGCAGTCGGCCCGCCCTTTTTTTTACTTACCGCAAGCACGTGGGACCAGCCGTATTTAAATCACTCGGCCCCCGCACAGCATCCTTGCGGCGCTCCCGTGGCATAGGCTCGGCGCTCTCGCTGTTGCCGTGCGGTCCACTCTACAGGCGAAGCCGCGCTTCACCGCCGATGCCGCAACACCGTAAGACAGAGCCTTTACTGAACGTGATATTAGATGAATGATTGTGGTTTATGTAGGAGTGTGGTTGTCCATGATAATAATAAGTGGTGGGATTTATTGTCTGTGTACAGTGTTACTTGCGGTGTTTGGAGCTCATTTTCATATGATTCGATTGAGCGTTAAACGAGTTGCGAGAAAGTGTTTGATTGTGCTTGAATGTGTTTGATAGTTCCCATGAGTACTCTGATCTTTGAATGAGTGAGGATTGTGGAAATTGTAAGGTTGAAAGTATGTGGACTTGTGGGAGATAGGAGAAGAATTTGAATAGGAAATTAGGATTGGTTGAGCAAAGGAGTAAAGAGGTGTGAGGCTGTGAATGCTTTGGAGCCAGTAGCCACTGTTCAGGAGGGATTGAAAGGAAGGAGTGAAGGATTTAGGAATTCTGCTTCAGTTGTTCAGAGGCATGGGGAACAGCCTAGACAGAGATATAACAGACGATGCTAGCAACCCATTGCAAATAATATGTAATAAGTTCCCTCACAAGGCAGAGAAATCAAGAGATATGTCAGGAGCGCTACATATGAAATTAAGAAACAAGCTATGGCCTCCGGGTGACATTAGAACAGTAAAAGGGATAAAATACATAGAACAAATTTGTTGGCAGCATTGTAATTGTTATAGTGCAAAGGAATTAATAGGATTATGGAAGAAATATTATGAGGAACAAAAGGCGAATAAAGAGGTTAGGAGGATAGCGAGTTGAGAAAAAGTGATTTCTAAACTTGGAATAGTACTGAAAGAAGGTGAAGTAGATTGACCTCCAGGCAGTAGGAATGACAGGAGTGGAGATGAAGGAAAACGCATGGAACTTGTCCCTGTAAATTTAAAGTTTAGGGATCCGATGGTTAGTGCTGACTTCGAGTGGGAAGAAGATGAATATTTGGAAGAATGGACAAATGGACAAATTTGTCCTCTCCTCTCTCTCTCTCTCTCTCCCCACAAATGGACAAATTTTAACACTAGTTAAGGTACATTAGTCATGGTACACCAGTCATTGAAAGTAGGCATGCAGGTGCAGCAGGCAGTGAAGAAAGCGAATGGTATGTTGGCCTTCATAGCAAGAGGATTTGAGTATAGGAGCAGGGAGGTTCTACTGCAGTTGTACAGGGTCTTGGTGAGACCACACCTGGAGTATTGCGTACAGTTTTGGTCTCCAAATCTGAGGAAGGACATTATAGCCATAGAGGGAGTGCAGAGAAGGTTCGCCAGACTGTTTCCTGGGATGTCAGGTCTTTCATATGAAGAAAGACTGGATAGACTTGGCTTATACTCGCTAGAATTTAGGAGATTGAGAGGGGATCTTATAGAAACGTACAAAATTCTTATGGGGTTGGACAGGCTAGATGCAGGAAGATTGTTCCCAATGTTGGGGAAGTCCAGGACAAGGGGTCACAGCTTAAGGATAAGGGGGATATCCTTTAAGACCGAGATGAGGAAAAACTTATTCACACAGAGAGTGGTGAATCTCTGGAACTCTCTGCCACAGAGGGTAGTTGAGGCCAGTTCATTGGCTATATTTAAGAGGGAGTTAGATGTGGCCCTTGTGGCTAAGGGGATCAGGGGGTATGGAGAGAAGGCAGGTACGGGATACTGAGTTGGATGATCAGCCATGATCATATTGAATGGCGGTGCAGGCTCGAAGGGCCGAATGGCCTTCTCCTGCACCTATTTTCTATGTATCTATGTAGTGGAAATTAACAGCTCCCACCATGTTCCTCTTGCGTTTCCCAGGCTTCACTTACACCTTGTATGACTTGTGTCCGTTATAAATATTTCAGGTCTGCGAAACCTACAACAACTTCTGCAGATTCTACACCTGAGCATATCTACCGATAGCAGAGACTGGGGTGCCAGATTCTTTGACTCTATCTACTCCATCATTAACAGATCGTCCAGTAGCTTACGGCACCCAGAATAGAACAAAGAGGTTAGCCCCAGTGTTTAAAGAAAATGAAGGTATGATAGATATAGTCCAACCACCAGAATATTTCTGTGAGCCACAACCTAGACAAATTGGACGAGTAGCGAGAGGGAAGATCGAATTATTTAGACAGTATCGGGAACCCCCGAGTGAATGGGAAGATTCATCTGCGGGTGAGACAGTAACTGAAGATACCGAGATAGATGTTTATGTAACCGAAAGGCTACAAATTGAACAGATATCCCATAGACAGTTCTCAGTTGGGGAAGTGCTGAATACAGCCTTTGATTCGACCAGCGCAGTAGGTACAAACAATCTCCGTACCACAGATGTCCATACTCTGTGGAAGCCCCATGAAATAATGGCAGTACTAAACAAAATCCCTGATAGAAAGAAGTCACCTGCTGCTTTTATAGATTATTTAAGAACCACAATGCGTGTATATCATGCAGATTCACGAGATCTATGGGAGACCATACAACAAATAATTACTCCAGCTGAAAACACCAAATTTCTAGTAGCCCTAGGACACCCAACATATGAAGCCTTGGCAAACATAATAGCGGATGATATTGCAAGAGAAGAGGCTGTTTTAATGGCCCTTGCAAATACTTTTCAATAGCCAAGTGATTTAACATGAATTCTGGAGATAAAACCAGAACGAGCAAATGAGTTTTCAGAACGATTCTCAAAATTATTCTTAAACTATCAAAAATGGAACAAGTTCCCCACAGTGTTGTGCTATCTTATTGAATTGTCTTCCCACTGCAGTAGCGGACTCAATTAAGACTGATAACAGGGTCTGGTCTGAGAACCGCGCCAGTCAAATGGCCAGAGCTGTGAGGCACTATTGGAAGGATGGTAGGAAACAGGAAAATTATCCTATAACTAGAAGAGAAACTGAATGTATGGTCAAGAAGGAGGAACCAAGCTCTGGCTCTCAACCATGGAGTCCCCAAATGTTAGCAAGGAATGGAATGGAAGAAATTAGTCCCAGACTACCCAGATTATTATTACAATTATACTCCCAATTTAGAACCAATTCTACTGGAACCAAGGGGTAAAAGAAATTCAACCACATTACCTAATCAATGTTACACTTGTGGGGGAATTGGACACTGGAGTCGAGCCTGTCCGACAAGGGAGCGAGTGAGAGAGAGCGGTCAAAGAAAAAATTTCCAGAATCATGAAGAAATTAGGGATCCTAGAGGATATAGAAATATCCAAGATCCCAGGAGTTATAGGAGGTCCTTCAATTCAAGAGACTACTGGGACCCGAGGGAACAGAGAGAGAGCTGGCCCGAATGTCAGGAACCAAGAAGCCACAAACCGTTTACTCAAACCAACCCATTTTCTCAGTCCTGACTTACCAACCCATCCAGGAATTGTGGACTTGGAAATATGACCCCTACCCTAGAACCCCCTCAAGTAATTTACTATAATGAAACAATTGGATGCACTATCATAGTGAAAACTGAAGATCACATAAGCGAAAATTGTAAACAACCTCATAACTGCCCAAGAAAACACCTTAAAACAAATAACACTGTAAATTTGGGAGCTTGTCACATCTGTACACAATTAGATCATTGGAGTAAGGAGTGCCCAGCGAGAAGACAGAATATAGCAGAATGGAAGAGAAATCAAGGGGCAATAAAGAAATTAAGAAAAGGAACACAGTAGCTGGTGTCAAGAAGGGAAAGAACTGAAGGGAACTCAGGTTGGCACTAGAGAAAGAATAAATGAATTTATTGCGCAGGAGGTACAGGAGTAGGGATCAGAGTCATTGAGCCATTGTAAATATGATCAATAACTTTTTATTAAGTTTGTGCCTCCAGGACAGTATAACCTACAATGCCACTATCTGCGGAGTGAGGTAAAGAGTAGGTGGACCCTTAAGAATGGGCAGATGACACAGCTCAGGTAGTCTTTATCTCCATCCACGTAGCTCCCCAGAGACAAAGACCAACAACGAAGAAGAAGTGGTACTGTCTTGTCCCTTTAATATACCATCTGGGAGAGGCCAACAAATAAAGAAGGCTGCTCCTCGGTATTTCTACTCCTTTGGAACTAACATCGAGGAAGAAGAAGAAGATACCTACCCTAGTGCCCAACTTTAACATAACCTAATATTTAACACCAGTGAAGGGAAAAGAAAAGAACAACATCCAACATTTTCTAAAAAAAATACTACAGACAACCTTTGAAGACTAATGGGGCAAGCTCCAATTTGAAGAATTGAATTTAGAAATTTGAAAATGAATACTCCTCTGTGGGTCAGGGCAAGATACTCACTTTGCGCCTAAATTTAGTTATTAAAAATAAATTGATTTGAAAATGGCTTATGGGATATAGTCTTTAAATAATTAGAGAATTGATTGTTGACTTGGCACTCTTGTCTCACCCATAGGAGGATAATCGAAGATGGGACAGGACTATTTAGTGGCTATCAAGAAAGGGACTGACCCTAGCGGATACCACAAGTTAAGAAATAACCTGGGAACCTAAGCTGGTGGTGTAGAATGATGAGGTAGACTGAAAATTTAGATAATGAGTTCCCCTCGGAAGGTCAATACTAACCATCCAGGAAGTAACTCAGTGGTAAGAGGAAATTAGTTATAAGGAAGAACCCCTATTGTTTGTGAGCCTATTCAACATACTAAGAAAGAGTTACAGTCTCATTGAATTAGGAGTACTAAGGGAATGGGTACTTGTGTCAGAGTCTATGTATTTTACCGGTGAATATAAATATGTCTAACCCTTGATAGTAAAGCGGCTTCTATTATCAAGGTGTAAAGAATCCTCTTCATTGGCTTTATAATAAAATTGACAACATATGGAAATTAATTGATTAAATTTGAACAGCTGGGAATTCCACAGGAATTGGATGGAATTGTGTTATCGACCACAAACTGTGGAATGAGAAGGACCCTAAAACTCAAAATATTAAATTGAAGGCTGAAACTGAATTTGGTTGAATTGAAACATTCCTCATCATTTGCTTTAAATAAGAGTCACGCCTGTAGGGAAATCTGGACTGAACCCAGCTGAAATTTATATGAGAAACCATCATCAGATATACATTGAAGAACATCGTGTGAATATGGAGAGGGCTGTTTAGTGTTGATCCTAGGATAGGAAACTTTATATTATGGAATAGAATAGTGATAGTGAAATAGAAAAAGGGCTTATGACAGAATAGTAATAGTACAGTGGAATGTGTGGGAAAGCATTAGTGCATGAATGGTGGTTTGCTTTGTCCCAAGTTTTCTCAGGAATTATAGGTTAGACTATGGATAGAGTATGGAAGGATCAACAACACGGATGGAGGGGATTCACGCCCATGAAAACTCGGGAGGTGAAGACTCATCAGACGGAAATTGTGGGGCTGCACCCACAAAGACTCGGGAAGCTTGATATAATTCTGGGAAGAGACATCATCATCTTGTTGTTGTTAATAGATTGAGAATGTAATAGTCACATATGTATATCTGATTATCTGATTGATTGATTATCATAAATGATGGTTTATCATATATGATAAAAAGGAAGGATTGTTAATCCTGGCTAAATTGGAGCAGCCATGGTATTTAAATTCAGTAAGGGCTTGTGTGCTGCTATGCCATTTTGGTCAAGTTAAATGTGCCTTTGTAGAACTGAGACAAGCTGCTGGATGGTGCCAGTATGTCTGTGGCCTTGATAAGAGCTGCAGAGAAAGAATGGGACATCTGCAAACGTCCTACAATAAGGTGTAAAATGCATGGAACTGATTGGGTCAATGCAAACCAGATATACATAGTGTAAATAATGTTGCAAAGCCTTATTTGGATAGTTGTTGATTGGTTGAAATGTTAAGCTTTGACTGGGTTGTCTGAATCCCAGGGCACATGTTGCTGTGTTGGCTTCCTTCTAGAAGCTTATTTCGAATACAATGTATATAAGATTATATTATTGGGTTAGGGAACTGGCAATTATGTACTGTTATAATTAATATGTGTGATTGGTTTGTTGGGGTTGCCTCCCCCAAGTAATGTCACACCCTTTGTTTGGAAGCGTATAAGAGGGTGTGTAATTCATTGGGGTGTGTCGGTTGAATGTGACTTCTGTTCTATTTGCACGAGATATTGTTGTCTTGCGTGGGTGGATCAGCAATGCTCCCTGCAGTTTGGTTTTCAATAAAGTAAGGTTTTGGAACCAGAGTTTGACAGTGTTTGTCTAAACCAGACAAAGGGGGTAAGTCTAGAACCGGAATTTACAGTGGGGAAGATGTAGTTTAGTTTAGTTTAGTTTAGTTTAGACATACAGCATGTCTTATGGCCCACCGAATCCACGCCAACCATCGATCACCCATTCACACTAGTTCTATGTTATCCTGCTATCACATTCACTCCCAACACACTGGGCGGCATTTACAGAGGCCAATTAACCTACAAACCCGCATGTTTTGGGAATGTGGGAGGAAACCGGAGGACCCGGAGGAAACCCATGTGGTCACAGGGAGAACGTGCAAATTCCACACAGACAGCAGCCGAGGTCATGATTGAACCCAAGTCTCTGTTGCCATGAGGTATTAATACATCTGGATATCGGGGTCTTTGAGCTCTTTTATCATCTCCCAGAATGTAGAATAGTGAAAAGGGAATGGCCAGGATGGTAGGCATCCTTAACGATACTTCCAGTCTTCCTAATACAAAACATCATGAAGAAAGACTGGATACAAGGAAATAATGAGCCAATAATGGACTGACCTGTGTTCACCACTCTCAGCTGGTTCAAGTTGGTCAAGAGCAGAGCAGTTGTCATAACAAGCTGAAATGCATACCATCAGAATACTTTCTACAGCATAGAAGTTCAAGAGAATCCTCAGAGACATTCTGAATCTTCTCAGATGCTTACGAAAGTAAATACACTAATGCAGATTATTGATCAGTGATAAGGGACCATTTGAATTGCTGGTGATATGGATATCTAGAAGCTTGAGCTGTCGACAGTTTCTACAGCAGTTTCGTTGATGAGGACACGATTATATTGAAGATATGAGTTTATATAGTAATATGTTGTTGAAAGCTGAGCTGTAGTCAATGAATAGGCTCCTGTCATAGGTGTTCTTATAATCAGTAATACAGAGCTGAATGTAGTGCAAGGGAGATGGTGACCTCCATAGACCTACTTTTCCTCTATGCAAATTGTTGATTGCCTGGGGGATTGTGCGACATGCACCAGCAATAGTTATTGAGAGAGATCTCTTTGCTTTTCTTGTGGAATGGAATGATAGATACTTCCTTGAAGTAGATTCAGAGAGATGAGTCATAGAATCATACAGTATGGAAACAGCCCCCTTGGCCCAACTTGACTATGCTGAATAAGATGCACCATTTATGCTAGTTCCACTGCCCGTGTTTGGCCCATATCCCTCTAAAACTCTTCCATCCATGTACCAATCCAAATGTCTCTCAAATGTTGTCCCGGGGAGCAGCTTAGGTGGTGGGAGTGTCCCGGGGAGCTGCAAGAGCGATGGGAGTGTCCTATCCACCCACCCTACAACCACGGCACCGACGACCAGAGCGATGACCAATGACCAGAACGCGCCTCGGTAGGCCTAACATGCCCCACAGGCCTCCCAAGGGAACTGCGGAGAAGCCGGTCAGCGTGGCCTTTCTGGGATGAAGGAGCCTCAGCGGCGGTGGCGAAGTGAGCCTCGGCGACAGCTTGAGCCTTGACGATAATGGGATCCTTGGCGGTGGTGGGGCCTCGGCAGCAATGGGGGTCTTGGCAGCAACAGAGCATCGGCAGCGGCAGCGGGAATCTCGGTGGCGGTGGAGCATGAGGGGGGAGGGGAAGACAATGGAGACCCGATGAGGGGAGACTGCCATGAGGGACGGTGAGAGAACAAAGGGAGACCCGATGTGGGGGGGGGGGAGGGAGGGGCACTCTAGTTTAGAATCCACTGCCCAGGGGATGTCTGTGTTCATTTGTTTGTTTGTTTGTTCTTTTGTTCCGGTGAAGGTTATGTGCACACGGCCACCAGCCAACAGTCGCTTTTCCTTTTCTTTTTGTTTTCACTTTTAATTTCATGTTTTTGTGTACCGTGTTGTGAATGTTGGCAGACCAATTTCCCTCCGGGGTTGAATGAAGTTTATCGTATCGTATAATTTCATATTATAGTAACTGTTCAAGTACTGTTGAATAGACTGTTGAATAGAGGGGTTGAAGCTGTCAGCAAAGATTGATTGGAGCGCGTTCAAAACCTAGCTAAGGACTCCATCTAGAACGGCCACTTTCTGAGAGGTTACCCTTAAGAAAGCAGATCCGACTATTGCCACCAACATGTATTAGACATAGCCAGCAGGAAATGGGTGACACGATTTGGTGGAACTTTCTTTACCTGCTCAAAATAGGCATAAAATGCATTGAATTTATCTGGTAAAGATGTGTCATTTCTAGCGATTCTAGGGATCATCCCAACTTTGAACTGTAGCTCGAGATGGTATTCTGACCCTGCCATCAGCTTTGATTGAATCTAGCCTCCAGCTCACTCTGAATTATTTACTTGTTATCCCTGCTAGTCTTATGGATATCATACTTGGCCTTCATGTACAGTGCAGGATCATCCTTCTTGAATGCCTTGAATCTGGAATTAAGTGGACAGTAAGTCTCCCTCTTCATCAAGGTTTCTGGTTATGTTGGACCCGACTGTCTTTGTCAGAAGGCAGCTGCCATGGCATTTCTTGATGAAACCAGTGATGTCTGAGATATTCATTCAGACTGGACAAAGTCTTCGTGAAGATGTTCCAGTCCACCGACTTCATGCAATCCTGAAGTAGATCCTCGGCTTCCTCAGACCTCTGCTGTATTAATATCTTTGCTGGTTCTTGAGCTGATCAGTCTGGCCAAAATGATAATGAAGGATGAAGTATTAGGTTTACTTGATGGTAGCGGAGCAATGATCTAGGGTGTTAATACCCTGCAAGTAGCAGGAGACATGCTGATGGTACTGGGCAGTATATTTCCAACGTTTGCTTGACTAAAATCAATAGACAATAGACAATAGATAATAGACAATCATCGGGGATGATGAAAGAGGCATGAGAATTTTCTCTCTGAGAGCTGATGGCCGACCACAATTTAATCCAGTGTCATCTTGGCATTGGCTTCTGGTGGTTGAAGACCTTCGACAACATGGTGGAATGTAAATTCGCTTGACAGATTTCAAGGAAGCCATGTTATAATCAGCTACTCCATGTTAGAATTGAGCTAACAAAATCACAAGTTCCCTCCATAACCCTAAAGTGATCCATGACTGTTGTCTAAAATTGAGCCACTCATTTCACCCATCGTCCTTGTGCTCTTTGATATACACTGGCTCCTGAATAAGTAACATTTCAGTACTCCATGGATTCAACATTTCTATCTCTAGCATCTCCACCAGCTCAGCAATCTTGATATAGACCTGTGTTTTTCTCATTCTGGTCCTCTAATTGTTGCACACTTTAATAGCTCTATCATTCACATCTCCTGCTGTCCGCCTCAAGCACTGGAATTCCTTCCTAAAACCCCTTTTCCTCCATTAATGCGAATGCTCCATTAAAATCTACTTATGGTCTGAAATTGCTTTGGAAGGCATAATGTATTGAGAAATGTCACAGGACAGGTCATTAAAACACATAAACGTAAATTGCAGACGTTATTGTAAGATTATTCAGTCTTGATTCAAGTTTTCATCCATTGGGTAAAAAAGGTCAAACCTCCAGATATTCTAAATGTGTCACCAAATTGAATTCACTATAGAATCATAGTGATACAGTGTGGAAACAGGCCCTTCGGCCCAACTTGCCCACACCAGTCAATATGTCCCAGCTATACTAGTCCCACTTCCCAGCATTTAGTCCATATCCCGCCAAATCTGTCCTATCCATGAATCCAGGATCTCAATACCTTTTGCATTTTGTAAATATCTCTACAACAGCAGATATCTGTAGACTGAGAATTAAAATTGATGCTGGTTATTTTTTGTCATATAGTTCCTAACACTGTGCCCAGAGTAGGCATCATGCCCACAATATTTTTTTTTCTGCCCAGGATGAAGTCCAAGGCTACTGAAAATAGTTTTTAAACGTTCCATTTATTGTGCAGTATGATTCTTTAAAAAATACTCAGCTGGTTTGTGCTGGCTTGTTATGCATTGAATGACAAGAATGACTCCTTCACATGTATTAATGAACAGTCCACTATAAAACAATTAATTTCTTTATGAGCAACGGTATCTGATTTTAAACATTTAAACAGATGCAAAAATGAATACAAAGACATGAATCATCCTTTGTAATACTTAAAATCCAGGTTTGTTCTCACAATGAACCTTTTACCTTAATTATCCAACTATTAATGTGGCCCTTTGAGTTCATTATTATTTAATTACCTACACTGACGCCAGGACATGTATTGTACAGATTGTTTGCCTTATTTTGACATGCTGTTCAATCTTTGATTTTGATATGCATTATAAATAACAGCACATTGGGACTCTGTTTGTCTATTCCAGAAGTGCTGAATTAAACAAACCAGAAAGCCACCAGATGCTTGCTGCACATGTGACACCTCATTTAAGCACCCTTCCCCGTTACTGATGGCAAGTTGAGATGGAATACTAAAAGAGACCATCTTTCTGAGAATTCCTTTAATAACCTGCAGGGATATTTGAAATCAATCAAATTTACTGCCTGTCACATCAGGAGAAAGTGAAGCGGATTGGATAGAATATATGCAAGCAAAACCAAATTCAATATAAGGTCACTGATCAAATTTCGAAGAGATTTAGAGCATCATGTGGTATCTAAGTTATTTCCTGTTGGATTTATAGCTCATTTTATTCCACCAGGATGTCAGTAAATCACCTATAAAGAACATACCTACAGGGAAGGAAGCACAACAGTAATTTAGTTCAAGATTTGAATATTCCAGCTCAGGTGTTTGAAAGAGTGCAGGGTTCAATTATGGACCACTGCAGCCCAAAAACCAGCTGCTGAAAGAAATTGGACTGTGCATGATATATTAAACGTAATGAGAGTGCATGCTTCAGAACAGGTGTGACTGAGACTGGAGTGAAATTCCTTTATTACCATTTACTGATGCTCATCTATGAAGAAAAATCATTTTTAGCTTAATAATCTGAATAATTCAAGAAAAATGGACAATCAGGAAAAATGATAATTTTCTATTAAACTATGTTTATAGCGATCATCAGTTTGACCTTGGTGCAACATTTCAATTTAAATTAAAGAAAGATGAGCTTTCCCATAATACTTTCTAGACAGTGAAGTATTATTTTTGGAGTGTAGTTACTGTTGTAAGTTAATAAATATAGCAGCAAGCTCCCACAAAATACAATGTGATGAAGAGCAAATAATCTGTGATGTTGATTAAGGAATACATATTGGGTAATGGACATGGGAGTGTTCCTCCATTTGCCCTGCAGAATAGCAAAGGGTCATTGATTTATTACCACAGAGATGGAGGACATTCACTTTGTTGAGTTTGTGCAGCTCTGAGTGCAGGTATTCCATCAATCTCAATGCCAAATCCTTCCCCAAGATCCAGAAAATTATTTTCTCTCATTATTTTCTATTAATTTTCTTTGTAAACAATGATTGCCTGTTTTTTTCACATTTATAAGTAGAGAGCCCAGTCATCACCAATCTCTGCTCATCCCCATGTGGCTTTTTGCCCCATTTTTGAAAATCGGTCCCCTTTGAACCATCTGCTAATAGGAAGAGCTTCCACTCCCATTTAGCTGTTCTATTTGAACAGGTCACGATCCATCAGATTTCCTCTCAGAAAAAACACACTCGCGTCTTCATACTCATCCCTGACTCCATTATGGTAAAATCTCTCCTGCACCCTCTATGGATCTTTATATCCTTCCTAAAGTGAGTGACCTGAAGGAGACACAGTACTGTAGTTGTGATCTAAACAGAGTTATGCACAGCCCTGAAACTACCTCCCTGCTGATGTCCACACATGCCTGTGTTTATGATCCCAGAATCTCAAATGTTAGATGAGCCTCTCTCGACTTTTAGCTTCAAGGGTATGTGCAGATTAAATGCAGATGTGGTAAAGCTAAGAAATCATTTTTATTCACAATGGAGGGCAGATGGAGTGTTGCTTGAATGTCTCATTAAGGTCCCATTAATAAACGGACAGTGCCTCTGGCAATGCAGCACCCCATCAATGCTGCACCAGACTGTAGCTTTTCCGTTTTTTCCCAAATTTGTGTCTGAAGTCGTGGCAAACATAAGGCAGAATCCACATGAACATTTAACCCATGTCTCATTATATAGATGGGCACAGAATTTCTTCCACCATCCTAATGGAAACCTGATTCTAAACTTTCATGACACCTATCCACCCCCCCCTCTCCAAATCCCCACCAACAACAACCACCCTATCCCAGTTGCTACTTCCATAAGAAATACAGATTAGAATTCTCATGGAACAAATATAGATCACCACAGCACTGGAACAGGCTGTTCTGCCCTCAATGTCCATGCTAAACATAATGGCAAGTTCAATTAATCTCATCTGTCTGCAAGCAATCCATATCTCTCCATTCCCCCTGCATATGCATGTGCCTATCTGAAAGCCTCAAATGCTACAATTGTATCTGCCTCCATTACCACCTCTGGTACCAACTCCATTCCACGAGTCTGGTGGAAATCAAAGGTTGTTGCTTTACCAAAACCAGGCAAAGATGCAAATCTTCCCAGCAGCTACCGGTCTATATCCCTGCTGTGCCACCCATACAAACTGATGGAAAGATGCATTCTGAACCGCATCACGCTGGATGTAGACGATGTCTTGATACCTGAACAGGCTGGATTCCGCCTCGGAAATCAATACAAGGACAACTGCTGAACCTCACGCAGCACATTGAAGATGGCTTCAAGTGGAAGCTGTTCACAGGTGCAGTATTTGTAGACTTGTCCACAGCATATGACACTGTAACCCACCGTACCATGAAAGCCAAACTGCAACAAACACTACAGGACTCTCATCTTGTCCAGTTCATCATGACAATGATGGAGAACCGCTGCTTCTTCGTATGCCTGAATGGTCAGAACAGCCATTGCAGATGCCAAAAGAATGGTCTACCACAGGGCCCCAACATTGTTCAATATATACACCAATGACCAATCCATCACCCCCGAAAACTAGGTATTTTCTGTATGCCGATGACTTATGCATTCCTCAGACTTCAGCCAGATTGAGACTGTACCAGAGGCTGCTCTGCAGAATATGACAATATACTACCAACAGAACTCCCTGCGCCCAAACCCAACAAAAACGCAAAGCACAGATTTCCACCTCCGGAACTGGGATGCGAAACCTTCAGCTGCAAGTGTGATGGAATGATGGCCTGTTGGAACACTGTAAAGCCCCAAAGTACCTAGGTGTGGTCCTCAATCGCACGTTATCATATCGCCAACATGTTGAGAAAACCAAGGCAAAGGTCAACACCCGGAACAATGTCATCGGAAAATTGGGAAACAGCTCATATAAAAGTGACCAAACAACAATCCGCACTGCAGCCCTGGCGCTCTGTTTCTCATTGGCAGAATATGCAAGCCCCGTCAGGAGCCGCTCTAAACATGCACGTGAGGTGGACTTTGCATTGAACACTGCCTGCAGGAAAATCACAGGATGCCTGAAGCCGACAAAGGTTGAACACCTGTATGAGCTGGCAGGCATCGACCAACCATCTCGATGATGTGATCGGGCAGCTGCAGTAGAATGCTTCAATGTGGACACAAACCCCCGTCACCCCTTGCACAATCACCAACATGCCAAGAAACGCCTGAAGAGTCGGAACAGCTTCATGGAACTAGAGACAACCATGCCAGGCACCAAAACCAAACAACAGATGGCACCAGGACACCACCTGCCATATACTACCTGGAAAGCCCTAAACTGCCTCCGCACTGGAGTGGGACGTTGCGGACTCAACCTGAAGAAGTGTGGCTTCTCGGACTCTGCAAGTGCAACTGTGGAGAGTAACAGACAATAATAATAATAATAATACATTTTATTTATGGGCGCCTTTCAAAAGTCTCAAGGACACCTTACAAAGTTTAACAAGAAACATGTAAGCGTAATGAAATAAATAGTAAAGACATCACCAGTACACAAATTTAAGATAGAATTAAATCCAAAAACAAAAATCAAAAACACAATATGGAAGAGAGAGCAGCGGCTGCTAAAGCGCGCCAGCGTCCACTCACCCTTCCGACCGCCATCTTGGACATAGACAAACATAGACACTACACATTACACACAAAAAACAGACAATGGCCCACAAAAAACAGACAATTACAGACAATGGCCCACTTACTGACTTGCGGCAGAGAGGTATGCCCTGCGGATGATCTCCACAGAGGCACAGATGTGGCACTGGCTGTGGCAAAGCAATGGCAGAACGTCGTCTGACGCATGAGCGAACCACCTCTGGCAGTGTGTTCCAGGCACCCACACACTCTGTATAAAGAACTTGCCCTGCACATCTTCTTTAAACTTTACCCATCTCACCTTAAAGTTATGCCTTCCAGTCTTTGAAATTTCCACCCTGGGAGAAAGATTCTAACTGTTTACCGGATCTGTGGCTTCCATAGTTTTATATACTTCCATCAGGTCTCCCCTCAACTTCCAATGCTTCAGAGTAAACAATCCAAGTTAGTCCAACCTCTGCTTATGGCTAATACCCTCTAATCCAGGCAGCATTTTGTTGTCATATGACCCAGATGGGACAATGACATTCTTACTTGCTGCAGCACAACAGAATATGTGAATATATAAATATAGTACATAACGGGGGAAGAGAAAAAAAAGAAAATTTTCAATAAATAACAAATATAGTGCAAATAACAATATAGTCTTTTGCAGTTCAGAGCTCAGAGCTCAGAGCTCAGAGCTTATTCGTTGTTGTGGTTACTAGACTGATGGCTGTAGGGAAGAAGCTGTTCCCGAACCTGGACATTACAGTTTTCAGGCTCCTGTACCTCCTTCCTGATTGCAATGGTGAAATGAGTGTGTGGCCAGGATGGTGTAGGTCTTTGATGATTTTGGCTGCCTTTTTGAGGCAGCGACTAAGATAGATCCCTTCGATGGTGGGGAGGTCAATGCCAGTGATGGACTGGGCAGTGGTCACAACTTTTTGTAGTCTTTTTCGCTCCTGGAAGTTCAAGTTGCCGAACCAGGCCATGATGCAACCAGTCAGAATGCTCTCTACCGTGCACCTGTAGAAGTTTAGGAGAATCCTCTTCGAAATGCCGAATCTCCGTAATCTTCTCAGGAAGTAGAGTCGCTGATGTGCCTTCTTTATAATAGCAGTGGTGTCCTACGCGGTGACCAGAACTGCACACAATACTCAAAGACTCATAGGGGACTAACAATACCTCAGGTAACCAAATGACTTTAACAAAAAGCCCAATAAAAGAATACAAATGAAGCTGGCTATTATGTATAGGAACTTTATGAAGTCTGTTTATGAGCTAAGACAATTCACAGCCAAGTGTTCTTGCCAAAACCCAAACTGAAATCAGCGTCCAGGTTATTGGTGAGTAAATGCTGTTTAATAGCACATCTGAGAATTCCTTCCATCACTTTGAAAATGATGGAGAAGAGATTGATTAGGGAATAATTGGCTGGATTGCAATCACCCTGCTTTTTGAGGATAAGAAGTACCTTGGCAATTGTCCTCATTATCAAATAGGTGCCAGTTATAATAACTGTGAAACAGTTTGGACAGAGATATAGCCAGATCTAATGAGCAAGTCTTTGGCTCAGCAGCTCAAGTTTAGTATCTATGATAAGATTAAGTTTAGTCCCAATGCATTCTCTGTGCCTTGTTGTCTTTGTTCTTTCTTTAATTCACAAAAAATAGTCAATTGTTCAAGACTGTTTGTTAAGAAGGAAGCCATGATGTATTGTCCACCTGGAACTTCTGGTTGAATGTAGTTGTAAATGCTTTAGTTGTTACATCTGTGGATTGTTACCTTGTCGTAATGGAGAAGCTTGTGTGGACCTGAGATCCTGAGAGCGATGCCGTCTGGAGCTATGCTCCTGGTAGGTCTACCCATGGCGGTAAGGTCGAGAGGGAGGTCTCTGACAAAGAGCAATCCAACCAAGACCTCAATGGTGGAACAGGCAGAGGCCGATGGCTGACCTTAGTGGAGCGTCACAACGGCGGGGAAGGCAGATGAAGGCTGCAGCAGAAAATGGTCTCCGGTTGTCTTGGACTCCATGCCACTGGATCCTGACCCAGATCTGTCAAGGACCGTGGGGTAGCTGTCTGTGCACCAGTCTCCCCACGTTAAACAAAGTCACGCACAGGCGTCTCCATATAGGGAATAGCACCCTGGAGACACCTATTGTCAGCCGTGACTGAAGGGGGCCTAAGAAGCCTCATTTTTGGCACTCAAGTGCAGTGACAATCCTTGTCTCAGCAGAAACAGAGAGAGAGAAAGAGAGTAAACAATGAATGATGGGCTTGCTAGCAATGCTCATAATCCTGAAAAATAATGTTGTGGGATCAATTATAGAGCCTATTGATCACATGGGATCACATCAAGATCCTTCTACAATTTTTGACAACCACCTTCACTATCTGCAATACCACCTACTTTGGTATCATCTGAAAACGTACTAATCTTGCCATGTACATATTCCTCCAAATCATTGATATAGATGACAAACAGTAATGGGCCCAGCACCGAATCCTGAGGCATACCACTAGTCACAGGCATCGAGTCCAAGAAGCAACCTCCACCATTACCCTCTGCTTCCTTCCATGAAGCTAATTTTCTATCTATTCTGCTATCTCTCCTTGGACTTTATTCCTTAGAGCACAGGAGGATGATAGATGATCTCATGCGGCCGTTCCAGGTGGCCCAGCTGCTGGAGGACTCTCCCGACGCCGGGGCTACATCACCCGGCGAGAACGGCCAGGATCATCGGGCCTCCGTAGAGGCAATAGCGGGGGCTTCATTTGGCCTGACTTTTTTTGGGTGAACTGGGGCTGGGGACTGGACATTGTGCCTTCCCCCACAGTGGAAATCATTGTGGGGGGATGATTTTTGTATGTAATTGTTTGTAATTGTATTTGTTAGTCTGTGTTCAAGATGGCGGTCGGAGGGGAGAGTGGACGCTGGCGTTAAATTGCCGCTGCTCTCTCCTCAAATTGTGCTTCTGATTTTCTTTTTTGTGTGTTTTTGGAAGGAATTCTGTCCCTGATTTATGTATTGGTCTTTATAACCTATTTTTTTTTAATTCTGATTATATGTTTTCTATAAATCTCTGTATGGTGTCCTTGAGACCTCGGTATAAGGCGCCCGTAAATAAAATCCATTATTATTATTATAAAAGTGTACACGATTATGAGCAGAATTGATTCGGTAAAAGCAGTCTTTTGCCCAGAATAAGGGAATCGAGAACCAAAGAACATAGGTTTCAGATGAAGGGGAACGGTTTCCTAAGAACCTGAGGCTTAACTATTTTACACAAAATGTGGTGGGCATATGGAACGAGCTGCCGGAGGAGAAATCTGAGAGGTACTATCATTATGTTTTACAGACTTTTGGACAGATACATGGACAGGATAAGCTTAGAAGGTTATGGGCCAAACACAGGCAGGTGGAACTCTTGTTCAGTAGATATGGTATGTTGGTCAACGTAGCCAAGTTGGACCGAAGTGCCTGTTTCCACGCTATATGACTTTATGACTCTATTCTCCCCACCCAAGCTGAAACATATTTGTCGTATCTAATGGCCTTAGAATGCCAAACAGCAAAAGATAAGTTGCAGTGGTTCAATAAATAGCTATCCTTTTTAGTCAAAACACATTTCTGTGGCTGCTGCGTTTTTGCCTGTCGTCTGAGAATAGTCTATCCTGTTTAATCACGGTGTCCTTAAAACCTATTTCTTTGATTAAGGTTATAACCACTTGTCCTAATTTCTTCTTCCTTTTTGTCAGGTTCATTTTCTTCTCTATTTCCCGACAGTGTAGCCTTCCATGAAGCACCTTCAGATGTTTTTCCCCTGCATTGAAAGGTTGACAAGCTAACATTAGCTTTTATTCAACAGAAGCCTTCAACGTGTGGTAAGTGGATAACGTTTTTGGAAAGCATCTACTTGAAGCCAATGCCCATTGTGACTAAGTCTGTGAACAAAAGTCTAGTTCCTTGCATAACACTCAAGGAAAAGAGAACATTGCTCTGAGCCTTGTGCCAGTAAAAGATTAATTTAATAGCAAATGTTTGGCATGTGACTACATCAATGGCACCCTGCCACAATAATATTCCTTACTAGTACATCTCATGCATGAGTCCCTCTCCCCACCTGCATCCTCATTTTGCATTACAGCCACCCTTCCTGCCTGCATGAGTGAGACACACAGTTTATTCCCAATTGCTGCCAATTATGTGCAATTTTGTATTTTGAGCTAATGCTGCCAGGATACTGGTGTGAACCTGCAGCAACTTGAATCAAGCTTAAATAACACGCATTTACAACACGCAGACACTTTATGGAGGCAGTGAAACAACAAAAGAAAATTATAATTGGAAATTACGTGCTGCAATAAGAACCATGTCTTACACGAAGCTTACAGATTCATTTCACAGGATCCAGGTCAAAACCAGCCATGTCTGTGATGACCTTGAACTGCTTTGTATGCATCTCTGCCTTTGTTTTTGATATGGGTATAATGTGTGAATACTCAAGCGACATCTGCAGCCACCAAGGCTCTGAATGGAAGGTTAACAAATAAAATGATCAGAGTGGCCGAGTGTGATGCGTTCACAATCTCATCTTTGTTGGATACGGTTCTTCTTTGTCAGCTCTTGGTGCTTGATGAAGACACCCCATTGATGTTAAAATGACAACCTCATTGTACTGCACAAAAGCAATGGCTCTGTTCACATCCTTCTTTCTCTTCTCCGCGCTGCTTTGGTTGTGGAGAAGGTTCTAGCTAATCTGTTTGCTACGCAATTATCTTCCGAGGACACTGTTGTCTTTGCTGTGCTGTAAGAAAGACAATTTGTAGCAAAATTAAGTCTACTTGCATTCTATTTTCATGAATATGATGAATTTACCTACTTCTGACCACCTACATCCATTATCAGCCCAGCCTCAGGTCCTGATCCTCTCTCTGCCACCAGCCCCCTCATATTCATATTGTGCCCTTAACGTTGTAACAAGTTTAAATGCCATTTAATAAAAATAAGAGAATTTGTTTATATCCAATAACAATTGTTAATTGAATATATTTGTGCACATCGGGTTGATTGCATTAGTTGAAACAGGGTGGACCACGTGAAGGTTGCAATCTCCCACCCCTCCATGTAAGAACAGAACCTGCATAAGTGGGGGATGACAAACAGCCCTGCTAGCGACTGCGGACATCCAGACCAGATCATCCCACACATCGTGAATGACTTCTCACTGAGGCTTTTCCTTGGTGGCATCAAAGCCATCCACCCAGTAACTGATGCTGTTCTGGCCTGGATGTCTACCGTTGATCTACAACTTGAGGCTGTGCACGCCATACGCAAGAAGAAGATTGAAATAGTTGCATGCCTGTTACAATATCACTGTGGAATAATGCATGAAAACACACTAGCTGAGAATGGAAAAATACAGCGCAAGAAATCAGGAGTACCTGGATGTGTCCCCAAGGTGAGTATCGCTTCTCAGTGTTAACGTTACTTTGCTTGTGTATCTCTGTTACAAATATCACTCCTGCCCAAGATCTTGGGTACCACTTAATATTTCCAGAAATGGAATATATGACATCCATTTACCAAGGCCTAACCTGAGATTCAGTAAGGAGAGGGGGCTGGTGGCAGAGAGAGGATCAGGACCTGAGGCTGGGCTGTTAATGGATGTAGGTGGTCAGAAGTAGGTAAAATTCGGTATGCCATCTTCACTGAGGATCAGGCCTGCGTTTTGAAATTAGGTGCTGGATATTCATTAAAAATCAGGACCAGAAGCAGGTGAAAGAATGATCTTCACCAAGGATTAAGGCTGGGAGAAAGTTGGGATTTTTCTGACAGGATTGAGGTCATGAATCAGGAGCAATGATTGGGCAAATGGCCTGGGTGAGGAGGGTTGACAGGGTGTTTGAGGGGAAATGGCAATTTGGTGTTAAGTATGGACATACATTCACAGGGTATTTTGGTTGTCTCTGGAGTCCGGTAGTTGTTGCCCCCTGGAAATCTTAGTCCTATTTTATCCATAATGTTCCAAAAGGAGGTTTGGGCATGGAATAGCATCATGGGTGACTAAAGCAGAAATCGATGCATGCATGAGTAACTCAAACTGGAAATGCCAGACAAGTTTCTGGAATTACATGAACAGACCCTGAAATGGTTGTTTTATTTTCATTTTATTCGGGGTAACCTCAATTTTCAATCCCATATGCTTAACAAAAAAATTGCGTGAAATGTAATTGAATTTTTTAGCTGCAGAACTGAACGTAAGTTGACATTTTGGAAGCATTTGCACCTAATTTGCACTGTTATCTAGAAATAGCTTATTCAACTGGAGATAGATACAAAATGCTGAAGTAACTCAGGGTGACAGGCAGCATCTCTGGAGAGAAGGGATGGGTGACATTTCAGGACGAGACCCTTCTTCAGACTTCCTGGTTTTCATATGGGTCCACAATAAACAATAGTCACCTATTTTTATTAGCCTTGTTACTTTCTGGAATAGCTTTTGCTATTGTTTCTTCTCAAATTGATGGTACAACTGCCTTGTTTCATAATTTTTTTACTGAGATCTGTAAAAAATTAGTTAATTTAGTAAATTTGTAGTAAATTAGTAGTAAATTAGGAGTTTCACATTTTACAGAGAGAGTTCTGGCTATGTAAAACATAGAGAGAGATAAATCATATTGATTGGTGGACAAAGCATGATTAGATTTTATGCTTATGAATTGACTTGAATTTGGCATTAAAGCACACTCAATTAAAGGTGAAGTTGTTATCTTTAGGCATTTCAGTGGCGAGACACTAAAACATAGAATAGAACACATGGTCTATCAAGCCATTTAAAATGAAAATGACTGATCTGACACAGACCTGTCCTGTGTCAAGTCGACATAGTCCCCAATTCCCTGATTTTTCAAAAGTTAATCTGTTTTCTCTGCTATAGTGTTCCAGAGATTCACCAACTTTTGTGAGAAGAAGATCTTCATTCAATATCCCACCGTCTTCCAAAATGTACAGAACTAACATTTTTAGCCCTTCTTGATAGGACAACTCACACATCCCAGGAATTAGCCCAGTGAATTTAATATGTACAGGTATCCCCTAGGTTATAGATGACCTGATTTTTTGGAAATCTGAATCTATTCAAATTCTCCCATGAATTTTTAAGGAATCTTTAAATATAAGAAAGCTTGCTTGAGAAATGCTAATATCTTCAAGAGTTATGGAATAGCAGTAATTCCAAAGATAACCAGTCCTCCAAACCAGAGGGGCATGATGGTGCAGCGGTAGAGTTGCTGCCTTACAGTGCCAGAGACCCGGGTTCGATCCAAAATAGGGTGCTGTCTGTACAGAGTTTGTACCTTCTCCGTGTGACAGCGTAGTTTCCTCCCACAGTCCAAGGACATACTTATTAATGCAGACATTAATGCAGTGTTCCGTTCTGGGCACCATGTTATAGGAAAGATGTTGTCAAGCTGGAAAGGGTACAGAGAAGATTTGCGAGGATGTTGCCAGGAACATAGGTCAGAAATCCAGCCTGGAAACACACCCTTCACCTCACCGAGTCCACACCAACTCTATCATCTTTTCATACTACTCTCTCACTACTTTCTTATTCTCACCATACACTTTAGGGGCAAATAACCAACAAACTCGCACAGATTTGAGATGTGGGAAGAAACCGAAGCACTCAGAGGAAACCCATGCTGTCACAGGGAGAAGGTACAAATTCCACACTCAACACCCGAGGTCAGAAGCAAACCTGGGTCTCTTTTGTTGTGATTCTTTAAGGTCGTCCAAACTAGATATTGGATGTGGAACATTGTAATTCTTTAACATTGTACCTACACAGTGAATGGCAATAAATAAAAGTTCATGTTAATCAGCCCCCATTGAAATAGCTCATTTCTGAAGTGGGAAAACAGTCATTTTTCAGACAGTTCTTGGGAATGGAACCCCTAAGTAACACAGATACTTGCAGGAAATGTGAATCTTTGCAGCTATGTGATTCCCTTTATGATCCTGTAGTGTTCCAGAGATTCAAACATATTGTGTGCAGTTTTGGTCTCCTAATTTCAGGAAGGACATCCTTGCTATTGAGGCAGTGCAGCCTAGGTTCACAAGGTTAATCCCCGGGATGTCGGGACTGTCATATGAGGAAAGATTGGAAAGACTGGGCTTGTATGCACTGGAATTTAGAAGGATGAGAGGATATCTTATAGAAACGTATAAAATTATATAAAGGACTTGACAAGCTAGATGCAGGAAAAATGTTCCCAATGTTGGGGGAGTCCAGAACCAGGGGCCACAGTCTAAGAATAAAGGGGAGGCCATTTAAAAGTGAGATGAGAAAAAAAACTTTTCACCCAGAGAGATGTGAATTTGTGGAATTCTCTGCCACAGAAGGCAGTAGAGGCCAATTCACTGGATGAATTTAAATGAGAGTAAAGGGCTTGTCCCACTTGGCAATTTTTATCGGCGACTGCCGGCATCATTGACTGACATATCAGGTCACCGAAAAAGTTGTGACGTGATGCGGCATGACGACGTATTGACGCTCAATGTTTCCTCAAGTGTCGCGACATTTTTTTTGTCGCCGCTGGATTTTGAAATGTTCAAAATCTTTCGGTGACCCTGATACGTCAGTCAATGACACGGGCAGTCGCCGAAAAAATCGGCAAGTGGGACACACCCATTAGATAGAACTCTAGAAGCTAGCTGAATCAAGGGATATGGGGAGAAGGCAGGCACGGGTTACTGATTGTGGATAATCAGCCATGATCACAATGAATGGCCGTGCAGGCTCCAAGGGCCAAATGGCCTCCTCCAGCACCTATTTTCTATCTAGAACATTGTGAATCATTTCACAGCCTTAATTAGTGGATGCAGGTAAATAAGGACAGAGGAAATGGAACCAATATGATTGCTCCCCTGGAACCACCACAATGGGCCGAATAACCTTCTTCTGTGTCTTTGCAAATGTAAAATTAGATAAAACGATTGGACAAACTGAAAATCATCTCCTGTAGGTTACACTAAATGTAATAACTACATGTATAAGAAATAGAAGCAAGACTATTCAAACCTTTTTACCCAATGCATGATTTGATAAGATTGCTTAACTTCAACACTATTTTCATGCAGTGATATTTTATCTTTCATTTCCTTAATATTCTAAAATCAATTAATCTCTCTCTTTGATGCTGTAGATAACCAAATGCAGCAGTGATGCCTAATGAATGATTAACAGCCGGAAACATAAACCTTGTTTCTCTCTCTCAACAGCTGCCACTTAGCCTTCTGAGCATTTCCAGCATTTTCTGTTTTCATTCTGATTAGCAGTATATGCTTTTTTTTTTTGCTTCTAAAAGTTTTCCGTGAACATACTCAGCCATTGATTTCATGTAGTCCCCTCGTAAGAATGTTCCAAAGATTCTCTGTCTGCTGGGCTAGGCTCAAGGTCATTTCTGCGCTGAATAGCTGACGCCTACTTTGAGGCTACGATCCATGGTTCCAGGCACCCTAATAAAGGATTGCTCTTTATTGCTCTAATAAAGGAACTCCTGCATTCTCTCCCCCCTCTCTCCCCCTTCCTCCCCCACCTTAGTCAACCTACCAGTTCCATGATCCGCATTGTTGTGTCCTTCTCGTTAGCACATCTTTCCCAGAAAACAATGGGCCATTATGGAGTCCACCATTCCTGAGGTCATATGTTGTCGGTCCTGATTTGTTCTAGCTTTCTCTCACCTCCAGTTCATCCCCCACCCCCCTCCCCCCCAACACTTCTACCCAAAGATCCTATAGCAAGCAAGATAGTGCACCTGACGAAAAAGACGTAGTAGGGTTATGGGCAGATTCATGGGAAATCTTCGGCCCCATTTCCGTAACTGGCTTCCTTCTCCGCCATCTTTGTACGCCATAGCAGAGCAAAGATACTAGTACGGAGACGGAAGCCAGTTACGGAAACATCCTCGTAAAATTCAAAGATCTTTGGTGAAAATCGTCTCCTCATTTTCTCTCTGCCTCTCTGCCCCTCTGCCCCATTAGTGAGACTCACTGACAGGGGGAAAGAGGGCGGGCATGAGATCCGAAGCTGAGAACAGACAGCCCTTCGGTTTCTTCCCCCATCACGCTCGCTGCCCGGCTCCCAAACTCCGGACTGGTCTGCTCTTCACTACTCCTCTGCATCGCTGACTGTCGGACATTTATTCCTCTTTCTGCCAAAATAGCTGAGCGCTGGAACGTCTCTTTTGTTCGGCCCGCCCCAGTGCTGCAGCAGTTTGGTGGGGGTCGGGCTCGTACCCCAGTGGATTGGAACAGTCTCCCCTTTTACACTGCCGTGTGGGCACAGCCTCTTTGCCCTCAGTGCCCCCTCCACACTTGCACAGTCCGATCCCAATCCCGGGGCTTTGAATCCAAAACATTAAAATAGAAAATTAACAGAATTATAATTTATTAACATATTAATCATTCACAAAAAATAACAGAATTATGAATCATGAATCTAACACTGTATCACACCACATAATCTGGTCCCCCACAACGCTGATTACACTGCGAGAGAGATATACCAAAGATCCTATAGCAAGCTATAGGATCTTTGGGATATACAAAGTCGGGTCGGGTTTACTGAAATGTCCGACGAAAAGGCTAACATTCCGCTCCATTGCGTACTACACGTCAGTCAATTGGTTATAGCAGGAATGCACCATCTTGCTTGCTATAGGATCTTTGCTTCTACCTTTCAGTATGAGGAAGAGTTCTGACCCGAAACGTCACCTATTCCTATTCTCCAGAAATGCTGCCTAACCCACTAAGTTACTCCAACACTTTTTGGCTATCTTCTAGTAGGGAAATATTGTAAATCCTGCCAAGCCGCATCTGTATTTTGTAGATTTCAACATGATGACTTCTGATTGTTCTTTTTTTTTTATTTTTATTTTTTTATTATTTTTATTAGAAGTACGGTAAATTACAGTAATAGTATAGTATAGTATAGTATTTTAATGACCACACAGCCAAGCTGGTGGAATTTTCGGTTGTCAGCAGCGATACAATAATAAGAACACACAACCACAATAAAAAATGTAACACAAACATCCACCACAGCATTCATCACTGTGGTGGAAGGCACAAAAATTTGGCCAATCCTCCTCCATTTCCCCTCCGTGAACAGGACCAGAGTCCAGAGTCAGTCCAGGATCGGCTCTTCCTCACCGGAGACCGCGGCTTTAAGTTGTTGTAGGCCGCAGGCCGGCTGTCGAGATTTAAAGTCTCCGCCGCAGCCAGAAGCACCGTAGACTGCAGGGCCGGCGGTCGAAGCTCCCCTGCAGGGGTGTTGGTAAGTCCATGCCGGCCCCGCGGTAGAAGTTGGCCACGGGCCGGCAGTGATGGCTTCTTCTTCTTCCCCCGGGTCCCCCACGAGGGATCCCGGGCTGTAGACGCCGCACCAGCTGGAGCTCTGCAGACCGTGACTTCAGGCTGCGACTTCAGGCTGCCGGCTGCCCCGGGCCAGCGAAACGGAGCATTCCCCTCCAGCGAGCCCCAGCGAGGGCTCACCCGCTCCACGCCGAGAGTCCACGCTGCGCCCGCCGCTGAAGCCCCGGGCGCGTCTCCGGGAAAGGCCGCGCCGATCCTTGATGTTAGGCCACGGGGGAGGCGACCTGGAAAAAGTCGCCTCTCCATGGAGGAGGCGACCGAAGCGGTTTCCCCCTTACCCCCCCACACCACCCCCCGCACAAGACACACAAAGAAACATTAAATACACACTTTAAAACATACTAAAAAATAAAAAAAGTTGAAAAAACGAACACGCTGCTGACATGGCCGCTACCCGCCGTATTTATTTATTTTTTATACCGCTTCATTTTTTTGAGCTTTAAGAGAAAGATAGAAGTAAGAAAAGTAAAGAAAGTGCGCAAGAGTCGTGAGGTGCAAGAGAGTGTTGTGAAAAGAAAGCCCCTTAGAAAAGAAGTTAGAGAAGGAAGTAAAGTAAGAAAGTAGATCCTAGAAAAGAAAGAAAAAGAAAGTAGGAACAATCGCAGAAAGGGAACCACCGACCAAGTCTGTTTTTATTGTTTTACCTCCCATTACCAGGTCCTGATACCATTCTTTATTTATTTATTTTTTAAATTACTATTGCACCTCATGCTTGTAATAGGTCCAAAAAACGTAGACCACGTCTTTTGGAATTGGTCTGCTTTCCCTGCTAAGAGGAATCTCATCTCTTCCAGATGTAATGTTTCCAACATATTTGATGTCCACATTTTTATTGTTGGTGTGGGCGCATTTTTCCAGAATTTAAGTATGAGCCTTTTTCCCATTATTAGCCCGTAATTGAATAAGTTCTTCTGATACACGTTTAATTCAGGGATACCTTCCGATATTCCAAAAATGATCCATTCTGGTTTTGGTACCAGTTTTATTTTAATTAATTTTGAGATAATATCAAATATTTCATACCAAAAATTTTTGATTTTTGTACAAAAAACAAAAGAATGCGCTATGGTAGCTTCTTGAGATAGGCATTTATCACAGATTGGTGAAACATTAGGAAAGATTTTATTTAATTTAGTTTTTGAATAATATAGTCTATGTGATGTTTTGAATTGGATGAGCGTATGTCGTACGTTGATCGAACATTTATGCACCTGTAGTAAGTGGTTATCCCAGCTCTCTTTTGAAATTTTTATAGCTAATTCTTGTTCCCAGTCTCTTCTAATTCCTTCTGTTGTGGGTATTTCTATGTTTAAAATGATATTATATAAGTACGATATTAGATTAGCTGATTCCGCCTTTGTCTTCATTGCTTCATCTAGTAAGTCGGAAGGCATATTATGATAGTCTTTTGTGTATTTTTTCAGGTAATCACGAATTTGTAGATATTTAAAATATTGATTATTTTTCAGATTATATTTCAGTTGTAGTTGTTGAAATTATAGTAATTTTCCCAATTCATACAGATCTTCGAGCGTTTTGATTCCCATTCTTTCCCATTGTATAAATGATTTGTCTATGGTTGAAGGTTTAAACGATGGGTTATTAACTATTGGTATTGAGAGAGATAGGTTTCTTAATTTTAGATTCTGTTTTATTTGTTTCCATGTTCTAATTGTGCTATTTATAATTGGGTTTTTATTATAATTTTTATTATTCAAATTTATTGGAGAGAGAATAATCACTCCTATATTACTCGGGGAACAGTCCTCTTTTTCCATTATAATCCAGTCCACCTGCTGGGCAGAATTGTCCAGCAGGTGAATCATATTTTTAATATTTACTGCCCATTTATAATACATAAAGTTAGGGAGCGCGAGACCCCCCAACTCTTTTCGTTTATTAAGGTGTGCACTTTGTATTCTATGGGATTTATAATCCCATATAAAATTTGTAATGTCAGTCCAATTTTTTGAAAAACTTTTTTGGGAGATATATAGGTATTGATTGAAATAGGTATAGGATTTGTGGTAAGAAAATCATTTTTATAGCATTTATTCTGCCTATTAAGGACATCGGAAGTGTTTTCCAGAATTTAATCATATTATTTAATTTCTTAAGTAAGGGATTATAATTGGCTTTAAACATATCCTGGTAATTTCTGGTAATTTCAATTCCCAAATATTTGAATTTTTCTATAGCTATTTTAAAGGGGAATTTCCTGAGGTGTGTTGAGTCTTTTGGTTTTATCGACATAATTTCACTTCTGTTCCAGTTTATTCTATATCCTGAAAAGGATCCAAAGTCCTCAATTAAATTTAATATATTTGGTATACTAATTTGTGGTTTTGTGATGTACAATAGTACGTCATCGGCATATAAGGATATTTTGTTATTTGAATATTTTGTATTATAACCATAAATATCCATGTGTGTTCTTATTTTTTCAGCAAGGGGTTCAATTACTAAAGCAAATAACTTCTGATTGTTCTTAATTCAAGCCATTGTTTAATCAATTCTGAAAGTATAACCACCGTTCCCCTATCCCAGAAATCAATCTGGTGAACCTTTTCTGCATTCCTCCTGATTACATTTTGCCTTAGGTGGGGAGACTAGATCTCTACACATTATTCCAGAAACAGTCTCACCAGGGGCCACTCTAATTAAAGCTAGATGCCTTTACATTTGCACTAAAATCGTTTTGAATTAATACCAGTTGCTTCCCTAATTGCCAGCTGCATCAACGTGATAATTTTCAGTAATTTGTGTACATGGACATCCAACTCCCTCCAAATGCCCAAAATTTCAATCCTTTTAAATACATTCCTCTGCGCTGATTTTTCTACCCAAGGCAAGTTTCTCATGGATTCTCATGGAACCCAATAAAATTCTAACAGGAGGAAGCAAACAAAATGCAGGAAGGATATTCCTGATGGCTGGACAGTACAGAAGTCACAATCTCAGAATACCAGGTATACTATTTAGAACCAAATTCAGATGAAATATAATCTCGCGAGTGGGGTAGTAAACACTAAGGTATTCCTGACCACAAAAGACAATGAACACCACGTCATGAACTATATTTCAGAAGGAAGTAGATATATGTCTCAACGTCAAAGGTATGAAGGGACATGAGAAGAATGTGCCAGCAGTGTACTGAAGTGAATGATCAGCCATGATCTTGATGAATGGTAGCCTACCCAGAAGGTTGAGTAGCCTAACCATCCCCCCAAATTTCTATTTTTCTGATGGGCCTGTCCCACTTAGGTGATTTTTCAGCGGACTGCCGGCGACTGTCAAGGTGGAGGCCAGGGCAAGTGGGGGAGTTCTGTCTGAAATCCACACGGTGCAAAGCCAAGGTGATACAGACACACACCACGATGAACAGGAAGGTTGGCGCTGTAATTAAGACGGCTAGCACAGTGTACGGTAAGTCCTTTAAAAGAGGCGGGGAGAACGGGGGAGAAGGGGGTGAGAAGGGGGGAGAGAGGGGGAGAGGAATGGAGACAACTTTTAGAAGACAACTTTTAAGAAGCCAGACAACTTTTAATAAGCCAGAGACACACGGCTGTGAAGTTCGGCGGACATTTAACATTACCGGTCGGTTATCCTTGGTTCTGAAAACTCCTGCTTATGTTTTTTTTCCCCAATGAGCCAATGAAAATGACCGGTCAGCAAAGGCAATTAACAAAAACTACCTACGAGTAACTTGACTACCTATAACTACATGGCGACCCCACTACAACTGCACCTACGACTACAGGATTATCGACTATCTCCATGGCGACCAATTTTTGGTTGCAGAAAATGTTTCAACATGTTGAAAAATTTGCGGCGACCATACTGAGGCCGCAACCAGTTCCCAGAATGCAGGAACTCCTCGCGACCATGAAGTAGACTCACCAGAGACCACCAGCAAACATGTGGCGACCATGTGGTGAGCGCAGAGTCTCCTGCACTTGCCTAAAAAGTTGCCTAAGTGGGACGGGCCCATGAGTAAGTGCTGGGATCCCAACATCGATCCTTTCAGCATGTTAATAGTGTGAAATTCACTGCTTAAAATTGTTCTTTGCACTGTTTTATACGGTAACCAGAAATTTCACTCCTACATAGCATTTTCTAAGCTTGTTCAGTAATGTCTTTGTGTAACCTTCTGAAGGCTTTCTGAAAGTCCAAATATATCATGTTAATTTGTTCACTCTTATCTATTCTGCAAATTACTAACTTACAGCAAGCTCCAACAGTTTGTCATGCCCAATTTTCCTTTCAAGTCAAGTCAAGAGTGTTTTATTGTCATATGTCCCAGCTAGGACAATGAAATTCTTACGCAGCAGCACAACAGAATATGTAAACATAGTACATAACGGGAGAAAAAAAGTTCAGTGTGTATATTTACACATATAATAAATAAATATAGTGCAATAATAATAATAGTCTGTTGTAGTTCAGAGCTTATTTGTTGTTGTGTTTAATAGCCTGATGGCTGTAGGGAAGAATCTGTTCCTGAACCTGGACGTTACAGTTTTCAGGATCCTGTACCTTCTTCCCGATGGCAATGGTGAAATGAATGTGTGGCCAGGATGGTGTGGGTCTTTGATGATGTTGGCTGCCTTTTTGAGGCAGCGACTTCGATAAATCCCTTCGATGGTGGGGAGGTCAGAGCCGGTGATGGACTGGGCAGTGATCACAACTTTTTGCAGTCTTTTCCGTTCCTGGACGTTCAAGTTGCCAAACCAGGCCAAGATGCAACCAGTCAATATGCTCTCTGCTGTGCACCTTTAGAAGTTCAAGAGAAACCTCTTTGACATATCAAATCTCTGTAATCTTCTCGGGAAGTAGAGGTGCTGATGTGCCTTCTTTATAATTGCATCAGTGCTGGGTCCAGGAAAGATCTTCGGAAATATGCACGCCCAGGAATTTGAAGTTTTTGACCTTCTCCACTGTCGTTTCATTGATATAAACAGGATTGTGGGTCCTCATCCTTCCCCTTCCAAAGTACACATTCAGTTCCTTGGTTTTACTGACGTTGAGAGGCAGGTTGTTGTGCTGGCACCATTTGGTCAATCGGTCGATCTCACTTCTATCCTCTGACTCATCACCATCGGTACTTCGTCCAACAACAGTGGTGTCGTCGGCGAACTTGATGATGGAGTTCACAAATTGATCTTGAATCTGCCCAATCCTTCTATCGCTTTCTGAGTCTCGAATTACCACTTCCTTTAACAATACATCTCAGCATTTTCTCAGCTACTGATGGCGGGCTTATTCATTCATGGTTCCCTGTAATTTTTTTCTCCTTCCTCAGAACATTGCGAACACGTGAATTTCAACAGCAAAGTGCAACCTACCAAAGTGACCATATAGTGCATTTATATAAATGAAACTGTTTGAACATAAAATCATTTACTCCCGTAGAGCAGGAAGTGGAGAGGAGACTTTGCACACCAGAAGATACCACAAAGCAGAAAATGCTGCAGCAACCTGTAAAACGAAAGGATTGTTGGAGCACATTACTGATGCTGCATTCAAACTGTACTCTTCAGCTCCCAAAAAGAAGGCGGTGTCTGTGAAAATGGAGCAGCGAAGAAATAAAAAGGCATCATAGGCATCAAAAGGACTGTCCCATGGGAATATGGGATTTTATTTTCTATTGATACATAAAACAAGGCTGAGATGCGGGGTTGGGGGGGGGGGGGCAGGGGTCACACAGCAATTTCAGATAGCATACAGAAAACATAAAATCAACATTACTTCAACTTAAGCTGTGTTGGTGGAGGAAGGGTTACAAGTTCAAGTCAGAGGAATGTTAAGTACCACACAGGAAATCAATCAACACAAGAAAAATTTATTCCTAGAACGTCTTTAACACTTAAACATGCCGCAACAGTGTTATCAAACAAAATTTTATCCAAGCCACATATCAGGACAGATGATCAAAAGTATGACCAAAGAAAGTTTAGAGAGTGTCTTAAAGGAGGTGAGAGAGATAGAAAGGTGAAGCAATTTGGGAAGGGAAGTCCTGAACTGCCAGGCCACAGAGGTAGGAGGTTGGTATAACAGAGCAGAAATGAAAAATCATGGAGATCATGGCTGTGGGTCAGTTTACGGGTCGAGGCATTGTCGAATAAGGAGTCAGAATGTGGAGGTGAGTACAGGGGTGATGGTTGAATTGGACTCAATATGAGTTAGGCTGTTGCAGCAATAAACTTAATGGATGTCCCCATCTGTGTTTATTTTCTGATCTTGTTTCAAGTAATAAAAAATAAATAAATAGAAACATAGAAACATAGAAAATAGGTGCAGGAGAAGGCCATTCGGCCCTTCGAGCCAGCACCACCATTCAATGTGATCATGGCTGATCGTCCCCTATCAATAACCCGTGCCTGCCTTCTCCCCATATCCCTTGACTCCACTAGCCCCTAGAACGCTATCTAACTCTCTCTTAAATCCATCCAGTGATTTGGCCTCCACTGCCGTCTGTGGCAGGGAATTCCATAAATTCACAACTCTATGGGTGAAAAAGTTTTTTCTCACCTCAGTCTTAAATGAACTCCCCTTTATTCTAAGACTGTGGCCCCTGGTTCTGGACTCGCCCAACATTGGGAAATTTTTTCCTGCAAATGTATTAAAATGTATTAAAAATATATTAAAAATGTATTATAAATATAGAAAATGTCCAACATTTTTTGTAAATTATTTAGTAATATCCTCTGTACACTCAGCTCCCAGACCTTGGGTTGATAAATGTAAAAATTGTCCCTAGTGGGTGTAGGATAGTGTTAATGTGCAGAGATCACAGGTCAGCGTGGACCTGGTGGGCCGAAGGGCCTGTTTCCGCGTTGTATCTCTAAACTAAACTAAACTAAACTAAACAAAACTAAACACAGCATATCAACATTCAACCCACAATGTATGTGCTGAACATAAAACCAATACCAAATATTATCTGTCTGCTCCGAGTCTTTATCCCCCCATTCTCTGCTTATCGTATTCTATCCACAAGTCTCTTAAATGTCACTATTGTATCTGCCTCAACCACCACCCCGGATAGCATGTTTCAGGCACCCACCACCTTCTGTGTAAAATAACTGCCCCACACATCTCCTTTAAACTTTGTCCCACTCACCTTAAAGCTATGTCTATGAGGATTTCATATTTCCATCCTGTGAAAAAAGTTTGGTTTTCATTTCTAACCTTTGTTACTTACTGCCAAAGACACCCTCTTATATAACTATTGTTAATCCTGGATAAAACTGAGCAGCCATCGTGCCAACATTTAGTAAGGACTCATGTATTGCTAGGTCATTTTGGTCAAGTCTGAAGTGCTCTGCAGAAATAAGACAAGCTTCTGAATGGTGCCAGTAAGTCTAGGTTCCAGATAAGTGTTGCATATTCAATTGACAGATGGATGGCATTTCGGCAGATGACATCCAAGGAAATGTAAAATGAATGAAGTTAATTGAATCAATGCAAACTAAGTGTACATATTATAAATAATGTTGCTAGACTGTTACCCTGCTGTATGTTGATTGGTTAAAGTGTTAAGCCCCTGGCCGGTTTGTTTGGATTCCAGGGTAAATGTTGCAATATTCAATTTTGGTTAGCTTCTTCTGGAAGCTTCTCCTGCAACAATGTAAGGGAGATTCTGTTATTGGTCTGTGTAACTGTCAATAATGTATTGTTGTAATTAATGTGTTTGATTGGATTGTAAATATACCACACCTCTGTAGTTCGGCCCCTCAAGGTTCGGGGACCTATAAAAGGCCGCCCCCACGAGGTCCTTTGTCGATCTTCTGGAAGAGCGCTTGATACTGTATGACCTTTTGGAGTGCTTCTGCTTGCACGAGGCTGAAGGGCTTGGCCAGGCAGAGACAAGGATCGAACCCGCAGTTCTTTAGGTACGTATAGGGGAATTTGTTGTTCTATCCAAAAATAAAGTTAGTTGTTCCAGTGCTTGAATCAGTGTTTTATTGACTGGACTAGACTGGGGGGGAGCTTAGAAGAGCTTATTTACATTGGGGGCTCGTCCAGGATCTCAATGGACCCCCAAACACAAGCTTGCGATTAAGGGTGTTGAGCTGTTCCCGATCGTGAGTGCAGAAATTGGAGCCACGGTGCAGTTTTCGCATGGATTTTCATCACTTCGCTAGTCGGAGCAGATCGATCATTCGTGGGCTTAGGAAAGGGTCGCAACGAGATTGTAGAACAGAGTCTAGCAAGCACCGAGGGCATTAGTGCCTTTAGGGTTAGAGGCCCTACTGGAACTGGGTTAAAGCCCATAACATAACATCAGAGTTGGGTTTAATGCCCGTAAAACTTGGTCATAGTTAGTAGCTGCAGCTGCTGGCGAACACCATAAAACTATTCTGTAAAAAAATTAGAGGTTCGAGGCCCTTTCCAGACCGGGTATCCAATTGAACGGGTATTTCAAGACGGTTAGGGTGTAACAGTGCTAAGCGTCTAAGCACTGCGTCGTTGCTGGGGGTGCAGATTGGAAATGCGCTCGAATAATTAGCATCAACTGCCAGCGTGAAGAGACTACGCGCTGACACCTAGTGCCAAGCAGGTGGAAAGGAAGAAGCCTTTTTGACAGGGTGAGCCTAGGTTGGTTAAATTCCACGCCTGTTTGAGATATCCGGATCTCTGAAAAGACAGGGGAGGACTCTCGTAAAGGCATCGGGCACTCAGTGGTTAGAGTATAGATTGGTTGAGAATACTGTAATCATTTGAGAAGGCTATCCGAACTAAATTTGAATTTGCATTTGCGAACGTTGAGTTACGCACCAAAAAGCGAATTAGTCCGATCAGAGCGAACTGAAACTCGGGATCGAGAACAACCCATTGATAGAAAGGAGCAAAATTAATTAAGAAACCAAGAAAGAGACAAAGTAGCTGGATTCAGAAGATAAAGAACAAATTCAAAGGAACTTAGATTGGCACTAGGGTAAGAAATAAAAGAATATATAGCACAGGAGGTATAGTAGTGAGGAATAGGAGCAACTGTGAACGTGTTTAATAACTTTTTGTTGAGTTGTTGTGCCTTCAGGACAGTATTACCTATGAAATGCCGTTATCTGGAGAGCGAGGAAAAAAGAGTATATGGACCCTCAAGAATGGGCAGAAGACACAGCTCAGGTAGGATGTGTAATCATCATTCCAACCAGGTAGCTCCTCAGAGACAGACACAAACAGAAATGAAGAAGTGATACTGTCCTGTCCCTTTAACCTACCATCTGGGAAAGGCCAACAGACAAAGAAGGCTGCTCCTCAGTATTCCTATTCCTACAAATTTAAAAAAAGATCTCACACATACCCTACTGCCCAACCGTACCAAAATAACATAATAATTGACACCAGTGTAAAGGAAGAACAAGTCTCAAGAATGTAAATAAATATAGACAGCCTATAGAGACCATTGAGGCAAGTTCCAACTTAAAAGAATTAAAGAAGAAAACCTGGGAATGTACACTCCTCTGTGGTTCGTGGACACCTGCTTTGCGCCTAAATTTAGCTGTAAGGAATAAATTGACAATATTCTGAATTAGATCTCTAAAATTGTGTGGTGAAGCATTGGAAGGACTTTGAAATTTGAGATTTGGAAATGGGTTATGGGATATGGCTTAGGAGTATTTGAAATTTGAGGATTAACCTGGTATTTTTATTGTCTCACCCCCAGACAGACAGCCAGAGATGGGAAGGATTGGTAACAGTCATGGAGGAAAGAACAGAACTTGACAGAGGTCCGTTATTGTAGAACATGAATGAAATTTCAGAGAACGTGAGAGATGGCGTAAAAAGAATAGGGAATGAGGAAGTGCAAGGACAAAGCTTCCCTTCAAAAAGTCAAGGCTAACCACCTAGAGAAGAGTAACTGGAGAAGAAAGAGTTGACTGAATTAGAAGAAGTACCAGGGGAGTGGGTACTTGTTGTCAGAGACGATGTATTTGACCGGTGGATCAAAATGTATCCTACCCTTGATAATAAGGCGGCTACTATTATCAAGGCATAAAGAAAATTGTCCCTAGATTCGGTATTCTTAATTGGCTTGATTTGAAATAATGGTCCACAACATATGGAAATTAATTGATGAAATTAAACAGCTGGGAATTCCACAGAAACTGAATTGTGTTATCGACCGCAAACTGTGGATTGGAAAAGGGTAAGACAGACCCTGAAATTCAAAATAGTAAATTAAAGGCTGAGACTGAATTTGGCTGAATTGAAGCATTCCCCATGGTTGTTTTGAATAAGAGTCACGCCTGTAGGGAAATCTGGACCGAACCCAGCTGAAATTTATATGAGGAACCTTCATTAGAAGTACATTGGAAACCATCATGTAACTGCAGAGATAACTGACTACATGTTAGTGTTGATCATAGTATGGGAAAGATAATATCACAGAATAGTAATAGTATAATGAATGAGGGCTTTTGGTTAATAGTGGATGACAGGAATGCATGGGAAAGCATCAGTGAAAGTATGGAGTGTAACTTACTTCATCCCAAGTTCTCTTGGGAATTATAGGTTCAACTATGGATTAAGTACAGAGTGATTGACAACACAGATGGAGGGGATTTGCGCCCACGAAAACTCGGGAGGTGAAGACTCATCAGACGGGAATCATGAAGCATAGCCCACGAAAACTCGGGAAGCTTGATGAGATTTTGAGAAGAAACATCATCATCTTGTTGTTAATTTGTTTCATAATGTACCAGTCTTATCAGAAATGATGGTTATCATATATATGATCAAAGGAGGAATGTTAATTCTGGCTAAAACCGAGCAGCCAAATTTAGTAAGGACTCATGTATTGCTAGGCCATTTTGGTCACGTCTGATATGCTCTGCAGAAACAAGACAAGCTTCTGAATGGTGCCAGTAAGTCTAGGTCTCAGATCAGTGTTGCATATTCAATTGACAGATGGATGGGATTTCTGCAAAGGACATCCAAGGAAATGTAAAATGCATGAAGTTAATTGGATCAATGTAAACTAAGTGTACATATTGTAAATAATGTTGCTAGACAGTTACCCTGCTGTGTGTTGATTTATTAGAGTGTTAAGCACCTGGCCGGTTTGTTTGGATTCCAGGGTAAATTTTGCATTATTCAAGTTCTGTTAGCTTCTTCTGGAAGCTTCTTCTGCAACAATGTAAGGGAGATTATGTTATTGGTCTGTGTAACTGTCAATAAAGTATTGTTGTAATTAATGTGTTTGATTGGATTGTAAATATATCACCTCTCTGTAGTTTGGCCCTTCAAGGTTCGGGGACCTATAAAAGGCAGCCATCATGAGGTCCTTTGTCGATCTTCTGGAAGAGCGCTTGGGACTGTGTGACCTTTTTTTAAAATTTTATTTTATTTGTTTATTTTATTAGAAGTAAGTACAGTAATGTGGCACCAAGGTGCCTAATATATATTGACATGTTACATTTTATGTACAGCTTCATATTTTTTTTTTCCCTTAACAATAAAAGAGAAAAATAAAGAATAGGTAATAAAGAAATAGAAAAGCGTGTGATGTCTAGATGTGTGATAAGGAAAAGGGAGGAAAGAGGGGAAGGAAAAAAAAAAGATAGAAAAAGAGGAAGTAGAAAGTAAGAGATTGTAGGAGATAGTTATTTATGTTCTTGACCAGTCCTGAAACAGTTGGTTTCTACGATTTTGTTGCACCATATGCTTCCAAGAAATCAATAAATGGAGACCAACTCGTTAAGAATTGGTCTGTTTTGTCTGTTAGGAGGAATCGCATTTCTTCAAGATGTGCGGTTTCCAACATGTTTGAAATCCACATTTTAAGCGTTGGTATGGATGTATTTTTCCAAAATTTAAATATACGTTTTTTTGCCGTTATTAACTCATAATTTAAAAATGAATTTTGAAATGTGTTCAGTTTGTTCCCATCCGTTACTCCAAGTATAATCATTTCAGTGTTAGGCTCCATTTTTATCTTGAATAATTTTGTAAATATTTCAAAGATGTCGCTCCAGAATTTATGAAGATTTATGCAGGAAACAAAAGAATGTGTTATAGCGGCATTTTGAGATAAACATTTATCACAAATGGGAGAAGTATTTGGATAAAATGGGAGAAGTATTTGGATAAAATTTAGTCAATTTAGTTTTTGAATAATATAATCTATGTAGAATTTTGAATTGAATTAAGTTATGTCTTACGTTAATCGAGCATTTGTGTATATATATCAAATGCTTTTCCCATGTTTCATTCGTGATTTTTATCATTAATTCTCGTTCCCAATCTTCTCTAAGTGCCTCTGTCGATGGTAGATCTATGTTTAAAATACTATTATATAAATATGATATTAATTTCTGTGAGTCAGCCTTAATATTCATTGCTTCTTCCAGTGGATCTAAAGTTAAAGTTTGATGTCTTTGTATATATTTCTTCATGAAGTCGCAGATCTGAAGGTATTTAAAATATTGGTTATTTTTCAGCTTAAATTTTAATTCTAATTGTTGGAATGATAACAAATTTCCCATGTGCCAGGCAGATACAAGGATCGAACCCGCGGTTGTTTAAGTATCGTATAGGGGAATTTGTTGTTCTATCCAAAAATAAAGTTAGTTGTTCCAGTGTTTGAATCAGTGTTTTATTGACTGAACTAGACTGGAGGGATGTTTAGAAGAGCTTATTTACACTTTCACTTATCAAACATTGCCCCATCCCCACTTCTCTTTTCCAACTTTCAACCCACCCTACTTCAATCAGTTTGAAGTAGGCCTGATCCAAAACATCTTCTATCCATTCCCTCCACATATGCTACCCGACTCATCAAGTTCCTCCAGCACTTCACTGTTTGCTCAAGATTCCAGCATCTTAAGTTTCTTGCATTTCTCTGAATATTCCATTACCAGATTCCAATCTTTGAATATAAATTCAGATTTTTTAAAAGATTTTATGTGGTCACCCATTGTAAAGAAACTAGGCAAATTCCCTCTTGCATTAATTTTGAAATGAGCAGTCAGCAAACTGTCCAGCTGCTTTCACGGTATGTTGGCCTTTTTAAGTCAGTGGGACATTACAAAGTTAATCGGAAATTAAATATAGATTTAAGCAGAACCAAACCAATTACAGCACATCGCTGTCATGTGATGTAGTGTAAAGGAGCTGCATAGTAACATAGATGTAATTAAAACATTGCTGATATTTGTGGCAACTCGATCATGCATTCAAAGGCATTGGAGCCAAAACTAACATTTAAAATTAGTTATATTTTAAAAAAATCTGGATTATTGCACAAACATTAAAACATACAACATTACATGGTTGAACGTGTGATTTAGCCCAAACAATTTTTTTGGGTCTTCATGAATGGCCTCCTACTGCACCAACAATATCAGTCCAAGGATCAACAATTTTCAGAGAATTGTACAATTGTCCAAGAGGAAGATGAGAAGTCTACTTACTCTGGCAGGCAAGCCACAATTGCCTGTTTAATGCAAGCTCATTGTCAAATCTGGCTGACAATCTCTATTTCACCCTGGAAGAAACAGGAGATTGAGAAATTAAATCATATAGTGAGGTTGATTCCAACCATAAAGATCCTCTTACAAAAGGTTACACTATCAGACTAATTTGGATGCTTCAGGCACATTTCTTAACTCTATGAAATATCCCTCCCAATGCAACTCACTTTATTGCCTCTTTTTCTTTTCTTATAGGGGGATTCTGGGACATCACTCCCTAAAGTTTCAGAATCCACTATGGTGACTAAGATGATATTTAGAATAGGAAGCACACTGGCTCAGCATGTAGAGCTGCTGCCTAATAGTGCAAGAAACCTGGGTTCAATGCCAGGTGACCTCCGATGCTGTCTGTGTGGAGTTTGCATATTCTCCCTGTGATCTCTCCAACTGCTCCGTTCTCAAGAGCAAAGGCTCTGGGATCATGACGCCCTGCTATTGCACAACTATAAAAATCTAGAGAACACACTCTAGATTAGAAAGGGTGTCAGGGCTATTGGGCAAAGGCAGAAGAATGGGGTTGAAAGGGAAAGATAGATCAGCCATGATTGAATGGTAGAGTAAACTTGATGGGCCAAATGGCTTAATTTCGCTCCTAGAACTTATGAACATGAACACAAAGTGCTGGAGTAACTCAGCTGGTAAGGCAGCATCTCAGGAGGATATGGATTGGTGATATTTCATGTTGCGACACTTCTTCAGACCCTTCTTTAAATCTTCTTCTGTAAACCAACATCTGCAGTTCCTTGTTTCTATTAAATAATAGCTTTCTCATTCAGAGCAGTAGTGAGAGAACTCTGCACATTTTGCACTGATTATCTTCCAGGTGTGATGTTTATCCAAGACCCTCCTTACTCTCTCTAGAAGGCATAAAAATCACATTGATGTTTTGAAGTAGAGAATTCTTCCTGGAGTTCTGGTTAATGAGAATTTTTCATCCAACATTAGTAAAACAGATGATCTAATCACTTCACAAATTATGGTGAATCACAATGGCATCTCGTGAAAACTGTTATATAATTGCAAATCTTTCTTTCAGTTTTCAAAGGACTTTCACCTCATGGTACCAATCACAATTATTATGTGGATGTGGACTGTAATTTGTGTGTGAACTAATTGAAGAAAATGTCACAAACTGGCAGATGTCCTGAATGATGTTTGCAACTATTAACATCAGTCCTCATAACAATGGGTCTGAAAAAGCAGCTGTCAGTGCTTCTTGCTACTTGCTTTCATTATGCATCAAAGATAAAAATGACATATTGAACCTGGAAATCATGAAGAATCTGATTATAAAGCTACATTTTCATGTTTGAGAGTGAAAAAGATGCATGGTATAAAATAAAACGTAGAATGCACAGTTGTTATGTACGATTTCAAAGTTACTATCTCTCTGCCAGATCCCTCACAGATTATGATTCTCTATTAAAATAATGACAGAGGATTGGTTTTGCACTGTAATTATTCTTGTTGTGTTGCACTGTCCTATGTGTAACTAAAAAAACACACAAACTGCTTGTGTAATCCAGAAGTTCAGGCAGCATCTCTGGAGAACATGGATAGGAGATGTTTGGGTCCGGACCCTCCCACCCCAACCCAGAACATCACCCATATTTTTTCTCCAGAGCTTCTAGCCGACCTACTGAGTTACTCCAGCACATTGTATGTTTTTACCAGCATCTGCAGTTCCTTGTTTCTGTATTGCTGTGCGTTACTTGCACAATCCAGTACAATGCTATGAAGACCATGCTTGTCCTATATTCCAGTACTAATAGGATTCATTGATTAATTTTGATCAGGGAGCATTTATCTGCTTTAAACAGAATCAAGAATGCTGCTTTCAAAATTGAATAACATGTGTTTCTAGACAAAAACAAAATGTGTTGTAGAAGATAGATTTCACATCATAGAGTAGCCGAACACTAAAACGAGTAAGAGGTCCATTTTCCATATCACCAGATTTCATCTGCTCTTCTGTCCCAACTCTCAGTTCTTTGTTCTTTCAAACATCAGATTTGGGTCAGAGTCATAGAGTGATACAGTGTGGAACCAAGCCCTTCAGCCCAACATGCCCACATCGGCCGACTATGTTCCAGCTACACTAGTCCCATCTGCCTGCACGTAGTCCATATCCTCCAAACCTGTCCTATCCATGTACCTGTCTAGCTGTTTCTTAAATGATGGGGGAGTCCCAGCCTCAATTACCTCCTCTGGCAGCTTGTTCCATACACCCACCACCCCTTTGTGTGAAAATGTTATCCCTCAGATTCCTATTAAATCTTTTCCCTGACACATTGAACCTATATCCTCTGGTCCTCGATCCCCCTACTCTGGGCAAGAGACTCTGTGCATCTACCCGATCCATTCCTCTCATGATTCTATACACCTCTATAAGATCACCCCTCATCCTCCTGTGCTCCAAGCAACAGATACCCAGCCTTCACAACCTGCCGCTATAGCTCACACCATCTAGTCCTGGCAATATCCTCGTAAATCTTTTCTGAACCCTTTCTTTTTTCTTTTTTTAATTTATTTTATTAGAAGCAATTGTACAAGAATATAGCAATCGACATGACAGTTATACAATTTTCGTACAGCTTCATTTTTAACGTTAATACCTAAATCAAAAAAAGAGAAGAAAGGAGAGAATGAAGAGAAAGAAGAAAAATAAAAGAAAGGAAAGAAAAGACCCCTAAACTACCAAAGAAGTGCGAGAGGAAAGAAGAGAAATAAGAAAAAGGAAGATGGAGATATACCCTACTAACCTTCCTCCACCCCCCCCCCCCCGCTCACCCATCTCTAGCAACGGTTTTTAATTTGTGTTCAACCATTCTGTTGTTGTAGAAATTCAGTGAAGGGAGACCATGTTTTGAAAATTTGATCTGCATTTTCAGCCAAAACAAGCCTAATGTTTTCTAAATGTAGTGTCTCGGACATATCAGTAATCCACATCCTCACTGTGGGAACTGTTGTCTTTTTCCAGAATTTGAGTATAAGTTTTTTCGCAGTTATTAGGCCATAGTCAAGGAAACGTCTTTGAAATATCGTTAACTTAGAACAGGCCTCTGACATACCTAATGTTATCAGTTTTGTATCTGATTCCAGTTTAATTTTAAGTATTTTAGAGAAGATATCGAATATTCTCCTCCAGAAGTTTTGTATCTTTATAGAGGAAGCAAAAGAATGGGTTAAAGTCGCTTCTTGGAGGTGGCATTTATCACAAATAGGGGAGATGGTTGGGAAGATCTATTTAGTCTTTGAGTAGTAAAGCCTATGCCGTATTTTAAATTGTATCAGGGAGTGCCTGACATTGAGAGAGTAGTAATGTATGTATAGTAGGCTTTCCTCCCAAATATCCTTTGAAATTAATAAACCCAACTCGTCTTCCCATGCTCGCCTATACATCTCAGAAGATGGAGTATGCACATTTAAAAGAGTGTTATAAATGTAAGATGTTAACTTGCTTGTGTCGGCATGTCTATTCAAACAATCGTCTAATATATCTGGACCCATGAAACAACAGTCTTGTGTATATGTTTTCACATAATCGCGGATTTGAAGATATCTAAAATGATTGCTTGCTTTCAAATGATATTTCTCCTGTAGTTCTTGAAACAAGAGGAAAATCCCCTTCTCGTAGAGATCTCCCACCGTTTTAATTCCTGAGTTTTCCATTGCGCAAACGCCTTATCTAATGTACACGGTTTAAACGAGGGATTGTTCGCGATAGGTTGAAGGAGAGAGAAATTTCTCAGTTTGAGACATAATTTCAACTGTTTCCAGATACGTAGGGTACTGTATATTATTGGATTTTGCTCATACGTTGATTTATTCAGATGTGTTGGAGAAAGAAGAATCGCGCCTATGTTAAAAGGCAAACAATCTTCCCTCTCCATTTTTAACCAATTTACCTGTTGACATGTATCATCCATCCAGAAAATTATGTTTTTAATATTAGTCGCCCAATAGTAGAAAAGGAAATTAGGAAGAGCTAATCCTCCATTTTCTTTAGATTTACACAAGTGTCTTTTGTAAATTTGGTCAAAAGCTTTTTCTGCGTCTATGGAAATAATTGTTAAATCTTCGTTTATCGTTCAGTATGAATAGATTATATTAAACAAACGTCTCAAATTATAAAACAAATGTTGCTTACGTATAAACCCAGTTTGGTCTGGGTGTATTAATTTACTGATGTACAGACTTTGTCTTCTTGCCAAAATCTTGGCTAATATCTTCGAATCTGTTCAGCTATTGTCCTATATGATCCAGGCTCTTCAAGATTTTAATATTTTTTAGGTATCAATGTGATGGTTGATTCAGCAAGGGTTTGTGGTAAGGTCTGTTCTTTAAAAGCATGTGTGTAAAGGGCACGTAAACGTGGAGAAATTGAATCATTTAATTTTTTGTAATATTCATCACTAATCCCATCCGGACCTGGCGTTTTTCCACTTTTCAGTGATTTAATAGTCTCTTCAATGTCTTTTATTGTTATCTCAGCACCTAATTCTTCTCGTTCCTCCTCATTAAGGCATGGGAGGTTGCAATTTTCAAGAACATTTTTAATCTTTGCAGGGTCGGCCGATGTTTGTGATGAGTATAGGTTTTGATAGAATTTTAGGAATCTTTCATTAATGTCTTTGGGGAGTGTGAGCAACTCTCCTTTTTCAGATCTGATTTTTTGATTGGTATGATCTTTCTCAATTGGCGTGCCAGAAGTTTGTGTGAATTAACACCAAATTCGAAGTTTTTTTTGCTTAGTACATTGAAATATCTTAATAACGTTTCCAGAGAGGATATGATTTAATTTAAATTTTAATACGGCTATCTTATTATGTTTAGCAGTAGTTGGGTCAATCGCATTTTCGGAGTCAAGTTGTTTAATCTGTTTTTCTAGTTCCAATTGTTCTGACCTGTTTTTCTTACTTTGAAAAGCTTGGTACAAAATAATGCAGCCTCTGATAAAGGCCTTGAAAGATTCCCACAATAATGTGGCCGAGATACCGGGTGTGTCGTTTGTCCATCTGTTGCTTCAGATAGTCACAACAACTTGGCTCAGTTAGTATTTGCGGGTTAAATCTCCAGAACATTTTTTTATTATACATTCCATCTAATTTTAAGGAGAAGGTTAATGGACAGTGGTCAGAAATGATGTTATTATGGTATTTGGGATTAAAGGTAAAAGGGATAAGTTTTGCATCCACCAAAAAATAATCAATTCGTGTATACGTTTTGTGAAAACCTGAATAAAAAGAGTATTCTCTTCCGGAGGGGTTGGCAATCCTCCATACATCGGTTATGATTGTATTATTTATGTAGTTATTTAAAAGTTCACTGGATTTCGATTTTGAACTATTTCTCCTTTGCTGTGAAGATTTATCCAAATATTGATCTAGTACGCAATTTAGGTCTCCAATTATCAGATTCTTCTGACAGGAGTCTGAAATTATATTAAATATTTTATTAAAGAATTGTGGGTAATCGAAATTAGGAGCATTAATGTTCACCATAGTCAGTGGGGTTGAGTGTAGTTCCCCAGATATTATAATGTACCTACCTTCCATATTGGCTATAGTGGATTTGTGTTTAAATGGTATACCTTTGTGAATTAGGATTGCAGTTCCTCTTGCTTTGGAAGAAAAAGTAGAGTGATATAATTGACGAATCCAGCTACCCTTCAGCCTGTTATGAGCTCCATTTTTGAGACGCGTATCCTGCAAAAATATGTCAATATTAATAGATTTTAAATGGGCTAATCCCTTGCGCCTTTTAATTGGCTCCTTAATGTCCCTGACGTTCCAACTACAAAATGCAATTCCTCCAATTTTCCTATCAGCGTCGTCTTGCATTTTATAGCTTACATGGTCTCCTTTGATTCAAATGGCCCAACACAATATTTGAAATAAGTTAAGTTATCCTTTATTGTCATTCTGACTTTTCAGTCTGAACAAAATGTCATGCCTTGCAGTCATAACATAGAATAAATTAACAAAACACACAATAAACACAGATTTAACATCCACCACAGTGAGTCCTCACTGTGATGGAAGGCAAAAGTCATAAAAGTCCTTGTCTCTTCCCTCCTTCTTCTTCCTCTGTGTTGAGGCGATCCAGGCTTCCGATGTTGCAACCCCGCCGGGTGATGGTAAGGCCTGCGGCTGAATCCGAGCTCCGCGAACGGGCCGGTTCAAACTCCGCGGCCCGGGGCGTACAAAGCTGCCGATGCTGCCACCCTCCAGTCCAGCGGACGAAGCTGTTGCCGTGGGAGCTCCGGAAAACAGGTCACCAACCTGGGACCTGCGTGCTCCCGACGTTGTCGTCCACTGGGCCCGCGGCCGAGCCTCCGAGGCTCCGAAGTCGGGTCGCCTCCGCCGTAACACCACCACAGCCCCGAAGTCGGCCAGCCTTGTGTTGGAAAGTCCTGGCTCTGCCTCCGGAGCCTCGAGGTCGGTCCCAGTTGGAAGCCGCCAGCTCCGCCAGCTCCATCATTAGGCCTCAGCGCAGATGGGGATGGAGACGGGGGATACGACAAGAAAAGGTCGCATCCCACCGAAGGAAGAGACCAAAAACATGTTTCTCCCACCCCCCCCCCCCCCCACATATACACAACCAAAATAAACTAAAATAAACTGTAACAGGACAAAAAGAAAACAAAAAAAAAGAAAAGACAAACGGACTGCAGGCGAGCCGCAGCCGCAGCGCCGCCACTTCCGGAATCTTTTGTGAAAATGAATCTTTTAGTTGCTGGGTGGGTGAGCCCTGTTCCATTTCCCCCTATCCCCTGGAGATATCTCCCAGCAAAAAGTGCATTAACAAGAATAGTTTGGCTATTTAGTCGAAAAGATAGAAAGTGAAAAAGAAAAACAACGGAAATTGCAGCATAAAGAAATGCTGCTAGTGAATACCTGTGGTGTGATTCATGATAACTTCCGTAGATGATGTTGATAACAAATAACTCTGCTCCTTAAGGAGTTAATAAGCACTAAACAGAACAGACCACAAAAAACAATGTATAAGTCCGTCAAGAGATCAGCGTTCCCAAGAGGTTGAGTATCTTATTCTACTCCAATTAGGTAGTTAAATATTGGATACTTAGACTAATATATGGAACTTATTACATAACTTTCTAATATTAGTGTATTAAGCTATTAACCGATTCAAAGTCGGTGAACTTGTAGCAACTTGTTGATTACAAATGAGGTTTACATATACAAAGCAGCCTCTCTCTCTCTCCCTCCCTCTCTGCCTCCCACTGCCTCCCACCACCTTTCCCACACATTCCGATTCAATCTCTAAACTTCCCCAAAACTTACCAAAACTTGCTCAATACTTCCCAACACTTGCCCAACCCCTCTCTCTCTCTCTTTCCCTCTCCCTGCCCCTCTCACTTCCCTCATCCCTCCCTGCTCTCCCAAAACTTTCCACAACTTTCTCTAACGAGCTCTCACTTACGCTGACTCTCTCTAGCACTCCCTCGCTCCCACTCCCTCCCTCTCCTCTCTCTCTACTACTCAACCCCTACCCCTCCCCTTCTCTACCTTACTCCCTCTCTCTGTCATACGATCTCTCAAGTTCTCTGTTTGACGTATTAACCGACTCTGTGTCAGCAACTTTATAGCAGCATATTAAATATAAGCAGTATAAATGCATAAAATATAGATGAATTATAAGCCCAGTATAAACCCTAACCCTGATTATAACCACCGTATAACTGGATACACTATCAAATTAATTAAAGACAGTATAAATCCAGTGTAAATACAGTGTAGCCCTCTTGGTTGGCATCATGACATAAAGTCAGTAGCACAGTTAATTGTCTTTGACGGAACCCGCAGTATCTTGGGCAAACTTGAATGCTTGGCCCGGATCAGTGAAGAAGTGTTCAGTCGCGTTATATGTAACTCGCAGTTTGGCTGGATACAGTAGACCGAATCTGAGATCTGGTATGTCCCTCAGAATGGCTCTCGACTTGGTAAAGAGTGCTCTTTTCTTGACGACTTCGGCTGGATAGTCTCTGAAGTTTCATATGTTATCCCCTTCAAAGGTTAGGTTTCTGTTGTTGGAAACTTTCTTCATGATGTCTTCTAAAACGTAGCAATGATGTACCTTCAGAATCAGCTGCCTTGGTTGAGCTGTGAGTCCTGGCCGGGCTCTCAGAGTTCGGTGCGGCCTGTCCAGTTTGGGTTTTTCATCCAGACTAAGTACATCTTGCAGTAATTGAACCGCAAAATCTCGAAGATTTTCACCATGTTCTTTTCCTTCTTTCACCCCAACAATCCTTAAATTCTGGCGTTTAGAACGCCCTTCCAGATCAAGACATTTTCAGTCACTTTGGCAAGTAACCCAGAAATACTCTCCAGTTCAGTCATCAGCCTGTGTGTTGTCTGAGCATTTTCGGCAGTAGTAGATTCCAATTCTCGAATAGCTTCGCTTTGTTTTTTTGAAGTAGCGAGACTTACGGCTGATATCAGTTTCAAGCCTGTGAATTTCCCCCTTCAATGAGGAGTTCACCTCCTCTATGCGGGCATCTATCTTATCGATCTTATCACAGATTTCTGCTCTCCCAGCTGTAATTTCCAACTTTACAACCGCAAGTTGCTCACCCAATAAAGCTTTGATGTCTTCCACCAAAGGTTGTCTTGCTGCTTTCTCTTTGGGGTGCTCCATACTCGAAGTCGATGCTTCTGCAGGGCCTTCCTCGCTTTCCTCGCTTTCTGCTAGGCGTTTCTCCCGTGGTACTTTAGGTAATTTAGGCAGTCTTCTGGGGTAACATCTACCGGTCATTTAAAATGCCGGAATCGATTTCTGATGACGTCACTTACGCGACAGTAAGCGTCTGCCTGTAAGTGTTTTTTCTTCTGTCCATTTGTGATTTTTCGGCGGTTTTCCCGGTTTTAGCGAAGCGGAGCTAAACGGCGCACGTCTTAAGTCGCCATAGCGCCACCGGAAGTGTTTCTGAACCCTTTCAAGCTTGACAATATCTTTGCTATAACATGGTGCCCAGAACTGAACGTAATATTCTAAATACAGGTAGACAAAAATGCTGGGGAAACTCTGGAGCGAAGGAAATAGGCAACGTTTCTGGTCGAAGCCCTTCTTCATTCTAAATGCGGTCTCACTAAATGCGGTCTTATACAACTGCAACATGACCTCCCAACTTCTATACTCAACACTCTGACATGAAGGCCAATGTGCCAAAAGCTTTTTTGACCACATTATCTACCTGTGACTCGAACTTCAAGGAACCATGCAACTATACTCCTAGATCCCTCTGCTCCACAACACTCCCCAGAGGCCTACAATTTACTGTATATGTCCTGCCCTTTTGCAACACTTCTCTGTATTAAATTCCATCAACCAATCCTCAGCTGGCCAATCAATCCAGATCCTGCTGCAATCTTTCACAACCATCTTCACTATCTGCAAAACCACTCACTTTTGTATGTATCAGCAAACTAGCTAATCTTGCCCTGTATGTCCTCATCCAAATCATTGATATAGATGACAAACAGTAACAGGCACAGCAACGAACCCTGAGGCACACCGCTAGTCACAGGCCTCCAGTCTAAGAAGCAAACCTCCATCATCACCCTCTGTCTGCTTCGTTCCATGGAGCCAATTTGCTATCCATTCAGCTATTTCTCCTTGGTTCCCATGCAATTTAACCTTCCAGAGCAGCCTACCAAGCTGAACCTTGTCAAATGCCTTCCTGAAGTCCATGTACACAACATCTACAGCTCTGCCTTCATCGACCTATTTGGTCACGTCTTCAAAAAATGCCTGTATAACATATCCCTCAGAATACTCTCTAGTAATTTTCCAACCACAGATGTTAAACTCACCAGCCTATAGTTCCGGCACCTCTCCTGTATTTAAGGACAACTCGTAAATTTCAACCATGCTCCTGCAATTTCCTCTCTAGTTTCCCGCAAAGTCCTCGGATATATCTAATCAGGTCCAAGAGATTTGTCTACCTTCATAAACGATCGTACCTTCAGTACTTCTTCGACGATAACACTGACTGCTCTCAAGACACTTCCATTGCCTGCCCCAACTTCCTCCATCCTACTGCCTTTCTCCTCGGTAAACACAGAGGTTAAATACTCATTTAGGACCTTGCCCATCTCCTGTGGCTCCACACAGAGGTGACTGCTTTGATTCCCGAGAGGTCCCACTCTCTCTCCAGTTACCCTTTTCCCCCTTATGTATTTATAAAATCTTTTGGGATTGTCCTTAATGCTACCCACTAGACCTTTTTTGCCCCTCTGATCTAATTTTTTAGTTTACTCCTTAGTTCCTGAAACACCTCCAAGGATACAGTTGATCCCAGCTGCCTATACCTGTCACCTGCATTCTTGTTTTTGACAAATGCCTCAATTTCCCTAGTCAGTCAAGCTTCCTTACATTTTCCTGCTTTGCCCTTTACTCTAACGAGGATTTACATATCCTGAGCTTTCTTCAGTACACATTTAAAAACATCCCACTTGGCCGATGTTCCTTCCCCTCAAATAACCTGCTCAAGTCAACATGAGCAAGACATTCTCTCATACCCTCAAAGTTGGCCTTACCCCAGTTGAGCATTTTAACATATGAATGTTTATAACAGGATGTTTTAAGTGCCTGTCCCACTTAGGCAACTTTTTAGGTGAGTGCAGGAGACTCTGCGCTCGCCTCATGATCGCCACATGGTCACCACATTTTCGCTGGTGGTCTCTGGTGAGTCTCCTTCATGGTCGAGAGGAGTTCCTGCATTCTGGGAACTAGTCACGGCCTCAGTATGGTTGCAGCAAATTTTTCAACATGTTTTCTGCGACCAAAAATTGTCCGCCATGGAGAAAATCGATACTTTTGTAGTCCTAGGTGCAGTGGTAGTGGGGTCGCCATGTCATTGTAGGTAGTCGAGGCAGCCGTACGTAGTTTTAGTTAATCTCCTTTGCTGACTGGGCATTTTCATTGGCTCATTTGGGAACAAAAAACGTGAGCACGTATATTCAGAATCAAAGAAAACCGACCAGTAATGTTAAATGCCCGCTAAATTTTACAGCTGGGTATCTTTGGCTTATTAAAAGTTGTCTGGCTTCTTAAAAGTGTCTCCACCTTCTTCCCCCCCCCCCTTTTCCCCCTTCTACCACCTTCTCCACCCTACTCCCCCCTCTCCCCCCTTCTCCCCCCTTCTCCCCCCTCCTCCCCGTTCTTTTAAAGGACTAAAAGGTCTGTCACACTGTGCGAGTTGACCCACGAGTGACCCCGAGTGAAAGACTCGTGGTTGCGTACGATACTACAAGTTTATGATCCCGAGTTTAACCGAGTTCCCACGGGTATGTCTAAGTTTGCCGTTTACTTCTCATTTCTGCGATGTTCCAAGTTCGTCTCCCGAGTGTACCAAGTTCCTCTCCCGTTAATCTTGAGGCAACAATGTATATCGACGTGTTGCAAAATCATCACAAGTTAAAAAAATGATGTCATGCTTTTTTTTTACATACTATAAAAAGCCTGCCTTGTTTAAATTGGCTCATTTGGAGAAAATGTCTGCAAGAAGGCTATTGGAGTCCAGAATGGTGATGTTTTTTGTTCAAGTGCTGTATGCTGCAGCCCTTAATGTGATGCAAGGACGCTTGTGTAATGAAGGCAGAAGAGAGAGAGTAAAGAGGAAAATTAAGAAGAGGTCTCAGTGGGTGAAGCCCCTGTTTCAAAGGAGATCTCTCTTTGGACAGTATGAAAAGCTGCTTAATGTGCTGTGCGAAGAGGATAAATCTGCATTTAAAAATTTCATCAGAATTTCACCTGAGCTCTTTAATGAGCTGAAGAATAACTTGGGACCTCTGCTGATGAAACATGACACGGTATTGAGAAAGGCTCTGGAACCAGGGCTGCGCCTAGCAATCACCCTCCGCTACTTGGCTTCAGGTGATTCTTACAAAAGTCTCTCGTACAACTTTCTGCTTGCCCACAACACCATCAGCGGGATTGTCCGAGAGACTTGTGAGGCCATTGTCGATTTTTATGCAGCTGATGTGATGGACTGCCCCAGTACACCAGATGCGTGGAAGAGAGTGGCGCTGGGGTTTAAAAGCAGATGGAACTTTACACACACATGTGGGGCTGTGGATGGCAAGCATGTGGCCATTCGTTGTCCACCTAAAGGTGGCTCAAATTATTTTAATTACAAAAAATTCCATTCTATTGTATTGTTAGCTGTGGTGGATTATAACTACAACTTCCAGTATGTGGATGTGGGCACACCTGGAAGTGTCGCTGATGGCAGGATTTGGAGAGAGACGTGGCTTGGGCAGAAAATGGAAAATGGAACAGCAGGCATGCCTGATCCCGAACCTCTGCCAGGAGAAGACAGCCCGGACATTGCCTGTCTTCACGCATTTTTAATTTTATGGGCTATTGGAGACAGGATTCAAACTTCAAACACACAACCTGTGAAATGTGTCTGCAACGTATAACTTTACAGCTGCAGGGCACAGAACTACTAGAGAAGTTGAATTTGATGTCAAATAAAGAACTTTTACAGCAATAACACTGAACATTTTTCAATATTGGATAAAATAAAATGGTTTACCTGCTGATACCCTAATATATCATAATGTACTCACATGTGCACCCAGGATACTCCGCTGCCTTTTCCTCATACAGAGCACGCTTCTTGTCCCTATTGCGATAATCTTCTTTAGATTTGTCATAGAGGATTTCATTAGCCTGAAACCACTCTACAAGGTCTCCCTCTTGCTGCCTGTCGAAGTTAAATGGTTTAACTTTATTCCATCTTCCCTTGAATGGGGCATCCACTCCTGAGGCTGTTTCACACACAGCTACCTGGGAGCCCACAGGCAGTGTTGACTTCTCCTGTGGCATCTCCTGTTGAATCTCTTGTTGAATCTCCTGTTGAATCTCCTGTTGAATCTCCTGTTGAATCTCCTGTTGAATCTCCTGTTGAATCTCCTGTTGAATCTCCTGTTGCCTCTCCTCCTCCTCCTCCTCCTGTATGACTATAGCCTCCATGGCAGGTTTTTTGTAAGGCTCTGCTCTTCCCTTTCGTCGAACTTTTCTGGGAGCCATGTCTAGCAAGCTTCTTATCAAAAAGATTCACCAGCAATGAGGTGAAATGCCCAAGATTGACCCAGGTCATGTGCTGATGTTGAAGTCACATTTTTTTTACTCACCTTTTTTTCCCTCTGTCCAGCTGACGAGTTCAGAGTGCACATGAGAGTCACCGGAGTCATGTCTGATTGCCTGGGCAGCCTACCAGCTTCCACAGTCTACATCGTACAAAGCATCATATTGTGATGCATCAATGCCTGTTTTGGGAGCAGCTTTGCCCAAGAGCGCAGTATATATTACAGAGACTTGCAAATGTAGTGCAGTCTATTTCACAGGCCAGCTTTCCCCCTATCAACTCAATCTACACTTCGACCTGCTTCGGGAAGCAGCCAACGTACCATTCCTTCCTCTCCTTTCACCCCGTGAGCAGATAATACAAACGCTCACATACATGTACTACCTGATTCAGGGACAGCTCCTTCCTCACTGTCATTAGATTGCTGAAACGGATCCTCAGATTAGGCTGCCATGAAGTGTCATAAAATGTTCTCACGCTGTTCCTCAATACTGGTTTGTCTTAAGGTTGTGAGCTCAGTCCCAAATACACAAAATCTATATATAAACTTCAAGCAATTTTTTCTTTTCAACCCACTCTGTCACCTTATCAATAACGTTTACTTTGTTAAGCAGAATTTGTCTTTAAAAAGTATAAGTAGCTGATATTTCTGTCCCTGATTATTGTTTCTAAAAAGAGTTCCCACGGTAGACTCACGAGTCACAAAGTTAAACGCACGGGCCACTACGTTCTTACAACGAGTTTAAAATGTTTCAAATTTTAACCTCAAGAGTACATTTTACTCGTGGGAAAGTACAAACATGTTTGAACTTTTGCAAGAGTTAACAAGTTTCAGGTGTACCTCCCGTTAGCGCCAAGAGTCGCTAAGTTGCGTCCACGAGTTTCAACGTTCCCGCTACGTTAATTGTACGTGATTACCACGAGTTAAATTTGTTTTAAACTCGGGGTCACTCGTGGGTCAACTAGCACAGTGAGACAGCCCTTTTACCGTACACTGTGCTAGCCGTCTTTAACCTTCCTGTTCATTCTGGTGTGTGTCTGTATCACCTTGGCTTTGCACCATGTGAATTTCAGACAGCGCTCCCCCACTTTCCCTGGCCCCCGCCTTTGCGATATGTTTGTGTGTGTGTTCCACTCTGACGGTCGCCGTTCCAGCTCATCGTTTTTCAGGCAAGTGCCTCGAGCTTGAAGGTCGCAGGCAGTCCGCTGAAAGGTCGCCTAAGTGGGACAGACCCTTAAGTAGGCTTAAATGGAGCTTAGGAGGATGAGGGGAGATCTTATAGAGGTATACAAAATCATGAGAGAAATACATTGGGTAGATGCACAGAGTCTTTTACCCAGAGTAGGGGAATAGAGGATCAGAGGACATAGGTTCAAGGTAAAGGGGAAAAGATTTAATAGGAATCTGAGAGATAACTTTTTCACACAGAGGGTGGTGGGTGTACGGAACAAGCTGCCAGAGGAGATATTTGAGGCTGGGAATATCCCATCGTTTAAGAAACAGTTGGACAGCTACATGGATATGATACGTTTGGAGGGTTACGGACCAAGCGCAGGCAAGTGGGACTAGGGTAGCTGGGACATTGTTGGTCGGTGTGGGCGAAGTGGGCCGAAGGGCCTGTCTTCACTCTGTATTAATCTATGACTATGACCATCTCCGTCCCAATCCATAACTATCTTAAACCTAATCGAACTGTGGTCACTTGTCCTAAAAAACTCCTCTGCAAATACATTATTAACTTGCCCTTCCCAATTTCTCAATACTAGATCCAGCATTGCCCTCTCACATATGTTGGGCTCCACATACTCCTGAAGAAAACTCTCCTGAACACGTTTGAGGAATTGCACACCATTTAAACCCTTCACACTTTGATTTTGCCAGTCAATATTGGGAAAGTTAAAATCCCCTACTACAATAAACTTATTTGACCTGCAGCTGTCTGCTATCTCCTGGCATATTTTTTCTTCTAATGCCCGTTGACTATTCGGGGGTCTGGAGTATACCCCCAACAAGATCATCATCCATTTCCTATTCCTCGGCTCCACCCATATAGCCTCACTAGACGAACTGTCCGTAATGTCACCTCTGACCACTGCCGTGACACCCTCTTTAACCAGCGATTGCACACTCCCTCCTTTTTTCCCCTCACATCTGTCTCTCCTGAAGCTCCTGTATCCTGGAACATTGAGCTGCCAGTCCTGCCCCTCCCTTAACCAATGTCCCAGTCGCTTGTATCTATCCATGTCTGAAGCTCATCTGCCTTAGCCGTCAGGCCCCATGCATTAAAATACCTGCAGTTTAAACCAACCCTCCTTCCTCGCTCTCCGCCTTTCACCTGCCTATTCTGTACACTAACCTTTCCCTCACTACCCTCCATTCCAACTTCTAGCCTCTCACGTGCCTCTATCCTGTATGAGATCCCACCGCCCTGCAAATCATGTAGCATTAGCAAACTTGCTCACCACGATGTTGGTCCCCCTCCAGTTATGGTGCAACCCTTCCTTTTTGTACAGGTCACCCCTGCCCCAGAAGAGATCCCAATGATCCAGAGATGCCTGTCCCTGCACCAACTCCTCAGCCATACATTAATTTCCCCTATCTTCCTGTTCTTACCTTCACTAGCATGAGGTACTGGAAGCAATCCAGAAATCACTACCCTGCTTTTCAGTCTTTTACCCAATTCCGTAAACTCGTGTCGCAGAACCTCTTTCCTCTTCCTACCTATTTCGTTTGTGCCAACATGCCAAACAACCTCTGGCTGTTCCCCCTCCCTCTTGAAGATGCCGTGCAGCCTCTCTGAGACGTCTGGGACCCTGGCACCAGGGAGGCAACACACCATCCCGGAATGTCGCCTGCTGCCGCAGAATCTCCTCTCCGCACCTCCGACTATCGAGTCGCCCACTACTATGGTTCTGCCCTATGTCACCCTTCCCCATTGAGCCTCAGCACCAGGGTTGGAGTCATAGCCCTGGCTGCCACTCAAACCATTGGGTGCTCCTGTACTCAATGCTTACTTCTCTTTCTCACCGTCACCCACCTTCGCTCTTCTTGTATCCTCGGTGTGACAACTCTCTCTTTATGCACCCCCAGACATTTAGCTGTCACAACCCTCTAGGGAAGAGAATTGGAGAGATTCCCCAGCTTTTGTGAGGTCCTAATGCACATCAATATCAAATGAATGCTCCCCCCCCCCCACCCCAAATTGTATCTCTGTCCCCTTGTTTGAGATTCTTCCACTCGTGGAAATGTCGCAACGGCAAACGTCTCAACCTTTCTCATCTGACATCAAGATGGCGGCAATTTCTGAACACAAAGTGCAGCAGTTCAACAAATCAGCATATCATCGCCTTCTCAAGGACGGTTAGGAATGAGCAATAAATCACTGCCAGTGAAGCATGCAACCATGTTAAATAGATTCTGGAGCAACTCTTTGGTGCTCATCAGAGAACACTAATTACTTTCACATTACAATGGGGCTCATCTTTGTTTCTCGGCCATCAATGAACTCCATGTCATCATACCGAACCAGAGTCAAAGTGGGGTTAGAGCAAGTACTGCCATGGCTGATATAGATCAAAAGGTCTTCATCATCTGTACCTACTGCATTTGTAGTGTCTGGGGAAATATTTTCTTAACACAAAGCAGACTGTTAAGTATGTGTTATGGAACAGAACTCCATGTACTTAGGACGCAGGTAATGACAGCAATTAGTGAGCCAGGATTAATTTGTCTGGCATCTTAGTAAACAGAGAATACTAATGTGACTGCGTACATCACTTTCTTTAAAGATTTCACAAACTCTATGTCCCCAATTTTTTTTATTATAATGAAAGATACTCTTTGGCCTTGCATTGTTCACTGTGCAGCAACTTCAAGGTGGATAACATTTTTCACAACTTTGGAATTGAATCATATTAAATGACCCGTGTGCACTCTCTCAGTGCAATCTGCTCTTGCTACCCTCTTGTACTTAAGTATGATATGTATAGTAGAATTTACTGAACTGTATGCAAAATAGGATTCTCACTGTACCTAGGTACGTGTGACAATAAAGTACTATTGAACCATTGGATGCAGCTTCAGCCACGACAACTGGTCTTTCTTGACATCACCAAACAATCAGGAGGGATTATGAATCATCTACCTCAGGTCTGGCTGCTGGAAGATATTTAACTCTGATTTACACTTGCTTCATGAAGTGGGCAAACTGTGATGTTAACCAATAGGTCTACCACAGACTCACTGTCAGATACAGATTGGTAACAATGAAGGCTACATATTAGCCACAACCGCTGTCCCAATATTATTTCACTGCAATGCTACGTATCACGAATATCACGCTTCCTGGTAGAGTAGAGCTATTTTATAAGACAAATGGGAAATTGTTCAACTTCCCTGTACGTCCAAACCAATGATGGACAATAGACAATAGACAATAGATGCAGGAGTAGGTCATTCGGCCCTTTGAGCCTGCATCGCCATTCAATGTGATCATGGCTGATCATCCCCAATCAGTACCCCGTTCCTGCCTTCTCGCCATACCCCTGACTCAGCTATCTTTAAGAGCCCTATCTAGCTCTCTCTTGAAAGTATTCAGAGAACCAGCCTCCACCGCCCTCTGAGGCAGAGAATTCCACACTCACAATTCTGTGTGAGAAAAAGTGTTTCCTCTGTTCTAAATGGCTTACCCCTTGTTCTTAAACTGTGGCCCCTGGTTCTGGACTACCCCAACATCGGGAACATGTTTTCTGCCTCTAGCATGTCCAAACCCTTAATAATCTTATATGTTTCAATAAGATATCCTCTCATCCTTCTAAACTCCAGAGTATACAAGCCCAGCTGCTCCATTCTCTCAGCATATGACAGTCCCGCCATCCCAGGAATTAACCTTGTAAACCTACGCTGCACTCCCTCAATAGCAAGAATGTCCTTCCTCAAATTAGGGGACCAAAACTGCACACAATACTCCAGGTGTGGTCTCACTAGGGCCCTATACAACTGCAGAAGGACCTTTTTGCTCCTAAACACAACTACTCTTGTTATAAAGGCCAACATGCCATTCGCTTTCTTCACTGCCTGCTGTACCTGTATGGTTACTTTCAGTGACTGATGAACAAGGACCCCCAGAACCCATTGTACTTCCCCTTTTCCCAACTTGGCACCATTTAGATAGAAACCTGCCTTCCTGTTTTTGCTACCAAAGTGGATAACCTCACATTTATCCGCATTAAACTGCAGCTGCCATGCATCTGCCCACTCACCCAACCTGTCCAAGTCACCCAGCATTCTCATAGCATCCCCCTCACAGTTCACAATGCCACCCAGATTTGTGTCATCTGCAAATTTGCTAATATTACTTTGAATCCCCATCTAAATCATTGATGTATATTGTAAATAGCTGTGGTCCCAGCACCGAGCCTTGCGGTACCCCACTAGTCACTGCCTGCCATTCTGAAAGGGACCCGTCTGAAGGCTGAGCTCCAATTCAGCTAGTTCACTGAAGCAAATGAGAGGAAAGGACAAAACAAAAACCCTCTTCAAACTTTTCCCACTGTACAACACTATCTTTGGTCAATGAATGTGTGCAATCAGCCTCTGGAAAATGTGGGAAATGTGGAGCACTTTCCATATCTTGGGAGGCTCCTTTCAATGAAGGCAAACATTGATGATGGAACACACCATCGCTTTCATGGCCTTTGGTCAGCTGAGGAATTGGATGTTTGAATAACAAGATCTCAAACACAGCACATAATGCACGGTCTACTGGGCAACAGTGATCTCTGTTCTCAGACATGTTTTTGAGACATGGACAATCTACAGTATTGGAGAGGTACCAAAATGTTGTTTCAAAAAATCTTCCAACTTCTCGGACAGGATAAGCAAAACAATGTCAATGTTCTCTCTGGGTAACCTCCCCGGCATCAAGGCTTAATTTACAGTCATTTGGATCTGTTGGCAAACTACATCCTTTGTTTGAAATTGGATCCAGCAATGTTCTCAAAACCTCATTTGAAAAAGTGCACCATCCTTACTGACACTTGAATCTCTGTCCTCTGATGGCTCGAAGTGGTGAAGGATCATTCAGTGTTCATTGAAAACATCAGACATTCAGCTTAAATGGCCAAAATTATCCACTCAAACACCTCATCAAACACCTCATCTGAAGCAGAATCCCAGAGCCCCTTATCAGTAATCTCAGATAGAGACATCCTTTGTCCTGAAAGATGGACAAGGAGAAGGAAGAAACAAGTTATAATGCAGTCTCAGCCTAAAATATTGACTATCACTTTTGCCTCCACTAACACTGCTTACCCTACAGATTTCCTGACACTGTTCCCTTTTTGCTCGAGAATACAACATATGTGGTGCATCTCCAGAAATAATTTATTTATTTACTTAACACCTCAATAGGGAAAGTGATAAAGAACGTGTTAAGGGCCTGTCCCACTTGGCCGTCATTTGCGCGTCACTCAGATGGCACACGAAGATTTTGTACATCACAAAATCCTGCGACGCCGCGCGCAGCCGCACGTCACTGCCTATGTCATCACGCACCATGCGCCAGTAATGCGCACCATGCGCGCATCACGTGCATGTCACGAAGCACGCGTCGTGCATCGTGATGCGTAAATGATGTCACGTAAATTATGCGCAAATGATGGCCAAGTGGGACAGGCCCTTTGGCAAACACATCTTTATTACATAGATGAAGGATTTAAAAACTACTTGAGGATGTATCCAAGCAAGAAATTATCAGTAGAGCATGGGGAAAGGATCAAGCATGTTCTCAAAGCCTATTTGAAGGAGTACAACATCCCTAATATAGACACAAAAAGCTGGAGTAAAGGGGCTGTCCCACTGCGCCGACCTAATCCGCGAGATCTGGCGAGTTTGCCCTCGACTCATACTCGCAGCATGGTCGACACGAGGTCCTAGGAGGTTTTTGTAACTCTCCTTCATGCTCGAGAGTAGTCCCCGTGTAGGTCGCGGCGTATTTTTCAACATGTTGAAAAATGCCCGCGAGTAAAAAAAGGTCGGCATGGAAAAAATGGATACTTTTTTTACTCGAAGTAGGTCGTAGTATGTCGGAATGTTATTCGTAGGTAAGCGAGGGTAGTCAAAGGTAATCAAAGGTAGTCGAAGGTAGTCATAGATAGTCTTCAACATAGTCGAAGTGAGGTCGAAGGGAGGTCGAAGGAGATCGAAGGAGGTCGTCTACACTCTCTGCTATTTGGTGTCCAATATTCCCGAAGCTAGTCGAAGCTAGTCGAAGCTAGTCTTCAACATAGTCGAAGGAGGTCGAAGGAGGTCTTCTACATAGTCGAAGGAGGTGTTCAACATGACATTTTTTCAAACTCTCCTAAAATCTTCTAAACTCGCCAATTAGGTCGCCGCATTGGGACAGCCCCTTAACTCAGCGGGACAGGCAGCATCTCTGTAGAGAAGGAATGGGTGACGTTTCTGGTCGAGACCCTAATGATCTAACAACATCCCTAATGATCTTTTAATCCCTGTCCTATTTCAAAAAGTGCTGGGGGAACTCAGTGAGTCAGTTAGCACCCATGGAGAGAATGTCATTAAGTTGGAAAGAATGCGAAGAAGTTTTATGAAGATGTTGCCAGTGCATGAGGACCTGGGATATTGGGAGAGGTTGGGCGGGCTAGGACCTTGTTCCTTGGAGTGCAGGAGGCTGAGTGCGATCTTATAAAGATGTAGAAAATCAAGAGGGGTGTCAAGTAACAGAGGACATTGGTTTAAGGTGAGAGGGGAAAGATTTAATAGGAACTCGAGAGACAACTTTTTCACTTCGAGGATGGTGGGTATATGGAGCGAGCTACCAGAGCAGGAAGTTGAGGCAAGTACAATAACAGCATTTAAAGTCACTTGGACTGGTACTTGGATAGAAACTATTTAGAGGGATATGAATCAAACTGGACTAGCTTTGATGGGGCACCTTGGTCGGCATGGACGAGTTGGGCCGAAGGGCCTGTTTCCATTCTGTATGAGTCTATGACTCTATGAATGGACAAATTACATTTCGGATCAGTATCCTTCATCAGTCTGAAGAAGAGTCCTGACCCATAACCATGCCTGTCCATTCCCTCCACAGATGCTGCCTGACCCACTGAGTTCCTCCAGAACTTTGTATTTTGCCCATGATCCAGCATCTAGTTCCATGTGTTCTTTGGTCTTCCACTATTTGTTTCTAATTTGCCAAGTTTGATCATTTTCTCGATTCCATTCTTCCTCACATTGCATGCCCAAAATATGTCAGTTCTTCCTGAGCATCAACTCCTGAAGGAAACAAGTGTTAGTGTACTGAAGCATTGCTTACGATTACAGGATAATCTCAGCTGTGTTGTGGAACTTACGTAAAGATCAGACATGCATTATTAGAAGGCAAGATAATCTTTTCAGTATGAACTACCAGAGAGTTGATCCAAAGCACATCCAGTTCAAGAAGAAATAAGGCGAGGAGCAAAAAAGGATTTGCATTGATATGCTGTTTTTTATATCCTCAGGGTGTTTAATAATGCTTTACAACCAATGAAGCACTTTTGAAACAATGTTCCTGTTGTATAATAAGCAAAGATACTGGAGGCTTGCAGCCAGTTTTATCAGAAAAGCTCCAAAAGGAGCAATGCGTGCACTGATCAGACAGTTTGGGATGCTAGATATGCATTCAGAATGATAATGTGTATTTTAGTTATTTTTCCATTCTTCCCACCATCTTATATGCTAATCACCATTTCTTTGCCACGATAGCACATATGTAACTTACTTGAAGTCCTCTGCAAAGAGTGACCTCTAAACATGCACCTAATGGTGCACAAAAATGGCTGAGAAAGACAATTTTCTTTATGATTGCTCTTCCCATTGGCCGAGTACTTTCATATGCAAATACATTGAAGCATCCAAAGCATATTATTTATCATGTTAATACATCATAACTTTAGAAACAAAATCCCAACCCTGCATTGTGTCAGCTGCATTTTTATTTTGAAGTGAGTTTTAAACATTCCTCACTGATACTGTTCAAGTTTTCTTTTCAATAATTTTGATTAGTTGTTAAATAAAAGTGCATTTCATAATTTGTTATTTAATTATAAATGGAAAATAATGTATTTTGCAATGAGGATATGCACTGGAGATCATCTGGCTACATTTTGACACTAATTAGAAAGAGCCTGTCAATTTTGAAATAATATTTTTTTGTTAAAGAGAGAGATGGGAGTCTATTACTGCATCATGAGATATATATTAATTAGTATAAATTATATTCAGCTAATGTGTATTGTTTACAGTCACAATTTGCACAGGACCAGAAAATGGGTGAACAATTTATTTTGGTGTTTCTTTTGATAGAATATTTGTTCCTGTGAATAAGCGTTATTAAGTAACTAACGTTTTAGCTTTAATCTACCCTTCATCTTCAAGATAATATCCACTACTACCACATTATATTTATCTTGATGATGAAAGACACTGAAGGTTTGTCGTATCCAACATTTTATTTACAGAGACATTTATTGACACCGATTTATTTTTCTTTCTATAAGGCAATTATTACACCCAGAAATCAAATGAGAGTTTGCACATTGTCGTCCGTTTCACCCACCGACTCAATTTTAGTTTTGTCTTCCAATCCCCCATTGCAGTTGTATAGGCAAGTTCAGTACTCCGACTGCGCATGCCCAGGTCATAGGTCACTCGTGATAAACATTCTCGGCAGCTGTGCTGCTGCATGAATACAGGCCTGTGTTTCATCCTTAGTCAGGATCGAACCTGGGTCCCCGGCGCTGCAAGCGCTGTTGAATTGCCACTGGACTATGCTCGTCCCCAACCGAGTGTCCCATCCCTGTCCGGGGGCGGCCGGAGATGTCCGGGGTAACCCTGAACTCACGGGACACCGGCCTGTTGCAGTGGCAGCTCAGGCTTACAGCCAGTGCGGAGAAGAAGTGCTACCTCCAGCTCAACTCTGCCTGTCCCGCCGGGTTAACCGACAGGCCTGGACTAACGGGACACTGGTCCGGAGCAGTGGAGTTAGCGCTTCTTCTCCGCGCTGGCTGTAAGCATGGGCTGCCACTGCAACGTGCTGGTGCCCGTCAGTCCAGGGCTGTCGGAATACCAAACTCGCTTACTCAGAGATGACTATTGCTTCATTCCTCACCCGCACTATCTTCTAAAGTGGTAATCATACCGATTTTCATATCAGTGCATTGGGATGAATGCCAATCTTTTGTGGAAATAAAGAGAAATGGTTCCACTAATTTGTATTGATTCCAAACACATTTGAAATACAGAAGCATCTAAAGGCAACAAAGACAAAAATATACTTTTCCTCTGGTTTTGTAAATTTTATATGAAAGGTAGATAATAAAAGTCATTGGAATCTGCCTGCAAATATATGAACAGATAGAATAATCTGATCTTTTATTATGCATCACCCCAGAGAAATCTGTCTATCTTGGAACAAAATGAAATATTTCCAATGAACTGAAGTGCAAATGCCCTTATTTTTAAGCTTTTTTTTCATTGTTTCTTGTAGTATCTGCTTAATTCTTATTTTCCAAATTAACTTCCATAAAACACGCCATCTCATCATTGTGGTGAGTGGGAACATGAAAATCAAGTTTCTCATCTCAAACCATACCTCAGTGACTTGTCCTTCTGTGGTTACCAAAAGCTTTAGTACATCCTCTGTTCATGAAAGATGCTAAATAAATACCAGCCCTTCAACATTTTCACATACATTTATGGCATGCATGAAATGGCAGAAACATCATGTGCCTTGTGCACTGCTATGGGTGAATTTTTCAATGCCTTTGAATTGGGATGTGTGCCAAAGAAGTTATCGTTATATTCAATGAACATGACAAATAATTCAGGATTTAAAAACTACAACCATCTTTACTCTTTCATCTTAGTCTCCATTTTCTGTACTATTCCACAGCCAGAAGTCAATTTTGTCAGATGAAGCATATGATTTCCATTTATGGAGGCAGTAAATTTGAATTGCTTCAGTTAACATCTGACAAGTGTCAAGTGACTGTCAGTGTTAAGTTACAATGTTCTACATCAGAATGTAACATTCAGGCCATGGTTATGAATGCATGCATTATCACACTGAGGTCTAACAACTCGGATGTTGCCCTCTGTTTGAGGTGAATATTACACCCTATCTATATTACTAAAAGTCTCCTCTTGACCACTTCCTGTTTGCACTGCATATTGATATTCGAAACAATGCTACCACTTACGGCTGTGATTTTTGGCCATCTTACTCAGAGTCCACATCCGCTGGGCAGGACGAGAGGATTTTTCATATCGATGAAAAATAAAAGACCTATTAATGTTTTAAAAATGTTGAGATTCTCTCTCTTGTCAATCACATCACGAAGGCCACGCCGCTTCCGGTGGAAGGGGGAGGGGCTATAAATCCCGGAAGTGTTGAGTGCCTCAGTCTCTGCAAGATGGGGGAGCGAGAGGGTCACGTCTCTCAGTCTGAGCTGTGAATAACACTGAACACATGTCTACTAAACTGTGAGTGCCCTTAATGTGGTTTGTAAATGTAGTTTGAAAATGCAGTTTGAAAATGTAAAAGTGTTTGATGGTTTGAAAATGCTAAATTGTTGGTTGCTTTGAAAATGCTAAACTGTTGGTTGCTTTGCAAATGCTAAAGTGTTGGTTGCTTTGAAAATGTTAAAGTTTTGGTTGCTTTGATAATGCTAAAGTGTTGCTTGCTTTGAAAATGCTAACGTGTTGCTTGCTTTGAAAATGCTAAAGTGTTGCTCGCTTTGAAAATGCTAAAGTCTTGCCACTTTGAACATGCTAAAGTCTTGCTCACTTTGAACATGTTAAAGTGTTGTTCGCTTTGAACATGCTAAAGTGTTGCTCGTTTTAAACATGCCAAAGCGTTGCTCGCTTAAGAAAATGGAAAAGAGGTTTTAGCACGATGGGAAATGGAAAAGTAGTTTTTGACCAATGGAAAATGGAAAAGTGTTTTTTGACTGAAGGAAGAAGGAAAATGGAAAAGCGGTATTTGCCCGATGGTAAATGGAAAAGTGTTTTTTGCCCAATGGAGAATGGAAAAGTGTTTTTTGCCCGATGGAAAATGGGAAAAGTGGTTTTTGCCCGATGAAAAATGGAAAAGTCGTTTTTGCCCGATGGAAAATGGAAAAGTGGTTTCTGCCCGATGGTAAATGGAAAAGTGGTATTTGCCCCAATGGAAAATGGAAATGTCGTTTTTGCCCGATGGAATATGGAAATTTGGTTTTCGCCCGGTGGAAAATGGAAAAGTGGTACTCGCCCGATGGAAAATGGAAATCTGGTTTTCACCCGATGGAAAATGGAAAAGTGGTTTTTGCCTGATGGAAAATGGAAAAGTGTTTTTTGCCCGATCGAAAATGGAAAAATGTTTTCGCCCGATGGAAAATGGAAATGTGTTTTTTTAACGATGGAATATGGAAATGTGTTTTTTGCCCGGTTGAGAATGGAAAAGTGTTTTTCACCGAATGGAAAATGGAAATGTGTTTTTTTAACGATGGAATATGGAAATGTGGTTTTTGCCCGGTAGAAAATGGAAAAGTGGTTTCTGTCCGATGGAGAATAGAAAAATGTTTTTTGCCCGATGGAAAATTGAAAAGTGGTTTTTGCCCAAAGGCAAATAGAAAAGTGTTTTTTGCCCAATGTCAAATGGAAAAGTGTTTTTTGCCTGATGGAAAATGGAAAAGTGTTTTTTGCCTGATGGAAAATGGAAAAGTGTTTTTTCCCCAATGGAAAATGGAAATGTCGTTTTTGCCCGATGGAATATGGAAATTTGGTTTTCGCCCGGTGGAAAATGGAAAAGTGGTACTCGCCCGATGGAAAATGGAAATCTGGTTTTCGCCCGATGGAAAATGGAAAAGTGGTTTTTGCCTGATGGAAAATGGAAAAGTGGTTTTTGCCCGATGGAAAATGGAAAAGAGTTTTTTGCCCGATGGAAATGGAAATCTGTTTTTTGCCCGATGGAGAATGGAAAAGTGGTTTTCACCGAATGGAACATGGAAATGTGTTTTTTTAACGATGGAATATGGAAATGTGTTTTTTCCCTGGTGGAAAATGGAAAAGTGGTTTCTGCCCGATGGAGAATAGAAAAATGGTTTTTGCCCGATGGAAAATTGAAAAGTGGTTTTTGCCCAAAGGCAAATGGAAAAGTGGTTTTCCCCCAATGGAAAATGGAAATGTGGTTTTTGCCCGATGGAATATGGAAATGTGGTGTTTGCCCGGAAGTAAATGGAAAAGTGGTTTTCACCCGATGGAAAATGGAAATCTGGTTTTCGCTCGATGGAAAATGGAAATGTGGTATTCGCCGATAGCAAATGGATAAGTGTTTTTTGCCCAATTGCAAATGGATAAGTGGTTTTTGCCCAATGGCAAAAGGAAAAGTGAATTTTCCTCGATAGAAAATGGAAAAGTGTTTTTTGACCGATGGAAAATGGAAATGTGGTTTTAGTCCAATGGCAAAAGGATAAGAGGTTTTTGACCAATGGCAAATGAAAAAGTGTTTTTTGCCCGACGGAGAATGGAAAAGTGGTTTTTGCCCGATGGAGAATGGAAACGTGTTTTTTGCCTGATGAAAAATGGAAAAGTCGTTTTTGCCCGATCGCAAATGGAAACGTGTTTTTTGCCCGATGGAAAATGGAAAAGTGTTTTTTTGCCTGGGAAATTGGAAATATGGTTTTCGTCCAATGGCAAAAGGATAAGTGGTTTTTGCCCGATGGCAAACGGAAAAGTGTTTTTTGCCTGATGGAAAATGGAAAAGTGGTTTTTGACCCATGGAAAATGGAAATGTGGTTTTCGCCCAATGGAAAATGGTAAAGTGGTTTTCACCCGATGCAAAATGGTAAAGTGGTTTTCGCCCGATGGAAAATGGAAAAGTGTTTTTTGCCCGATGGAAAATGGAAAAGTGGTTTTCCCCGATGGAAAATGGTAAAGAGGTTTTCGCCCGATGGAAAATGGAAAATGGAAAAGTGTTTTTTACCCAATGGAGAATGGAAAAATGGTTTTTGCCTGATGGAAAATGGAAAAGTGGTTTTTGCCCAATGGCAAAAGGGTAAGTGGTTTTTGCCCGATGGCAAATGGAAAAGTGGTTTTTGCCTGATGGAAAATGGAAAAGTTGTTTTTGCCTGATGGAAAATGGAAATGTGGTTTTCCCCCAATGGAAAATGGAAATGTGGTTTTTGCCCGATGGAATATGGAAATGTGGTTTTAGCCCGATGGAATATGGAAATTTGGTTTTCGCCCGGTGGAAAATAGAAAAGTGGTACTCGCCCGATGCAAAATGGTAAAGTGGTTTTCGCCCGATGGAAAATGGAAAATGGAAAAGTGGTTTTTACCCGATGGAGAATGGAAAAATGTTTTTTGCCTGATGGAAAATGGAAAAGTGGTTTTTGCCCAATGGCAAAAGGGTAAGTGGTTTTTGCCCAATGGAAAATGGAAATGTGGATTTTGCCCGATGGAATATGGAAATGTGGTTTTAGCCCAGTGGAAAATGGAAAAGTGGTTCTCGCCCGATGGAAAATGGAAATCTGGTTTTCGCCCGATGGAAAATGGAAAAGTGGTTTTTGCCTGATGGAAAATGGAAAAGTGTTTTTTGCCCGATGGAAAATGGAAAAAATGTTTTCGCTCGATGGAAAATGAAAAAGTGTTTTTTGCCCGATGGAAAATGGAAATGTGGTTTACACCCGATGGCAAATGGAAAAGTGGTTTTCGCCTGATGGCAGATGGAAATGTGGTTTTCGCCCAATGGAAAATGGAAAAGTGTTTTTTGCCAGATGGCAAATGGATAAGTGGTTTTTGCCCAATCCATTCTCTTTCTCTTTCTACTTCTTCTTCTTTCTACTTTCTTTTCTCGGGCAATCTTTCTATTTCACACAACACTCTATGTCAATCTCTTCTTTTCTCCCTTTCTCCCTTACTCCTGCATTATTATTAAATTAAAAATAAGAAGTTGTATATGAAATGTAATATGTCAACAAGTATTAGGTATTGTGGTACCACATTATTGTACCTACTTCTAACCAAAATAAATAAATAACTAAATTTAAAAAAAAGGAAAATGGAAATATGTTTTTGTCCAATGGCAAAAGGATAAGTGGTTTTTGCCCGATGACAAATGGAAAAGTGTTTTTTGCCCGAAGGAAAATGGAAAAGTGCTTTTTGCCCGATGGAAAATGGAAAAGTAGTTTTTGCCAGATGGAAAATGGAAACATGGTTTTCGTCCAATGGCGAATGGATAAGTGTTTTTTCCCAATGGCAAATGGAAAAGTGTTTTTTGCCCGATGGCAAATGGAAAAGTGGTGTTTGCCCCATGGAAGAACAGAAAAGTGGTTTCTGCCCGATAGAAAATGGAAAAAGTTTTTTTTGCCCGATGGAAAATGGAAAAGTGGTTTTCACCCAATGGAAAATGGAAATGTGGTATTTGCCCGATGGAATATGGAAAAGGGGTTTTCGCCCGGTGGAAAATGGAAAAATGGTTTTCGCCCAATGGAGAAAGGAAAAGTGTTTTTTGCCTGATGAAAAATGGAAAAGTGTTTTTTGCCCGATGGAAAATGGAAAAGTGTTTTTTGCCTGACGGAAATGGAAATATGGTTTTCGTCCAATGGCAAAAGGATGTGGTTTTTGCCCGATGGCAAAAGGAAAAGTCTTTTTTGCCCGATGGAAAATGGAAAAGTGGTTTTTGCCCGATGGAAAATGGAAATGTGGTTTTCGTCCAATGGCATAAGGATAAGTGGTTTTTACCCGATGTCAATCGGAAAAGTGGTTTTGCCCGATGGAAATTGGAAAAGTGTTTTTTGCCCGATGGAAAATGGAAATGTGGTTTTCGTCCAATGACAAAAGGATAAGTGGTTTTTGCCCGATGGCAAACGGCAAAGTGTTTTTGCCCGATGGAAAATGGAAAAGTGATTTTTGCCCAATGGAAAATGGAAATGTGGTTTTCTCCCGATGGAAAATGGTAATGTGGTTTTCGCCCGATGCAAAATGGTAATGTGGTTTACGCCTGATTGCAAATGGAAAACTGGTTTTCGCCCGATCGAAAATGGAAATGTGGTTTTCGCCCGATGGAAAATGGAAATGTGTTTTTTTTCCCGACGGAGAATGGAAAAGTGTTTTTTGCCCGATGGAAAATGGAAAAGTGGTTTTTGCCCGATGGAAAATGGAAAAGTCGTTTTTGCCCGATGGAAAATGGAAATGTGGTTTTCTGCCGATGGAAAATGGTAAAGTGGTTTTCGCCCGATGGAAAATGGATCAGTGGTTTTTGCCCGATGGCAAATGGATAAGTGGTTTTTGCCCGATGGCAAATGGATAAGTGGTTTTTGCCCAATGGCAAATGGAAAAGTGTTTTTTGCCCGATGGCAAATGGAAAAGTGGTTTTTGCCCGATGGGAAATGGAAAAGTGGTTTTTGCCCGATGGAAAATGGAAATGTGTTTTTTGCCTGATGGAAAATGGAAAAGTGGTTTTTGCCCGATGGAAAATGGAGAAGTGGTTTTCCCCAATGGAAAATGGAAATGTGGTTTTTGCCCGATGGAAAAATGGAAATGTGGGTTTCGCCCGATGCAAAATGGTGATGTGGTTTTCACCTGAAGGAAAATGGAAAAGTGGTTTTTGCCTGATGGAAAATGGAAAAGTGGTTTTTGCCCGATGGAAAATGGAAAAATGTTTTTTGCACGATGGAACATGGAAAAATGTTTACTCCAGATAGAAAATGGAAAAGTGTTTTTTGCCTGATGGAAAATGGAAAATTGTTTTTTGCCCGATAGAAATGGAAAGATGTTTTTTGCCCGATGGAAAATGGAAATGTGGTTTTCACCCAATGGAAAATGGAAATTAGGTTTTTGCCCGATGGATTATGGAAATGTGGTTTTCGCCCGGAGGCAAATGGAAAAGTGGTTTTCACCCGATGGAGAATGGAAAGTGGTTATCGCCCGATGGAAAAAGGAAAAGTGGTTTTTGCCCGATGGAAAATGGAAAAGTGTTTTTTGCCCGATGGAAAATGGAAATGTGTTTTTTGCCCGATGGAAAATGGAAATGCGATTTTCGCCCAGTGGAAAATGGAAAAGTGGTTTTTGCCCGATGGAAAATGGAAATTTGGTTTTTGCCTGATGGAAAATGGAAAAGTGTTTTTTGCCCGATGGAAAATGGAAAAGTGGTTTTCCCCCAATAGAAAATGGAAAAGTGGTTTTTTCCCGATGGAATATGGAAATGTGGTTTTCATACGGTGGAAAATGGAAAAGTGGTTCTCGCCCGATGGTAAATGGAAATCTGGTTTTTGACCGATGGAAAATGGAAAAGTGTTTTTTGCCCGATGGAGAATGGAAAAGTGTTTTTTTGCCCGATGGAAGATGGATAAGTGTTTTTTCAAGATGGCAAATGGAAAATGGAAGTGATTTTTGCCCAATGGAAAATGGAAAAGTGGTTTTTGCCCGATGGAAAATGGAAATGTGGTTTTTGCCCGATGGAAAATGGAAATGCGATTTTTGCCCAGTGGAAAATGGAAAAGTGGTTTTCGCCCGATGGAAAATGGAAATGTGGTTTTCGCCCGATGGAAAATGGAAATGTGTTTTTTTTCCCGACGGAGAATGGAAAAGTGTTTTTTGCCCGATGGAAAATGGAAAAGTGGTTTTTGCCCGATGGAAAATGGAAAAGTCGTTTTTGCCCGATGGAAAATGGAAATGTGGTTTTCTGCCGATGGAAAATGGTAAAGTGGTTTTCGCCCGATGGAAAATGGATCAGTGGTTTTTGCCCGATGGCAAATGGATAAGTGGTTTTTGCCCGATGGCAAATGGATAAGTGGTTTTTGCCCAATGGCAAATGGAAAAGTGTTTTTTGCCCGATGGCAAATGGAAAAGTGGTTTTTGCCCGATGGCAAATGGAAAAGTGGTTTTTGCCCGATGGAAAATGGAAATGTGGTTTTTGCCCGATGGAAAATGGAGAAGTGGTTTTCCCCAATGGAAAATGGAAATGTGGTTTTTGCCCGATGGAAAAATGGAAATGTGGGTTTCGCCCGATGCAAAATGGTGATGTGGTTTTCACCTGAAGGAAAATGGAAAAGTGGTTTTTGCCTGATGGAAAATGGAAAAGTGGTTTTTGCCCGATGGAAAATGGAAAAATGTTTTTTGCACGATGGAACATGGAAAAATGTTTACTCCAGATAGAAAATGGAAAAGTGTTTTTTGCCTGATGGAAAATGGAAAATTGTTTTTTGCCCGATAGAAATGGAAAAATGTTTTTTGCCCGATGGAAAATGGAAATGTGGTTTTCACCCAATGGAAAATGGAAATTAGGTTTTTGCCCGATGGATTATGGAAATGTGGTTTTCGCCCGGAGGCAAATGGAAAAGTGGTTTTCACCCGATGGAGAATGGAAAGTGGTTATCGCCCGATGGAAAAAGGAAAAGTGGTTTTTGCCCGATGGAAAATGGAAAAGTGTTTTTTGCCCGATGGAAAATGGAAATGTGTTTTTTGCCCGATGGAAAATGGAAATGCGATTTTCGCCCAGTGGAAAATGGAAAAGTGGTTTTTGCCCGATGGAAAATGGAAATTTGGTTTTTGCCTGATGGAAAATGGAAAAGTGTTTTTTGCCCGATGGAAAATGGAAAAGTGGTTTTCCCCCAATAGAAAATGGAAAAGTGGTTTTTTCCCGATGGAATATGGAAATGTGGTTTTCATACGGTGGAAAATGCAAAAGTGGTTCTCGCCCGATGGAAAATGGAAATCTGGTTTTTGACCGATGGAAAATGGAAAAGTGTTTTTTGCCCGATGGAGAATGGAAAAGTGTTTTTTGCCCGATGGAAGATGGATAAGTGTTTTTTCAAGATGGCAAATGGAAAATGGAAGTGATTTTTGCCCAATGGAAAATGGAAAAGTGGTTTTTGCCCGATGGAAAATGGAAATGTGGTTTTTGCCCGATGGAAAATGGAAATGCGATTTTTGCCCAGTGGAAAATGGAAAAGTGGTTTTCGCCCGATGGAAAATGGAAATTTGGTTTTTGCCTGATGGAAAATGGAAAAGTGTTTTTTGCCCGATGGAAAATGGAAAAGTGTTTTTCCCCCAATGGAAAATGGAAATGTGGTTTTTGCCCGATGGAATATGGAAATGCAGTTATCGCACGGTGGAAAATGGAAAAGTGGTTCTCGCCCGATGGAAAATGGAAATCTGGTTTTTGCCCGATTGAAAATGGAAAAGTGTTTTTTGCCTGATGGAAAATGGAAAAGTGTTTTTTGCCCGATGGAGAATGGAAAAGTGGTTTTGCTCGATTGAAAATGGAAAAGTGGTTTTTGCCTGATGGAAAATCAAAATATGGTTTTTGTCTAATGGCGAATGGTTAGTGTTTTTTCCCAATGGCAAATGGAAAAGTGATTTTTGCCCGATGGCAAATGGAAGAGGTTTTTGCCCGATGGATGAATGGAAAAGTGGTTTATGCCCGATAGAAAATGGAAAAGTGTTTTTTTCCCGATGGAAAATGGAAAAGTGGTTTTCGCCCGATGCAAAATGGTAAAGTGGTTTTCGCCCGATGGAAAATGGAAAAGTGTTTTTTGCCCGATGGAAAATGGATAAGTGTTTTTTGCCCAATGGAAAATAGAGATGTGGTTTTTGCCCGATGGAAAATGGAAAAGTGTTTTTTGTCCGATGGAAAATGGAAAAGTCGTTTTTGCCCGATGGAAAATGGAAAAATGGTTTTTGCCCGATGGAAAATGAAAAAGTGATTTATGCCTGATGGAAAAGGAAAAAATGATTTTTGCCCGATGGAAAAGGGAAAAGTGTTTTTTGCCCGATGGCAAATGGAAAAGTGTTTTTTTGCCCGATGGCCAATGGATAAGTGGTTTTTGCCCGATGGAGAATGGAAAAGTGTTTTTTGCCCGATGGAAAATGGAAAAGTGTTTTTTTACCCGATGGAAAATGGAAAAGTGTTTTTTGCCTGATGGAAAATGGAAATATGGTTTTCCTCCAATGGCAAATGGATGTATTTTTTCCAGATGGCAAATGGAAAAGTGTTTTTTGCCTGATTGAGGGGGGGAGGGACTATAAAACCCGGATGTGTTGAAATGCTTGAAATGGTGTGAAACTGCACTTGAATTTGATGGCCTTGCACCCTGCTTGGAATGATAGGAAACTGCACCTGAAATTGGTGGCCTTGCACCCTGTTTGAAATTGTATGAAACTGCACTTGAATTTGGTGGACTTGCACCCTGCTTGAAATGGAAGGAAACTGAACTTGAGTTTGGGTGCCTTGCACCCTGCTTGAAGTGGTATGAAATGGTACTAGGGTTTGGTGGCATGGCACCCTGCTTGATGTGGTATGAATCTGCACTTTTTTGCCCGATGGAAAATGGAAATGTGTTTTTTGCCCGATGGAAAATGGAAATTTGGTTTTTGCCTGATGGAAAATGGAAAAGTGTTTTTTGCCCGATGGAAAATGGATAAGTAGTTTTTGCCCAATGGAAATTGGAAATGTGTTTTTTCCCCGATGGCCAATGGATAAGTAGTCTTTGCCCGATGGAGAATGGATAAGTGTTTTTTGCCCGATGGAAAATCGATAAGTGTTTTTTCAAGATGGCAAATGGAAAATGGAAAAGTGTTTTTTGCCCAATGGAAAATGGAAAAGCGTTTTTTGCCCAATGGAAAATGGACATGTGTTTTTTGTCCGATGGAAAATGGAAATGCGATTTTCGCCCAGTGGAAAATGGAAAAGTGGTTTTCGCCCGATGGAAAATGGAAATCTGATTTTTGCCTGATGGAAAATGGAAATGTGGTTTTTGCCTGATGGAGAATGGAAAAGTGTTTTTTTGCCCGATGGAGAATGGAAAGTGTTTTTTGCCCGATGGAGAATGGAAAAGTGTTTTTGCCCTATGGAAAATGGAAAAGTGTTTTTTGTCCGATGGAAAATGGAAAAGTCATTTTTGCCCGATGGAAAATGGAAAAATGGTTTTTGCCCGATGGAAAATGAAAAAGTGATTTATGCCTGATGGAAAAGGAAAAAATGATTTTTGCCCGATGGAAAAGGGAAAAGTGTTTTTTGGCCGATGGCAAATGGAAAAGTGTTTTTTTGCCCGATGGCCAATGGATAAGTGGTTTTTGCCCGATGGAGAATGGAAAAGTGTTTTTTGCCCGATGGAAAATGGAAAAGTAGTTTTTGCCCGATGGAAAATGGAAAAGTGTTTTTTGCCTGATGGAAAATGGAAATATGGTTTTCCTCCAATGGCAAATGGATGTGTTTTTTCCAGATGGCAAATGGAAAAGTGTTTTTTGCCTGATGGAGGGGGGGAGGGACTATAAAACCCGGATGTGTTGAAATGCTTGAAATGGTGTGAAACTGCACTTGAATTTGATGGCCTTGCACCCTGCTTGGAATGATAGGAAACTGCACTTGAAATTGGTGGCCTTGCACCCTGTTTGAAATTGTATGAAACTGCACTTGAATTTGGTGGACTTGCACCCTGCTTGAAATGGAAGGAAACTGCACTTGAGTTTGGGTGCCTTGCACCCTGCTTGAAGTGGTATGAAACGGTACTAGGGTTTGGTGGCATGGCACCCTGCTTGAAGTGGTATGAAACTGCATTTGAATATGGTGGCCTTGCACCCTGGTTGCAGTGGTATGAAAATGCACTTGAATTTGGTGGCCTTGCACCCTGCTTGAAATGGTATGAAACTGCATTTGAATTTGGTGGCCTTGCACCCTGGTTGAAGTGGTATGAAACTGCACTTGTATTTGGTGGCCTTGCACCCTGCTAGAAATGGAATTTCAAGGAGTAGCCATGAGTCAACTGCCAGCCCACCAGCCGTGATTGAGTGAGCTGGCAGCACACCAGGCTTGAGTGACTGAGCCGCCAGCCCAATAATCCTTTCGGCCCACAATGTCCATACTAGCCCTCTGGAAACCAGTCCCTTCAGCCCACAACACCCATACTAGCGCTCCAGAGAGCCCCCTCCCCCCTCCCACACTGGCCACCAGAATTGGTGGAGAGGTGGAATATTTCATTGGGTGACCAGCCCTCCCGTGCGAAGACCTCCGCTACTGCATTGAATAGTGCTTCCATTCTGCATTTGATCATCAACATTTGTATCCCTGTTTTATTGAAGTCACTGCTCTAATGTTCAAGTTATTCAGTTATTTTCCCAAAGTGACTTAACACAGCTTTTGGTTACAGCTTTCACAAACACAGGCTTATAACACTAACCCCAAACTGATTATGCTGAAAGTTTATTCCACATATTGATCAGCTTGTAGTGAAAACCAATTGATATTTCTTAACTTACCAGGGACTTGTTCATTTTGTACATGTGTCCTTAGTGACCAACAATAGGGGTATTGTGTAAATGGTGAAGAGTTGCTCATCTTCTTCAGATGATATTTGATGATTTAAAAATAGTGATAAACAATGCTGTCATTAGAATATAACCAACTCCAAAATCTATATTTGCATATAAAATAAATGTTGCATGTAAGTCAGTTATTCTGTTAAGAATCTAAATACCACGTTGATAGTCATCTCCACTGGTGATGAAAGTAAGTTCAACAATCACACAAAAACACGTGCAAAATCAAAAGTTGAATTTACCTAATGCCATTAATTCAGTTTACTTCAATAAAAATACCCTGTTTTGCGTGGCCTAGGCCTGGCAGCAAGGAATGATTAAAGGTGACCTCCTCACAAACAAATGACTGGTCTCACTGGCCCAACATCCATATGACTATGTCTGTGACCAGTCACATTCACAGCTCACCGTATTTCTGTGACACCCTAACCCCTAATCATGCCTGCACTGCACCCTTTCCACCTCCTCACATGTTCAGCTTGTTTTCTGGTAGAAAGCCTGAAGTTTTACATACTGATCTTAGTTGTTAATTCAAATGCTTAGAAATGTGTTGACAGACAGGTTACTAACCTCCACATTATTTCTGCAGATTAGCAGCTAGAATATGGAGCAATTACATGGATCCATTTTAAAGTGAAATTGTTCATTAAGTAACTGATTACTTTGCAGTGCAGATAAAGCAGCGTTTTTTTCACCTTTGGCTCTTTGCAATAGACCTATTCATATCTAAATTGATTGTGTTGGGATCCTCAAGGATCTATTCAAATATTGTGGCTATTGACATTCTTCAATGCTTCTATTGAGGGCTTTTGCTCTTCCTATTTTGGCTTCAAAGGTGAATTAAAAGCGTATCTTTTAATTTTTTGGATTATTTCTGCTGTTTAAGTAGACTGACGATTGTCTGTGTTACATGCAAATCCTGAAAATGCGAACAGTGAAATAGGCTAATTAGAACCTTTATTCATATATTTTTTTTACAAATTTAGACCAATATATGAGAGAGTGTAATAATGCAAACAATGTTTATTACAAAGCAATAATGATGACTTAGTGATATCAAAATAATTACCCTTTGTATGAGATGCATAAAAATGAAATTAAGTAGCTTCATGAATTATCAACTAGATACCCACGAGCAAAGATTCTGAAACATATTCAAAAGCTATTAACACTGTCGGTACTGGAAGCCAATGCAGATGGTAGCAGTCAAGGTCAAGAAGCAAATTGTAAAATTATACTGCTCACAGCCAAGGTACCATTTTGAAAGAGCTGCCTCAGGGTTTGGAGTATCCTGGCCCATTCATCTCACAGCAAGCAAGCCTCGTCTCAGCTTAAAGTTGGTCGCAAAAGTTATAAAATGGTCCATTGACCCCAGTCGTCCAGCTGTGAAACTGAGAGAAGAAATAATAAGACTTGCAAAACAGAAGCCAGGCTGTGGAATTTAGTGATAACGTTTTCTGTGTGGAGATCAAAGTCTGAAGCAGAAAGTGTGTTGTAATTTTGCACGTAATACAAGTTAAATGGCTCCTCTCTGAAGCTATCTGCAAGCATTTCCAAAGCTGTGGAAGTGTTAACTTGGATGTGGATATGTGCTGTTTTAGTGTTGAAAAATGCTGCATTAGACAAACCAGAACCTTAGAATGAATATGCCCACAGGTACTGTATTTAAATAAACCAAGCTCATTACTTGCTCATTTATGGACTTCAGCAAATGTTTTAATAAACCATTATTTAAATTTGGTTTAAATCAAACATTCTCTCCCGTTATCAGCTTTGGAAGTTATAATGGCTAACATTTTGGGATTAAATCAGCTGCTTTGTATTAGAATAAAACTGAAGTGTGATTTCTTTAAAGAAATACAGTTGCTCATTAAATTGTACATATGGATAAGCAAAATGCATGTGATATTTAACAATAAAGTATAATAAACCTTTGGTGCAGTTATTGTATGAGTGAAGTCAGTGTCATTGCTTATTTGGGAGAAAGAGCATACAGTGCATAAAATTATTGAAAATGTATAACACTGATAGACTGTTTAACTCATTCTGCCCAGGCCATTGAAGAAGGACCCATTCAGCTTAATACTGTTGTCCAGCGCAAAGTTAGTAGTCATGTGGGTTGTGGTTCTTCATAAACCAAATAGCGTAGGAGCAGGCCACTCAGCCCCCCAAGACTGCGTCGACCTTCAATATGCTCATGCCTAATCTGCCTAGGCTGCAATTAATCCTTTGTGCCTGTCCCATCCACAAAACCATTAATCCTTAAATCGTTCAAAAATGTATCTCCCTCCTCATTAAGTAGCTCCAGTGTCTGGCCTCTACAAATTTCTAGGAAATTTCTTCAAAATTAGAGAATTCCAGAGAATCATCACCCTCAGCAGAAGATCCCATACCTTCCAATTTTAAACAGCTTTTTATTAATCTTGTATGTATGTCCCCTTGTTCAAGATTCTCTCATTAATGAAAATATCATGATATCTACACCTTTGCACTCCCTAAGTATTTCAAGAATATGTCTTCTAATTCATCTAAACTCCACAGAATGTTGATCCAATTTGTTTACCCCTTTGTGATAGGGAAACACTATAATCACATAAATTAGCTCAATGATTCTCTTTTGGACTGCACCTAATGCTAGAATATCCTTTCTTAAGCAACACAGTTGTGCAGCAGTAGAGTTGCTGTCTTACAGCACCAGAGAGCCGGGTTCGATCCTGACTATGGCCGTTGTCTGTATGGAGTTTGTACTTTCTCCCAAAGACCTAAGTGAATTTTCTCCAGGAGTTCTGGTTTCCTACCACACACCAAAGATGGACAGTTTTGTAGGTTAATTGGCTTAGTAAAATTGTAAATAGTCCCTAGTGTGTGTAGGATAATGTTAGTGCTCCGGGACTGCTGGTTGGCGTGGACCGGAGGTCCTGTTTCAATACAATTCAATCAATGCAATACAATCAGTTTTATTCGTCACTTGCACGTAAAGTGCAAGTGAAATGAATTTGCCAGCAGCGGTACAATGAAAAAGAACACATAAAACACAATAAAAATTTAACACAAATATCCACCACAGCATTCATCACTGTGGTGGAAGGCACAAAATTTGGCCAGTCCTCCTCCATTTTCCCCCGTGGTCAGGGACCTCAACCCTCCACAGCCGCCACTGCGGGCATCCAGATGAATGAAAGTCCAGGTAAGTCCTGAAACGGTGCCTCCCCCACCGGAGACCGCGGCTTCAGGTTGGTGTAGGCCGCTGGTTGGTGTAGGCCGCAGTCGAAGATTTAAAGTTCCCGCCGCGCCGCAGCCAGAAGCACCGCCGGCGGTCAAAGCTCCCCTCCAGGGATCCCCGGCGAGGGACCCCACTCTGGTAGAAGTAGGCCGCGGGCTGGCGGTGGTGGCTTCTTCTTCTCCCGGGTCCCCAACGAGGCATCCCAGGCTGCGGACGCCGCGCCAGCTGGAGCTCCGCAGACCGCAGCTTCAGGCTGCCGCAGGCCAGCGAAACGCAGCGCTCCCCTCCGGCGAGCCCCGGCGAGGGCTCGCCCGCTCCATGCCGAGAGTCCACGCTGCGCCCGCATCTGAAGCCACAGGCGCGTCTCCGGGAAAGGCCGCACCGATCCTCGATGTTAGGCCACGGGGGAGGCGACATGTAAAAAGTTGCCTCTCCTTGGAGGAGGCGAACAAAGCGGTTTCCCCCTTACCCCCCCACACAAGACACACAAAGAAACATTAAAAACATACATTAAAACATACTAAAAAAACAAAAAAAGTTGATAAAAACGGACACGTTGCTGACAGGGCTGCCGGCATGCAGCGCCCCCACAGACATATTCCATGATGTATCTCTAAACTAAACTAAACAACAGGATCAAAATTGTGCACAGTACTGCAAGTGTGTCTTCTTCAGTGTCTTGTACAATTATAACCATGCCTCCCTATTTATTAACTTTCAACCCTCTTGCATTAAAAACCAATATGTCATTTGCCTTCCCAACTCCTTACTGCACTTGTCTGCCAGCTTTTTGTGATTTGTGCATGATTAGGTCATTCTGTACTTCACTCATCTGCAATCTTTCTCCATTTAGTTAATAGTGTATCTTTAGTTTCCTCTCACCTATGGCGAGGTCCTCACACTGTCCCACATTAAACTTAATTTGTCAAGTTGCCCCCCATTCATTCTATCCTTTGTATCCTGTTGATGAGTGCTAATATCTTCAGTGCAACATGCCCTCACACCTATTTTCATATCAAGGATACATTTTGATATCATACTTTACCATCTCACCAGGTCATTAATACCAATTATAAATAGTTGAGGGCCAAGAACTGGTTGTTGGGACATTTCAGTAGTTAAAAAATAAATTTCTTAAGACTCTATCTTCTATGTAATAACCAATCTTCAATTCATGCTGACTCAGTTCCTGCAGTATCATGGTACGTATCCATTAATGTTTAAATATATTGCAGCATCTATCTTTTCCATGCTTTCAGTCATTGAGATCCATACTCCTCTGGGTAAAACATGTGTTTCTCATGGACCCTCTAATTTTTTTACCAGTTACTTCAAATTTGATTGTGATCTTCAAAGGCCCTGTTTACTCCATTCATGCCCTTTGTCATCTTAGATGCCTCAATAAGATGCATTGAATAACTATGTTGGTATATTCAAGGCTTTGGTTAATAAAGTTTTACATCACCTATGCCTCATCCACCACTTTAAGGACCAGTGGACATTTATTTCAATGTTCCTCTGTACCTCTGCACCACTCAACATATTCATGTTTATTGTGTATATGTTTTCCCTCTTACATCTTCCCCAAAGCAAGATCTCTAAAGTTTCTGGATTATATTTGATTTGTCACTTTATCTCCTGCTGACCATCTATTTATTTATTTAATCACAATGAGTTTCTTTCTTCCCCATGCCAAACAATGGCTCAAATATTGTATTATGTTACAAACCTCTTCATTGCTCTCGCTGTAAAGAAGTCCAATTCATTAATATACATCCCAAAACAATAGACTGATTATTAAGCCCAGTGGTATCCAATGGTAATAGTCTTCCAATAACAAATGCACCCATATCCCGATTATATTTTATCACTTCCTCCGAGCAAGTGTTTGATTTAATTTTAGATCACTGCACAAGCCCATTGGCCTCTGTGAAATGGCAGATTGCATACATGGAAATACTGGCATCAGTTTCATCCCACTGCCTAATGATTCTTTCCGCATACGCTGACTTACCTGTTAAGTGTTTCCAGCATTTCCTACTTTTAGTTCAAATATTCAGCCTTTTGTTTTACTTTTCTTTCAGCTAAAGATGAATGGACAATGGGAAACTTTGCAAACAGTTCTTTCTCTGGGATTTCTTTCCATGTCATGAATTAGCATAAAAAGCATCAAGATGAAGAAAATTTTCAGGATTAAATATATAAGCCAATCTTCATCTTTCCCTTGTGTAGGAAGGAACTGCAGATGCTGGTTTTAACCAAAGGTAGACACAAAATTCTGAAGTTACTCAGCGGGACATGCAGCATCCTTGGCGAGAAGGAATGAGTGACGTTTCGGGTCGAGTCTGAAGAAGGGTCTCGATCCAAAAGGTCACCCATTCCTTCTCTCCAGATTTGCTGCCTGTCCCTCTGAGTTACTTCAGCATTTTATGCCTCTTTTCCTTTCTTTCTAATATGTGAATTTTGTGCACTTTAAAATAGATGAGAGACAAAAAAGGAAAAGATTAATTTGCCTCAAAGGCAACCCCCTCCAAAGATTGGTTCAAACACTACATTAAACAACTTCTTCCTGAACTTATCTTTTAACTAGACTAAGTGGGACCCGTTGGGTCCCATGTTCACACAGGAGGGCTGGTCCCCCAACGCAATATTCCACTTCTCCACCAATTCCAATATTGGTGGCCAGTGGGGGGGGGGGGGGCTTTCTGGAGAGCTAGTATGGGTGTTGTGGGCTGAAGGGACTGGTTTCCAGAGAGCTAGTATGGACATTGTGGGCCAAATGGATTCTTGGGGTGGCAGCTCAGTCACTCAAGCCTGATGTGCTGGCAGCTCACTCACGGCTGGTGGGCTGGCTGTAGACTCACGGCTATTCCTTGAAATTCCATTTCCAGCAGGGTGCAAGGCCACCAAATTCAAATGCAGTTTCCTACCATTTCAAGCAGGGTGCAAGGCCACAAAATTCAAGTGCAGTTTTATACCACTTCAAGCAGGGTACAAGGCCAACAAATTCAGGTGCAGTTTCCTACCACTTCAAGCAGGGTGCAATGCCTCTGAATTCAAGTGCAGTTTCCTACCACTTCAAGCAGGGTGCAAGGCCACCAAATTCAAGTGCAGTTTCATACCACTTCAAGCAGAGTGCAAGGCCACCAAATTCAAGTGTAGTTTCATACCACTTCAAGCAGGGTGCAGGGCCACTAAATTCATTTGCAGTTTCATACCACTTTAAGCAGGGTGCAAGGCCACCAAATTCAATTGCAGTTCCATACCATTTTAAGCAGGGTGCAAGGCCACCAAATTCAAATGCAATTTCATACAATTTCATGCAGGGTGCAAGGCCACCACATTCAAATGCAATTTCATACCATTTCAAGCAGGGTGAAACCACCATAACCCCCCCCCAAAATAAACACATAAACACCACATAAACACCACACTCACAGTTCAGTAGACATTCAGTGTGTTCAGTTGATTCACAGCTCAGACAGTCATGACCTCTCCCTCCCCCATCTTGCAGAGACTGAGCCACACCCACACTTCTGGGTTTTATAATCTCTCCCCCTTCCCACTGGAAGGGGCGTGGTCTTCATGGCGTGATTGACAGGAGAGAGATTCTCAACATTTTTTAAACACTAATAACACTTATTTTTCATTGATGGGAAGAATCCTGTGCACCTGATGAGCGGCGGGGACTGAGTAAGATGGCCAAAAATCACAGCCGTAAGTGGTAGCGTTTTATGTAAAATCAATATACAGTGCAAACAGGGAGTTGTCAAGTTTAGACTTTTAATCGTGCTTTAGTTCAAACATCAACCACCACCAACCATTTGCTGTGCTTTGGTTCAAGCCTCAACCACCACCAACCATTTGCTGTGGTTTAGTTCAAGCCTCAACTGCCACCAACCATCCACTGTGCTTTAGTTTAAATTAATCACATTTTCATTTTCAAACCATATTAAGGGCACTCAAGGTTAGTAAAACCACACTCACAGTTTAGTGGACAAGTGTTTAGTGTTATTCACAGTTCAGACTGAGAGACGTGACCCTTTCGCTTCCCCCATCTTGCAGAGACTGACTGTGGCACTCAACACTTCCGGGTTTTATTGTCTCTCCGGGAGGGGCTTGACCTACAGGAGAGAGAATCTCAACATTTTTTAAACACAAATAACTCCTTTATTTTTCATCGATGGGAAAAATCCTCTTGTCCTGCACAGTGGAGGGGGAATCTAAGTAAGATGGCCAAAAATCAGAGCCGTAATTTTTTCTAAAATCAATATACATAACACAGGAAGTGGTCAAGATCAGACTTTAAGTAATATAAGATATTACTTCACCATTTGTTTTATCCTAGCCTCCAAAGGCCATATTCTTTGGAAGTAATATCTGTGACTATAACTTAATATTTATTTACCAAAGATAAATTCCAATTTCATTATGATTTTTCGCATCTTAGTGCCTGTGATACATTCACTGCCATCACAGTTCATATTTCATTACCAGGACTTTCTTCCATAGTTGTATGCATTTTCCCACAAAAACGAATACTTACATATAGGGAGGTAATTGTACATGTAGTTCGTAAGCTCCACGTGTGGGACTTCCCCAAGGAATTCAGGTGATATCACAACCACAGAAATGAATTGCAAGCAGTTCATAAATACAGACTGATAGTGGAGATGTGTTCAAACCTTGAAATATATTCCAACTTGTGACATTTTTTATAAATATGTACAGTTCCAGATTGCAGAATCAGTGTTACTTAGCTTTGACAATATTTTTTGCTTGGAGGAGGAATCATGGAGGCTAGCCAGAGAAATCCTGCATCATGTAATCAAATTATTTAACTGGAATGCCGTTATCTATTTATCTGCATGTACAAAGAAATAGCCGCTAGAGGACTCTCCCGACGCCGGGGCAACATCACCCGGCGAGAACGACCAGGAACATCGGGCCTCCGTAGAGGCAATAGCGGAGGCCTTATTTGGCGTGACTTTTGGGTGAACTGGGGTTGGGGACTGGACATTGTGCCTTCCCCCACAGTGGTAATCATTGTGGGGGGATGATTTTTGTGTGTTGTGTCAATGTTAGTCTGTGTTCAAGATGGCGGTCGGAGGGGAGAGTGGACGCTGCCGCGGCTTAGCTGCCGCTGCTCTCTCCTCAAATTGTGTTTCTGATTTTCTTTTTTGTGTCTTTGGAAAGAATTCTGTCCTTAATTTGTGTAATGGTCTTTATAATTTATTTTATTCTGATTATATGTTTCCTATTTGTTAATCTCTGTAAGGTGTCCTTGAGACCTCGGTATAAGGCGCCCGTAAATAAAAGCCATTATTATTATTATATTGAAAAGCAATGCTCGGTAATCCTTGAAAATACTTATACGTCACTTTTCCCACTCATGACAAAGGTCACATCCTTGACCTGGTCTGCTCCACAAATCAACCGGTACTCGACCTCCATCCATGCCTCTTCCCCCTCTCTGATCATAAGCTCATACGGTTCACCATCCCTTCTCCGATACCTCTCCCCCGCTTCCTCCGAGTAATCACCTTCCGTAATCTAAAATCCATCGACCCTCACCATCTCTCTGACCTGCTCTCCACCACTCTCCCCCTGGACTCAACCCACATCTCACCTGATGATATCACAAACCATCTCAATTCCACCTTGTCTACCTCCCTTAACACTCTGGCTCCCCTCAAAACAAGAACCGTAACTTTTAATAAATCTTCACCCTGGTACACACCTGCACTTCGTCGGTTGAAACAGATTGGTCGCCGACTTGAACGACTCATAAAGAAATCACCTCTCACAGTCCACCATGAAGCTTACAAACTCAACCTCACTGCCTACAAAGATGCCCTCACTGCCGTTAAATCTGCATACCTCCTCCATATTCACTGACCCCTGCCTAAACCACAGAACCCTCTTCTCCACAGTCTGCAACCTCCTCAAGCCTCGAGCCAACACTCTCCCTACCTCCACTCCAGATCTCTGCAACTCATTTCTCCACTTTTTTGCTGATAAAATCAGCATCATCTATCAATCCCTATCCCCTGTATCCGACTCCCCAGCATCTACTCCACCACCTACCAAGGCCCCTCCTTTCAACATCTCCGCTGATCTCCATAACCCTCCCCCTCACTGCTTCCTCTCCCAGTTTGACCCGGTCACCCCTACTGAAATCTCCAAATTCATCAGCTCTTCCAAACCCACTACCTGCTCCCTTGACCCTCTCCCCACTCCCCTGCTGAAGTCCTGCCTCCCTGCTCTCTGCCCCTACCTCACTAATCTTTTCAACTCCTCATTGTCCCAAGGAATTGTCCCCTCTGCTTTCAAAACTGCTGCTGTCACACCAATCTTAAAGAAACCTGGTCTTGATCCCTCCTCTCTCATTAACTACTGCCCTATCTCAAACCTCCCCTTTCTTTCAAAAACCCTGGAGCGTATCGTCGCGTCACAACTTCATTCCCACCTCCTCGCATATAACCTATTCGAACCCCTCCAATCTGGCTTTCGCCCCCTCCATAGCACAGAAACTGCTCTCCTCAAAGTCCTCAATGACCTCCTTACCTCTGCTGACACTGGCTCCCTCAATATCCTCATCCTCCTCGACCTGAGTGCAGCCTTCGATACCGTCAACCACAACATCCTGCTCACCAGACTTAGGGACCTTGGCATTGAAGGTTCTGCACTCAGCTGGCTCCGTTCCTACCTTTCCAACCAATCCCACTTCATCTCTCTCCATAACCACACCTCTGCCATAGCCACTGTCACTCAAGGCGTTCCCCAAGGCTCCGTTCTTGGTCCCCTCCTCTTCATCATCTACATCCTCCCCCTTGGTCATATACTCCGTCACTTCAACCTGGACTTCCACTGCTATGCTGATGACACCCAGATCTATCTCAGCACCAAGTCCCCCCACCACCCCCCTCTCTCCCATATCAACTCCTGCCTATCAGCCATCAAATCTTGGATGCAACTCAACTTCTTTAAATTAAACAGTAGCAAAACAGAATTTCTCCTCATTGGCTCCAAATCAACACTCACTAAAATTAACAATCCCACTCTTACTATTGACGGCACCACTGTCTCCCCATCTCCTCAGGCCGGCAACCTTGGCGTGATCTTTGATTCAACCCTCTCCCTTGAGCCTCACATCCGCCATGTTGTCAAAACATCATGTTTTCACCTCCGCAACATTGCAAAAATCAGATCCTCTCTCACACCCCCCGCTGCTGAAAGACTCATCCATGCCTTCATCTCTTCCCGACTGGACTACTGTAACTCTCTTCTTTTCGGAATCAATTCCAGCAGCATCAACCGACCCCAACTGGTTCAAAATGCAGCCGCTCGACTCATTACCCACACCAAATCCTGGCGCCACATCACTCCAGTTCTCAAAGAACTTCACTGGCTTCCCATTTCCCACCGGATCACCTACAAAATCCTGGTCCTCACCTACAAAGCCCTCAACAACCTGGCCCCCCCTTATCTCATTGACCTCCTCTCCCCCTACCAACCCTCACGGTCCCTCAGATCCACATCAGCTGGTCTCCTCTCCACTCCGAAAGCAAACCTCTGCACTTTTGGAGGCAGAGCCTTCTCCAGGGCAGCTCCCAGGCTCTGGAATTCCCTCCCACAACCGGTCCGAAATTCTGAGTCCCTCACCATCTTCCAGTCTCGCCTCAAGACCCATCTCTTCACCTCTGCATACCCTTAGTCCCATGTTCCCCTCCCCTTTGTCTTACTGCTCTATTTTGTTTTGTTTATTCCTGACTCTCAATGTAAAGCGACTTTGAGTCCTGAAAAGCGCTATATAAATAAAATCTATTATTATTATTATTATTATATTATATTAGCAGTGGCAAAAAGAGATATGAAGATAAGCAAGATTGATTTTACTACCTTAGCAATCATGTACCTAATGCTAGGGACAATTTCATTCCTATCACAGATGGAAGCCATTTGACCCATCAACATAAGACCTGTTCTTTATTATAACTTGAGCCTTATCTCACTGCCCTGCATTTAACCACTCAGCCTCTAATCCAATGTTATCATAAAAATGCCTTGTTTCTATCTCCATGTGCCATAACATCTCATGTTATAGCAACCTTCAGCATAAGCAAATGTCCCTAACCTCCTGGTTCATAATGATTTGAGATAAATCCCAGCTATCAATCTTCAGGCATTACTGAAGATGACATGGAATTAATGGTTAAACAGCTGGATGTACCATTCGGTCTATGCAAAGATTCTTTAATCTGATCTCAGAGCAAACAGACAGTGAAAACAATGTGCATTTGTGTAGTATGCTGCATTGTGCTGACATAGCAGGCATATCACAGCAGTATTATAAAACAAAATATGACTGCCAGACATTACAAGATATTAGTTAGGTCAATTCGCCCAAGTGCGTGATTGTAATAATAGTTTTAAAAGTTAGAGAAAGAGGAAGAAATGATTTGGGGGTAAATTCCAGAGCTCAGCGCTTTAAAGGCCTGTCTCACGGGTATGCGGTTACTGGCGGTTACTGGCGGTGAAGCAGGAAGTTGAGACCGCCCGTGGACTGCCAGAGACTGCGGGGTCGGTCCCACGCACACCGCCGGGACCGTGCGGTGTTGGTCCCAACACCGCACGGTGCTCCCAAAAAACTGACAACGTTCAAAAATGTTATCCTACCGCACAGCCGCCGCCAGTGCAGCACGAGCACCGCCACAGCCGCCGCCAGTGCGGCACGAGCACCGGCACAGCCGCCGCCAGTGCGCCGTGAGCGCCGTGAGCGACGTGAGCACCGCCACAGCCGCAGCCAGTGCCGCCGCGATCAGCACTAGTACCGCCACAGCCCCGCGATCCGAAATGACGTCATCGCGTAGCGCGTCGCGTTGCGCGATGTCATCATCACCCGACGCCGCGCGACGTCCTTTTGACGTTTTTTTAACTTACCGCAAGCTCGTGGGACCGGCCGAACGGAGATCACTTGGCCCCCGCGCGGCATCCGTGTGGCGCTCTCGCAGTTGCTGTGCGGTCCCCTCTTCCGGCGACGCCACGCTTCACCGCCATTAACCGCCTGCCCGTGGGACAGAGCCTTTAGTGGGGAGCAACTCCTGCCAGTAAAATGAAAGGTGAGCACAAGGCAGAATTAAAAAATAGCAGTGCTTGTAAACTGATTTATAAACGATTTGTGTAGAATACTTCATAGAAAATAGTTGAATTCTTCTCTCCTGATACAAAATTAAATGTGCCTCTGAAGGACTTTGTTATAATTTACATCAAGAAAAAAGTAATCTCAAAGCAATTTTCAAAATTAACCATAATTTACTTTGGTTTTGGTTGATAAATTAAAATGTCAAACGAGCATGGGAAATATATTCCATTCAAGGTCTATCAATAAAATTATGAGAGAAAAAAATCACTATGATCAACATTATAAATCTATACTTTACAATATCGAAAAATATAAGACTTAGTTCAGTGATTGAATTGCTTGCATCTGAGCTCTGGGGCTGTGGTTTCAAGGCCAACTCTAATAATTTAAGCACAGAAATCTAAACCCATGCTTGCTCACAGTCCTCATGGAATCCTCCACTGTTCAATCTTTTTGAACAAATCTCCAACAGAGTTTGTGTCTACTGTCTCAGGTGAACATAAAAGTTCCAATGGCTCTTTGAGTAGCTGGAGTGGTTGCTTCCTGAATCCTGGCCGAAACATATTGTCCAATCTAATTTTGTAGCAGTAGCCTTGACCATTTAAAAAATAATATCACAATGCCTCTCTGGGAGGCTGCTGCGTACAATGTGGGAACTGAATTTATTCTATTACACCTCAAGCAAAGAGCACTTAATATGCTTTAAGTTGGTTAATATGGTTGAGTTCTTCATTAGGATGGAGAGTGACATTGTTAATTCAGAAACAATGGTTCTGAACTTAAAGAAAGGTAACTTTGAGGGTATGAGACATGAATTGGCCAAGATTGACTGGCAATTAGTTCTAAAAGGGTTGACGGTGGATATGCAATGGAAGGCATTTAAAGACTGCATGGATGAACTACAAAAATTGTTCATCCCAGTTTGGCAAAAGAATAAATCAGGGAAGGTAGGGCATCCGTGGATAACAAGGGAAATCAGGGATAGTATCAAAGCAAAAGATGATGCGTACAAATTAGCCAGAAAAAGCAGCATACCAGAGGACTGGGAGAAATTCAGAGACCAGCAGAGGAGGACAAATGGCTTAATTAGGAAAGGGAAAATAGATTATGAAAGGAAACTGGCAGGGAACATAAAAACTGACTGCAAAAGTTTTTATAGATATGTGAAGAGAAAGAGATTAGTTAAAACAAATGTAGGTCCCTTGCAGTCAGAAACAGGTGAATTGATCATGGGGAACAAGGAAATGGCGGACCAATTGAATAACTACTTTGGTTCCGTCTTCACTAAGGAAGACATAAATAATCTGCTGGAAATAGCAGGGGACCGCGGGTCAAAGGAGATGGAGGAACTGAGTGAAATCCAGGTTAGTCGGGAAGTGGTGTTGGGTAAATTGAATGGATTAAAGGCCGATAAACCCCCAGGGCCAGATAGGCTGCATCCCAGAGTACTTAAGGAAGTAGCTCCAGAAATAATGGATGCATTAGTGATAATTTTTCAAAACTCTTTAGATTCTGGAGTAGTTCCTGAGGATTGGAGGGTAGCAAACGTAACCACACTTTTTAAGAAGGGAGGGAGAGAGAAAACAGGGAATTACAGACCAGTTAGTCTAACATCGGTAGTGGGGAAACTGCTAGAGTCAGTTATTAAAGATGGGATAGCAGCACATTTGGAAAGTGGTGAAATCATTGGACAAAATCAGCATGGATTTACGAAAGGTAAATCATGTCTGACGAATCTTATAGAATTTTTCGAGGATGTAACTAGTAGCGTGGATAGGGGAGAACCAGTGGATGTGTTGTATCTGCACTTTCAGAAGGCTTTCGACAAGGTCCCACATAAGAGATTAGTATACAAACTTAAAGCACACGGTATTGGGGGTTCAGTATTGATGTGGATAGAGAACTGGTTGGCAAACAGGAAGCAAAGTGTAGCAGTAAACGGGTCCTTTTCACAATGGCAGGCAGTGACTAGTGGGGTACCGCAAGGCTCAGTGCTGGGACCCCAGCTATTTACAATTTATATTAATGAACTGGATGAGGGAATTGAAGGCAACATCTCCAACTTTGCGGATGACACTAAGCTGGGGGGCAGTGTTAGCTGTGAGGAAGATGCTAGGAGACTGCAAGGTGACTTGGATAGGCTGGGTGAGTGGGCAAATGTTTGGCAGATGCAGTATAATGTGGATAAATGTGAGGTTAACCACTTTGGTGGCAAAAACAGGAAAGCAGATTATTATCTAAATGGTGGCCGATTAGGAAAAGGGGAGATACAGCAAGACCTGGGTGTCATGGTACACCAGTCATTGAAAGTAGGCATGCAGGTGCAGCAGGCAGTGAAGAAAGCGAATGGTATGTTAGCTTTCATAGCAAAAGGATTTGAGTATAGGAGCAGGGAGGTTCTACTGCAGTTGTACAGGGTCTTGGTGAGACCACACCTGGAGTATTGCGTACAGTTTTGGTCTCCAAATCTGAGGAAGGACATTATAGCCATAGAGGGAGTGCAGAGAAGGTTCACCAGACTGATTCCTGGGATGTCAGGACTTTCATATGAAGAAAGACTGGATAGACTCGGCTTATACTCGCTAGAATTTAGGAGATTGAGAGGGGATCTTATAGAAACTTACAAAATTCTTATGGGGTTGGACAGGCTAGATGCAGGAAGATTGTTCCCGATGTTGGGGAAGTCGAGGACAAGGGGTCACAGCTTAAGGATAAGGGGGAAATCCTTTAAGACCGAGATGAGAAAAAACGTTTTCACACAGAGAGTGGTGAATCTCTGGAACTCTCTGCCACAGAGGGTAGTTGAGGCCAGTTCATTGGCTATATTTAAGAGGGTGTTAGATGTGGCCCTTGTGGCTAAAGGGATCAGGGGGTATGGAGAGAAGGCAGGTACGGGATACTGAGTTGGATGATCAGCCATGATCATATTGAATGGCGGTGCAGGCTCGAAGGGCCGAATGGCCTAATCCTGCACCTCTTTTATATGTATCTATGTATCTATGTAAGTTGTCCTGGACTTGCAATAGACATTATATAAATGCAATTCTTTCTCTCTTGTTTGGTGACGATACTAACCTGTTTTAAAGTTTTAATTTTTAGTTTGTGTAGAGTGCCTTTGGCCCATTGAGTCCATGTAAACTATTGATCACAGTTTAGACTAGTTCTATGTTATCCCACTTTCTCAGCCACTCCCTACATATAAAGAGTCATTTACAGAGGCCAATTAACCTACAAACCCACATGCCCTTGAGATGTGGGAGGAAACTAAACATAGAAACATAGAAACATAGAAAATAGGTGCAGGAGAAGGCCATTCGGCCCTTCGAGCCAGCTCCGCCATTCATTGTGATCATGGCTGATCGTCCTCTATCAATAACCCGTGCTTGCCTTCTCCCCATATCCCTTGATTCCACTAGCCCCTAGAGCTCTATCTAACTCTCTCTTAAATCCATCCAGAGTAAACCCAGACAGTCACATGGAGAACATGCAAACTCCGAACAGAGAGCCCCCAAGATTAGGATCGAACCCGGGTCTCTGGCGCTGTGAAGAAGCAGCTCTACCAGCTGCATCACCATGCTGCCAGTAGTGATTCCATCTTGATGACTTAAAGCTGATAGAGTCAGATTATTTGTTTTTAAATTTAAAAGTCACTTGTTGGAAGGAAGGGACAGGTACTGCTGCTACAGTGAATTGAACCAGATGAACATTCATACAATTTCTACCAACTCCTGTGGTTGGGCTTCTTGCCAATTTTGAGGAGCTACAGCTGTGGATTCTGTGCCTCCTGCAGCCTGACCCTATTTTCCTGACTGCATGTGGTAAAGGGAAATATATCCTGAGCACACCCCATCTGTCAGAACACCTGATCCTCAATAAACACAGCCACTGGTGGAATTAGCTAATGATGCTGTGGGGGACAATCTGGAAGATGTACGGCTAAATGACCACCCCACTAACAAAGTGCTTTGTTTTCGATGCTTTTCACAGAAAAATACATTACCAGTATGACCTAGTCAAATTTAGTGGATATCCTTCAAAAGAAATTAAGACGATGTTTGTGTAGAGTTCAGTGAATATTTACCATCAGCTCATTAAAATATCCATCATTTTGCATTTCCCAGTAGCATAGTCAGTCAAAAACCTGCCTTCCATCCAGATGGTCAGGAGTTTTAAGTTCCTGGGCTTCAGGTTCTTGTCATTTTCCCCCACCTGCAACTGTTGATAATGATTTTTGTCAGCTCCTGGTGAGGCTGGTATGCTAAAGAATAGATTCCCATGGAAGAGTATTTTTAAAAGCATAAAGGTACACCTGCCCATTATTGCTGGAGCAGTAGAGATGAAAAAGGGAGAATGATTATTTTTGAGATAATCATTTCACTCGATATGATGGAAGCTGTATCTCTGGTTAATGCAGGTGGAAAAATCATGAACAGCTGTTAAAATACAAACTGACACCCACTCTGCAATAATCTCAGTATGAAGACACCGGAATCCATTTGATTTCACATAAGTGCGGACATTTAAGAGTGACGAGAGGTAGAATTACAATACTCTGCACATATTTATTAATCTGTAATATTGACATTTTATTTAGTTTAGTATAGTTTAGTTTATTGTCACGCTTACCGAGGTACAGTGAAAAGCTTTTGGTGCGTGCTATCCAGTCAGCAGAAAGACAATACATGATTACAATCGATCCATTTACAATGAAAAGATACATGATAAGGGAATAATGTTTAGGGCAAGGTAAAGCCAGCAAAGTCCAATCGTATGTGAGGATACTCCTCATAGACTATAGCTCTGCCTTCAACGCGGTCATCCCCACCAAGCTCACCACCAAACTCCACCAGCTAGGCCTCAGCTCGCCGATATGCGACTGGATCCTGAATTTTCTGACGGAGCGACCGCAGGCAGTGAGACTGGGCCCGCACCTGTCCTCCATTATCACCCTGAGCACCAGCACACCACAGGGCTGTGTACTAAGCCCCATGCTCTACTCCCTCTTCACACACGACTGTGTTCCTACATTCGACACCAACACCATCATCAAGTTTTCAGACGACACAACGGTGATCGGGCTGATCACCAACGATGATGAAACAAACTACAGAGCGGAGGTGCAGAACCTGGCGGACTGGTGCTCACGTAACAACTTGTCCCTAAACACCTCCAAGACCAAGGAGCTGATTGTCGACTTCAGGAGAACACATAATGGGGAATACGCCCCAATCTCCATCTACGGGGACAATGTGGAGAGAGTGTCCAGCTTTAGGTTTCTGGGCACACACATCTCAGAGGACTTCACATGGTCCACCAACACCGCTGCGCTGGTCAAGAAGGCACAGCAACGACCGTTCTTCCTGAGAACATTGAAAAAGACTGGTCTGCCCCAACAGCTGCTGACAACCTTCTACCGCTGCACCACAGAGAGCATACTAACATATGGCATCTCTGTGCGGTATCTCAGCTGCACGGAGGCGGAGAGGAGAGCTCTTCAGCGCGTCGTCCACAGAGTGCAGAAGATTATTGGGACACAGCTACCAGCCTTGGAGGGCATCTACTATACACGGTGCCTCAGGAAGGCCGTCAGCATTCACAAAGACTCCTCACACCCTTGTAATGGACTGTTCGAACTCCTACCTTCCGGCAGATGTTACAAGGCCTTCTACGCCCGCACCTCCAGACTCAGGAACAGCTTCATCCCCAGAGCTATAGCTGCTCTGAACTGGCCCTGCTGAGTGCCCCCCACCCCCATGAACTGTCTCCCTCGGATGGTCACGTCGCACATTGACCCAACGCAGACACATTTGCACTTTAGACTGTTTTGACTGTATTACTGTTTTACTGTTCTTTTTATAAATCATGTTTCTCGGGGTATCTAAATCTAAATGTTATTAGTTGTTTAAGTTATGACATTGGATGGAAGCTGCATAGCAAATCTCATTGCACATATGTGCAATGACAATAAAATATATTATTATTATTATTATTATTATTAGGATAGTCCCAGGGTCACCAAAGAGGTAGATAGTAGTTCAGCACTGCTCTCTGATTGTGGTAGGATGGTCCAGCTGCCTGATAACAGCTGGGAAAAAACTGTTCCTGAAACTGGAGGTGTGTGTTTTCACACTTCTATACATTTCTATACACTTCTATACCTCCTATCGAAAAGACAGACAGGTGGGCAAAGGGGGTGGCGTAGCTGTGTTGGTGAGGAATGAAATTCAGTCCTTTGCAAGGGGTGACATTGAAGCAGGAGATGTGGAGTCAGTATGGATAGAACTAAGGAATTGTAAGGGTAAAAATACCCTAATGGGATTTATCTGCAAGCCTCCAAACAGTAGGCTGGATATAGGGTGCAAGTTGAATCAGGAGTTTAAATTGGCATGTAGTAAAGGTAATGCTACGGTTGTTATGGGAGATTTCAACATGCAGGTAGACTGGGAAAATCAGGTTGGTACTGGACTCCAAGAAAGGGAGTTTGTGGAGTGCCTCCGTGATGGATTCTTAGTGCAGCTTGTATTGGAGCCTACCAGGGAGAAGGCAATTCTGGATTTAATGTTATGCAATGAACCGGATTCGATAAAGGAACTTGAGTTTAAGGTAGTGGCCATTATGTGGTCAAGTTTAATCTATAATTGGAGAGGGAGAAGGGTAAATCGGAGGTGTCAGTGTTACAGTTGAATAAAGGGGACTATGGTGCCATGAGGGAGGAGCTGGCCAAAGTTGACTGGAAACATACCCTAGCAGGGATGACAGTGGAACAACAATGGCAGGTATTTCTGGGAATAATACAGAAAGTGCAGGATCAATTCATTCCAAAGAGGAAGAAAGATTCCAAGGGGAGTAAGGGGCGATCGTGGCTGACAAGGGACGTCAGGGACAGTATAAAAAGAGAAGAAGTACAACATAGCAAAGATGAGCGGGAAGTAAGAGGATTGGGTAATGTTTAAAAAGCAACAGAAGATAACTAAAAAGGCAATACGTGGAGAAAAGATGTGGTACAAAGGTAAGCTAACCAAGAATATAAAGGAGGATAGTAAAAGCTTCTTTATTTATGTCAAGAGGAAAAAATAGGTTAAGACCAAAGTTGGACCCTTGAAGACTGAAAAAGGTGAATTTATTATGGGGAACAAGGAAATGGCAGATGAGTTGAACAGGTACTTTGGATCCGTCTTCAATAAGGGGGACACAAACAATCTTCCTGATATACCAGTGGCCGGAGGATCTGGGGTGACGGAGGAACTGAAGGAAATCTGAATGAAATTAGGCAGGAAATGGTGTTGGGTAGACTGATGGGACTGAAGGCTGATAAATCTGCAGGGCCTGATGGTCTGCATCCCAGGGTACTTAAGGAAGTGGCTCTAGAATTTGTGGATGCATTGGTGATAATTTTCCAATGTTCTATATATTCAGGATTAGTTCCTGTGGATTGGAGGGTAGCTAATGTTATCCTACTTTTTAAGAAAGTTGGGAGAGAGAAAACAGGGAATTATAGACCAGGTAGCCTGACATCGGTGGTAGGGAAGATGCTGGAGTCAATTATAAAAGATGAAATAGTGGCACATTTGGATAGCAGTAACAGGATCGGTCCGAGTCAGCATGGATTTACGAAGGGGAAATCATGCTTGGCTAATCTTCTGCAATTTTTTGAGGATGTAACTAGGAAAATGGACAAGGGAGAGCCAGTGGATGTAGTGTACCTGGACTTTCAGAAAGTATTTGATAATGTCCCACTTAGGAGATTTTCTTGGGCAAAGTTAGGGCACATGGTATTGGGTGGGGTTAGTGTTGACATTGATAGAAAATTGGTTGGCAGACAGGGAACAAGAGTAGGGATTAACGGGTCCCTTTCAGAATTGCAAGCAATGATTAGTGGGGTACCGTAAGGCTCAGTGCTGGGACGGCAGCTATTTACAATATACATCAACAATTCAGATGAAGGGATTCAAAAATTTGCAGATGACTCAAAGCTGGGTGGCAGTGTGAACTGCGAGGAGGATGCTATGAGAATGCAGGGTGACTTGGACAGGCTGGGTGAGTGGGCAGATGGATGGTAGATGCAGCTTAATGTGCATAAATGTGAGGTTGTAGCAGCGCCTGCTGGCGCACGCAGGTATCGAACCTGGTGTTCGGAAGCAGCAGTCACGTGACTCGGGAGGGGCTGCTGGTTTTCGCGCGGTTTTGCATTCACGCGGCAGTTCTGTGCTGACCACCGTTGTGGCCAGATGTGTTGTGAGAGCCTGTGAACTGAGAAGTGATTTTCTGAATAAAAATACGTTTGAAAACTCAGTTGTCGTTCTTGCGACCACCAAATTGGTAACCCCGACCTGTCTAGACGTCGTTAGACAAGCTAAAGATCATGCAGGAGGACTATGTTCCCGCAGAATGGGCCGACACGAGGCGGGGCTCACCGGGCTTCAAACTTCCATCGTTTTGGCCCGATCAACAGGCGTTCCGGGAGCAGATGCCCGATGAAGTTCGCCTGATGCTCGCTGGAGCTAATTTCAGTGTCCCCCAGCACCTCGCGGAGAGAGCTGACAAATTGTGGGCACACAGACGGCGGAACGTTTGTGCCTTCACCCGCTCCCCTGTCGCGAGACGACATCAGGAAGAAGAGGAAGCCCAGCCCAGCGACGAAGAACCATCGCCGCTTCCAGTGGTGTACAGCTGACGACAGATGCTACTACCATCAGAGCAACGGCAGCGAAGCCTGAAGATGCCGAAGCCCCTGTTCGTTTCAAGGAAATGCCTTGGCCGATCGTCCATAGAGGCGAACGCGATCGGCCCAAACGAACGTATCTACGTCCGTGATAGCCACTCCGGCCACCGTTTCCTGGTGTTCTCCGGTGCCATTGCCAGAATCCTGCTGCCGAGCGCCCGAGGTAAGGTAGGATCTGTCCTCTCGGTCGTCAACGGGAGCGACATTCGCACTTACGGTACGCGGACCCTGGACTTAAATTTAGACTCCCGCCCATATAGGTGGAAGTTCACCGTTGCTGACTTCGCCCAACCAATACTGGGGGCCAATTTCTTGCGCCGTTCTCCCTGTTAGTCGATGTGCGAGGCGGACGCATGGTTCCTGTGTCGGACCTGTGCCCTGTCAAGCCGCGTAATCCATCCACGCCTCTACAGCAACTCGACGAGGTAGCTGAGATTCAGCAACCTTTCACAGCCCTGCTAGCTGAATCTCATCTGGAGGGCGCAACCTTTTTCTCGAAGGTTGACCTCATTCGCGGGTATAATCAAATTCCGGTCCATCCCGACGACGTCCCTAAGACAGCCACCATCACCCCTTTTGGCCTTTTCAAATGTTTAAGAATGGTTAAGAATGTCTTTTGGCCTAAAGAACGCCGCCCAGGCGTTCCAAAGGCTAATGGATCAGGTCGGTCAGGGTTTAACGTTCATATTCATTTACCTCGATGATATTCTGGTGGCCAACAGCTCGCAGGCAGAGCAGGTTAGGCACCTCCGCCTGCTCTTCGAACGGCTGCGCAAACACGGCTGCGCAAACACGGGTTGGTGACCAACCCCGCGAAGTGCCAGTTCGGATTTCAGGGGTGTGGCGGCACCTAACGGCAGCGGCTCGACTACAGTCGTCTGTCTTTTAAAAAAATCTTTGTCTTGTTAAATGTATGTCTTGAGCTAGTTTTTATTGTTTTTTTTTGCTGTGTTTATGTGGGGGGGGTGGGGGCTGTGGTGGAAACCGTTTAATCTCTTCCCTGTGTGGGGACCTGACTTTTTCCCTGTCGGTTCTCCAATGTCGTTGGGCCTAACATCGAGGAGCCGGCGGCGGCCTCTGGCCGGGGACTAACCTGAGGGCTTCAGTACCGTAGCCTGCAGAACTGACATCGCAGAGCTGCCCGTCTTCGGAGCGGGAGGAGCTGTGGTGGCGCACAGCTGCGACCCGACTTTTGGAGCTTCGGAGGCTCCGGCCGCAGTCCCGGTGGACAGTAACATTGGGAGGCAAGAGGTGGGGGTGTTGCATTGCTTGTCAAGGAAGATATTACAGCAGTGCTTTGGCAGGATAGATTAGAGGGCTCGTCTAGGGAGGCTATTTGGGTGGAACTGAGAAATGGGAAAGGTGTAGCAACACTTATAGGGGTGTATTATAGACCGCCAAATGGGGAGCGAGAATTGGAAGAGCAAATATGTAAGGAGATAGCAGATATTAGTAGTAAGCACAAGGTAGTGATTGTGGGAGATTTCAATTTTCCACACATAGACTGGGAAACACATTCTGTAAAAGGGCTGGATGGTTTGGAGTTTGTAAAATGTGTGCAAGATAGTTTTTTGCAGCAATACATAGAGGTACCTACTAGAGAAGGGGCAGTGCTGGACCTCCTGTTAGGAAATGAGACAGGGCAAGTGGCGGAGGTATGCGTCGGGGAGCACTTCGGGTCCAGTGATCACAATACCATTAGTTTCAATATAATTATGGAGAGGGTCAGAACTGGACCTAGGGTTGAGATTTTTGTTTGGAGAAAGGCTAACTTTGAGGAGATGCGAAAGGATTTAAAAGGAGTGAATTGGGACATGTTGTTTTATGGGAAGGATGTAGAAGAAAAATGGAGGACATTTAAGGGTGAAATTTTAAGAGTACAGAATCTTTATGTCCCTGTTCGGTTGAAAGGAAATAGTAAAAAATGGAAAGAGCCATGGTTTTCAAGGGAAATTGGACACTTGGTTCGGAAAAAGAGAGAGATCTACAATAATTATAGGCAGCATGGAGTAAATGAGGTGCTTGAGGAGTATAAAGAATGTAAAAAGAATATTAAGAAAGAAATTAGAAAAGCTAAAAGAAGATATGAGGTTGCTTTGGCAAGTAAGGTGAAAGTAAATCCAAAAGGTTTCTACAGCTATATTAATAGCAAAAGGATAACAAGGAATAAAATCGGTCCATTAGAGAGTCAGAGTGGACAGCTATCTGCAGAGCCAAAAGAGATGGGGGAGATATTAAACAATTTCTTTTCTTCGGTATTCACGAAGGAGAAGGATATGGAATTATGTGAGGTAAGGGAAACGAGCAGAGTAGCAATGGAAACTGTGAGATTCAAAGAAGAGGGGGTGCGGACACTTTTGAAAAATATGAAAACGGATAAGTCTCCAGATCCTGACAGGATATTCCCTAGGACATTGAGGGAAGTTAGTGTAGAAATAGCAGGGGCTATGACAGAAATATTTCAAATGTCATTAGAAACGGGAATAGTGCCGGAGGATTGGCGTACTGCGCATGTTGTTCCGTTGTTTAAAAAGGGTTCGAAGAGTAAACCTAGCAATTATAGACCTGTTAGTTTGACGTCAGTGGTGGGCAAATTAATGGAAAGGATACTTAAAGATAATATATATAAGCATCTGGATAAGCAGGGTCTGATTAGGAACAGTCAACATGGATTTGTGCCTGGAAGGTCATGCTTGACTAATCTTCTTGAATTTTTCGAAGAGGTTACTAGGGAAATTGATGAGGGTAAAGCAGTGGATGTTGTCTATATGGACTTCAGTAAGGCCTTTGACAAGGTTCCTCATGGAAGGTTGGTTAACAAGATTCAATTGTTGGGTATTAATGGTGGAGTAGCAAGATGGATTCAACAGTGGCTGAATGGGAGATGCCAGAGAGTAATGGTGGATGGCTGTTTGTCAGGTTGGAGGCCGGTGACTAGTGGGGTGCCTCAGGGGTCTGTGTTGGGTCCACTGTTGTTTGTCATGTACATCAATGATCTGGATGAAGGTGTGGAAAATTGGATTAGTAAGTATGCAGATGATACTAAGATAGGTGGTGTTGTGGATAATGAAGTAGATTTTCAAAGTCTACAGAGAGATTTAGGCCATTTGGAAGAGTGGGCTGAAAGATGGCAGATGGAGTTTAATGCTGACAAATGTGAGGTGCTACATCTCGGCAGGACAAATCAAAATAGGACGTACACGGTAAATGGTAGCGAATTGAGGAATGCAGTTGAACAGAGGGATCTAGGAATAACTGTGCATAGTTCCCTGAAGGTGGAATCTCATGTAGATAGGGTGGTAAAGAAAGCTTTTGGTGTGCTGGCCTTTATAAATCAGAGCATTGAATATAGAAGTTGGGATGTAATGTTAAAATTGTACAAGGCATTGGTGAGGCCAATTCTGGAGTATGGAGTACAATTTTGGTCGCCTAATTATAGGAAGGATGTCAACAAAATAGAGAGAGTACAGAGGAGATTTACTAGAATGTTGCCTGGGTTTCAGCAACTAAGTTACAGAGAAAGGTTGAACAAGTTAGGCCTTTATTCTTTGGAGCGTAGAAGGTTAAGAGGGGACTTGATAGAGGTCTTTAAAATTATGAGCGGGTTAGACAGAGTGGACGTGGATAAGCTTTTCCCATTGAGAGTAGGGAAGATTCAAACAAGGGGACATGACTTGAGAATTAAGGGACAGAAGTTTAGGGGGAACATTAGGGGGAACTTCTTTACTCAGAGAGTGGTAGCTGTGTGGAATGAGCTTCCAGTGGAAGTGGTGGAGGCAGGTTCGATGTTATCCTTTAAAAATAGATTGGATGGGTATATGGACGGGAAAGGAATGGAGGGTTATGGTCTGAGTGCAGGTAGATGGGACTAGGGGGAAGTATTTTATTCTTAATTTAAAATAAAAAAAAATAAAAAATAATAAAAATAAAAATAAATAAAAAATAAAAAAAAATTAAAAAAAATGTAAATGTTCGGCACGGACTTGAAGGGCCGAGATGGCCTGTTTCCGTGCTGTTATGGTTATATGGTTATATGGTTATATGGGAGCTCGCCGGTCGCTGGTGGGAGACCGCTTTTCCGAGCTCCGCAACGGCAACTTCTCCCGCTGGAATCGCGGGGTTTAAAGGACACGGAGCCCGGGCCTAACATCGCCCAGCGCAGCTTAAACGGCCACAGGACTCCTGCACCTATTGCTTATTGTCTGTGTGAAAAAGTTACCCCTCGGAATCCTATTAAATCTTTTCTCCTTCAATAGACATAGACAATAGACAATAGGTGCAGGAGTAGGCCATTCGGCCCTTCCAGCCAGCACCGCCATTCAATGTGATCATGGCTGATCATCCATAATCAGTACCCCGTTCCTGCCTTCTCCCCATATCCCTTGAGCTTTAAGAGCTCTCTCTTGAAAGCATCCAGAGAACCGGTCTCCACTGCCCTCTGAGGCAGAGAATTCCACAGACTCACAACTCTCTGTGTGAACAAGTTGTTCCTTATCTCCTTTCTAAATGACTTTCCCCTTATTCTTAAACTGTGGCCCCTGGTTCTGGACTCCCCCAACATCGGGAACATGTTTCCTGCCTCTAGCGTGTCCAAACCCTTAACAATCTTATATGTTTCAATAAGATCCTCTCTCTTCCTTCTAAATTCCAGAGTAAACAAGCCCAGCCGCTCCATTCTATAAACAAATGTCAGTCACGCCATCTCTGGAATTACCCTGGTGAATTTACGCTGCACTCCCTCAATAACAATCACCAATGATGATGCCTGACCTTGCTTTGCAGCCATTTATCTTATTCAGACCTTGCCACATTCTCCATGTTTCCAAGTGATTATACTGGGACTCAAGTTTGTGCCGGTATTGTCTCTTGGCATCATTGATGGCTGTTTGGAGATCGTGCAGAGATAATCACAATCTCCTAGTTAGTATTTAATGCTGTGATAAGAAGACCTGCTATGTTTACAACGATTCCTTTTCATTCACTGGTGGTAATTCTCACTTTATGCAATAATGTTAAACAGGCACATTGAATCAGCTGCATATTTTGCAAATGAAAACTTGAATAAGTGGCAGCTAATCTAATATTGGCCATTTACCACGAGATCTTAAAATTAAAATTACCCCACCTTGTCTAATATCTCCCTGTACTCCTCAGCCAACAAATTTGCTTTAGTGGCTTGCATATACATGTGGAATGTTGATTTCATATGAGAATTAGTAGTCATTTCATGCATCATTTGTGTGCTAAAACGCCTTGGGACATTTGTTTTGACCTTAATCTCTGGATATTTCAATTAGAAACCTAAATTGTAGCAAGCATGTTATTTACATCAAGAGGGATTATATGAACATTGATTTTATGCTTAAAGGGTTTCAAAGCCTTTAAACAGTCAAAGTTGTAAAGCAATTAGGGAATAAGTACACACCCTTAATTTATCACTTTCTTAATATGGTCACTGGCCACTAGATAAATGTAATGGAAATAACATCTTTGATCAATCCTTGGGATCAACTTATGGATTCTGAAGGTGGAATGATATGTGATGTATTAACGTTCAAATACTTAAAACGCAGTATCCAAATTTCTTTGAATGAAGGAAGATGCAATATGATCAGAATTTTGGGTTGCACCACTAGATCTATCTACGTGTCACCTGGGAAGCTCTCCAGCATCCATCCATTCCATCTCTGTAAGCAATGAAGAGTGCCTCTGAATTCAGTGCCTGTATGCTTGAGAACGCAAACGTTTATTTTAAAGGCATAACGTTCAGCACAGATATTGTGGGCTGAAGGGTCTGTTGCTGTGCTGTACAGTTCCATGTTGTATCTCAAATAAATAAATGCCTGGCAATCCAAGCAACATCTGTAATAAGAGATAAGCAAAGGTTAACATTTCAGGTTTATGAGCAGCATTGAGAATAATTAGAGATGGATCAAAAAGAAAGGTTTGTGATGGTATGAAGGACAGCAAAGATTAAATAATGAAAAGAAATGATAGCTGGAGGCAATTACCTCTCTCTGTTGCACAGCAATGAACTAAAACATGATCAGATGTTAGGCAATATAAGAGACGGCGGATAAATAAAGTGCTGGGGAAACTCAGCATGCCAGACAGCATCTGCGGAGGGAAATGGACAGGCGGCATTTTGGGTCTAGACCCTTCTGAAGTCTCAATACATAGTCTGTCCATTTTTCTGGCTAGCTTAGTTCCTCCAGCCCTTTTTTTCACTCTTTGATGTCGATAATCAGTCAGCAGTGGATTCTACCATAACTACTCATAGCTCATTCTGATATGTTTGCTATCATCTCCTTTGATGTCAGAGACCTTAAATGTCTAAAGTTCCTCACAACTATGAATCACCACTGCTATGGTTACTCCAGATTTGCGGATTTGAGCAGAGCTACATTCTGCTTGTATGTAGCTGACCTGAGGCAACAGTTATGTCCCGTTTAATATCGACTAAACCACTCAAGAGTTCTCGAGGTAAGGAAAATATAAATCTACAGCATCACCATTAAATCTGTAAAGAAGGAAAACTGTTATTACATGGACCAGATTTTGTTCAATATTGCCACAGTGACATTCTACAAGAAACCTCAAACACCATTAAGTGACCTCAGTGGCAGTTCCCAGTTCAGATCCAATTTAGAGTTTTTCATGTTTTTCATGGAGGTTATTACCTGGAGACTATTATTGGATGTTTATTATAGACAGGGGCTTCAATCTATACTTTCCTCCAAGTCAGTGCATTGCTCTATTTCTGTGAGAATAAAGGAATTGGGAGGTTCTTTACATCCTGGGAATGGAGACGTCTGATTGTGCTTTATGGGGATGGCCTGTATAGCTTTGTCGTGGTCAATGTTTAGATGAGAAGTATTGAATTTGCATAGACTTGGGTTTCAACTGATAGCCCATTCCAAGAAATTTAAATAGACAACATACATTTGGGGAAAGGACAAGTAGCCCAGACAGATGCACAGGACACTGCGATTGAAATGACTAATGCCACAGCAGTGGATCAGAGCACTATTGTGGTAACCCCTCAGATTATACCGATTAGTTTTCCCACTATATTTGACAAAGTCCTGAATCTCAATGCATTTTTCAAAGATGCTTATGAAAAGCTCATTTTGGATTGAGTGTCACATCTGGTTCAAGATTGGATCGGATCGCAATATAATTTTTCTTTGCAAAAAGTGATTCAAAGATGAATGTGTGCTGTGAGGCTGTTGAGGTGAAACAGTGAGATGACAGAATTTGTTGGATCTGCTCACTTCCTTCACTTGCGGAAATGCTCTGACATTATTCACAGGTTTGTCTTTGGAGTGGCTTCAAATCTCTTTGAATAACTTTGCCTGGCTGGGTATTTCCAGGCCATTGCCATATGCAAACTTTCTCAATATTGAAGAGAGACGGGTTAAAGCATTTCCTTGCAGGAAATTGATATTTCAGATCTTAGGTCTGCTTCTTTTCACTCAGACATGCATTTCTTGATTGCCTAGAAATATCAACAAAAGGCAGAGCAACAGTACATGGGACAAGATTGATTGATTGAACTGATTGAAAGAAACAGCATGGAAACAGGGCCTTCAGCCGATGGATCCTGTTCACAATAGCTCTGCGTTATCCCGCTTTCACAGCCACTCGCTACACACTAGGAGAAATTTTACAGAGGTAATTTAATTACAAACCCACATGTCTTTGGGATGTGGGAGGAAACTGGAGGGGCACTCAGAGGAAACAAATCTGGTCAATGGGAGAATTAAAAAATCGTGAGATAATCAGATTGGTCATCCTGCCTGTCAGTCACCATGAAGGTAACGCCCCATCCGGCACCCACTGTCCGGCGGGGAGAATAAAGCTGAAGCGGACTGCGAGTGGGGGCTGTGTTCTGCGAGCGAGGGGCTGGGCTCTGCGAGCGGGGGTCTGTGCTCTGTGAGTGACCCCCCCACAACAACCCCTACCCAACCCCTCCCCCCCACACCCCCCTCCTCCCCACACCACCCCTGCACCCACACACCACCCCCTGCCCCCCACACCACCCCTGCCTCCCCACGCCACGTCTACCACGCCACCCCCTCCCATGCCAACCCCCACATCAACCCCCACACCACCTCCTCCCCTCCACAACACCCCCACCACCCCCTCCACACTACTCCCCCCTCACACCACCCCTGCCTCCCCCCACACCATCCTCTCCCCCCAGACCATCGCCTCCCCCCACACAACCCCCTCCACCTCCCACACCACCCCGCCCCCTCACTGACCACACCCCCCTCCCACACACCTCTGTCCCCCTCCCTTACCACACCCCTCCCACACACCCTCCCCCATCCCACAAACCATCCCCCTTACCACACACATCCCTCCCACACACACCCCCTCCCCTACACCACACCCTCTCCCCTATGCCCACAACCCCCTACTCCCCCACCCCCTCCCCTACACTACACACCCACACCCGCCTCCCCTACATGCCCCCTCCACACAAGCCCTCCCTTAAACACCCTCTCCTCCTCTACAGCCCCTCCTCCCCTACACACTCCCTCTCCTACGCCCCCCCTCTGCTACACCCCCCCATCTGCTATGCCCCACCCCTCTGCTATTCCCCCCTCTGTTATGCACCCCCCTCCCCTGCACCCCCTCCCCTGCATCCCCTCCCCTGCACCCCCCTCCCCTGCACCCCCCTCCCCTGCACCCACGCTCCCATGCAACCCCCTCCACTGCACCCCCTCCCTTGCACCCCCTCCCCTGCACCCCCCTGAAATGTGTCCACGAGCCGTGGCTGATTGAACTGTGATTCCACGAGCCGTGAGTGACTGAACTGTGAGTCCACAAGCCTGAGGGACTGCACTATGAATGTGCAAGCCATGAGCGATTGAACTGTGAGTCCGCAAGCCATAACGGAGTGAACTGTGAGTCCACAAGTTGTGGCTGACTGAACTGTGAGTCTACAAGCCTTGGCTGAGTAAACTGTTTGTCCAGAAGCCATGGCTGAGTTAACTGTTTGTCCACAAGCCGTGGCGGAGTGAATTGTTTGTCCACAAGCCGTGGCGGAGTGAACTGTTATTGCACGAGCCGTGGCCGAGTGAACTGTGAGTCCACGAGCCGTGGCCGATTGAACTGTGAGTCCACGAGCTGTGGCTGAGTGAACTGTGAGTCCACAAGCTGTGGCTGTGTGAACTGTGAGTCCAGAAGCCATGGCTGAGTGAGCTGTTTGTCCACAAGCCGTGGCTAAGTGAACTGTGAGTCCACAAGCCGTGGCTGAGTGAACTGTGAGTCCACAAGCCATAGCTGAGTGAACTGCAAGTCCATGAGCCATGGCTGAGTGAAGTGTGAGTCCATGAGCTGTGGCTGAGTGAATTGTGAGTCCACGAGCCGTGGCTGAGAGAACTGTGAGTCCGCAGCCGTGGCTGAATGAACTGTGAGCCAGCAAGCCGTGGCTGACTGAACTGTTAGTCAGCAAGCCATGGCTGACTGAACTGTGAGTCCACAAGCCGTGGCTGAGTGAACTGTGAGTCCACAAGCTGTAGCTGAGTGAACTGTGAGTCCATGAGCCGTGGCTGAGTGAACTGTGAGTGCACGAGCCGTGGCTGAGTGAATTGTGAGTCCACGAGCCGTGGCTGAGAGAACTGTGACTCCGCAGCCGTGGCTGACTGAACTGTGAGCCCGCAAGCTGTGGCTGACTGAACTGTTAGTCGGCAAGCCGTGGCTGACTGAACTGTGAGTCCACAAGCTGTGGCTGAGTGAACTGTGTGTCCACAAGCCGTGGCTGAATTAACTGAGTGACTGACCTGTGAGAACAGAAGGCTCACCATCCCCGCCCACACACCCCCACCCCTCGTCTTGAACAACAACCCCCCCAGCAGCAGGCCATGGCAGTGGTAGGCCATGGCAGTGCTCGCCCCCCTCCATGGCCCTGACCTGAAGCCGTGGCCCTCCCTGGCTTCAGAACGCTCCCGCTGTCCGCCACCTGAAGCCTCCCCATCCCCAGCTGCAGGACTAGCCCAGGAATCCATTCGGCCTACAATGTCCATACTAGCCCTCTTGAAACCAGTCCATTCGGCCTACAACACCCTTACTAGCCCTCCAGAAAGCCACCCCTTACTGGCCACCACCTGAAGCCGTCCCCCTCCCCTTGCTGCAGGACACTCCCCCCTCCCCCACTGGCCCCGAACAGACCCGCCTGAAGCCGACCCCCTCCACCGGCTGCAGAATGCAACAAGAGGTGCAACAAGAAAGAATGGATTGAATAAATCTCCTCTTTAACATTAAAAATGTTGTTACATTTTAAGAGTTATTCGGAGAGACGCTAAGAGTGAATGGGGGGTGTTTAAAGGGGGATTTAGTGAATGCGTGGGGGGGAGGGCAAGGGGCAGAGTGAGGGGGAGCAGAGAAGGGGTGATCAGGGGCATCATAACTGGAACCCGTCAGCTGTGCCTGCGAAGTTGGGGGCTATGCGTGAGTGGCGTCATAACTGGAACCCGTCAGCTGTGCCTGCGAAGTTGGGGGCTATGCGTGAGTGGTTGAATATTGGAATTGGTGGAGAGGTGGAATATTGCGTTGGGGACCAGCCCTCCGGTGTGGGAATGGGACCCAATGGGTCCCACTTAGTCTAGTAAAATATGTAAGTGGACAATATTTGTCTGTAATCCCAGGTTTGATGGTTTGATTCATTGCTTTCAGCAAAGTTATACCTATTGGTTCATTTACCATGAACTGTGAGTCCACAAGCCATGGCTGAGTGAAATGTGATAGCACGAGCTGTGGCTGAGTGAACTGTGAGTTCACGAGCCGTGGCTGAGTGAACTGTGATTCCACGAGCCATGGTTGAGTGAACTGTGAGTCCACGAGCCGTGGCTGTGAACTGTGAATCCACGAGCTGTGGCTGAGTGAAGTGTGAGTCCACGAACCGTGGCTGAGTGAAGTATGAGTCCACGAGCCGTGGCTTTGTGAACTGTGAGTCCGCAAGCCATGGCTGACTGAACTGTGAGCCCGCAAGCCATGGCTGACTGAACTGTGAGTCCACGAGCCATGGCTGAGTGAAGTGTGAGTCCGCGAGCCGTGGTTGAGTGAATTGTGAGTCCACAAGCCATGGCTGAATGAACTGAGGCCACAAGCCATGAGTGACTGAACTGTGAGTGCAGAAGGCTCACCACCCCTGCCTGCACATCCCCATCCCCCTTGTCACGAACACCAAACCTCCCAGCAGCAGGCCATGGCAGTGGTAGGCCATGGCAACGCTCGCCCCTCCCACGGTCCTGGCCTGAAGCTGTCCTCCTCCCTGGCTACAGAACGCTCCTGCCGGCCCCACCTGAATCCTCCCCCTCCCCAGCTGCAGGACTAGCCCAAGAATCCATTCGGCCTACAATGTCCATACTAGCCCTCTTGAAACCTGACCAAAATGGCCTTGCAGCACAGATGCCTTTACTTAATTTTAATGTCATGGCAGCTCGAATTTAGCCAGAATTAACAATCCTTCCTTTTATCATGTTTGATATACCATAATTTATGTTAACCAAATAATCAGATGATCAGATAACCAGGTATACATATGTGTGACTATAACATTCTCCATATATTAACAACAAAATGATGATGATGTTTCTTCTCAGAAACTAGGCTTGTATTCACTGGAGTTTAGAAGGATGAGGGGGTATCTTATAGAGACTTATAAAAAGGACTGGACAAGCTAGATGCAGGAAAAATGTTCCCAATGTTGGGCGAGTCCAGAACTAGGGGGCACACTTAGAATAAAGGAGAGGCCATCTAAAACTGAGGTGAGTAAAAACTTTTTCACCCAGAGAGTTGTGAATTTATGGAATTCCCTGCCACAGAGGGCAGTGGAGGCCAAGCCACTGGATGGATTTAAGAGAGAGTTGGATAGAGCTCTAGGGGCTAGTGGAATCAAGGGATATGGGGAGAAGGCAGGCACGGGTTATTGATTGGGGTTGATTGGGGATGATCACAATGAATGCCGGTGCTGGCTCCAAGGGCCGAATGGCCTCCTCCTGCAACTAGTTTCTATGTTTCTATGTTTCCATCCAATTCCTGTGGAATTCCCAGCTTTTTTTTATAAAGCCAATTAAGAATGCCAAATCTAGGGACCATTTCTTTACACCTTGATAATAGAAGCCACTTTACTATCAAGGGTTAAACAAATTTAGATCCACGGGTTAAATACATCGACTCTGATATCTCAACACCCATTTCCTTATTCCTCCTTCTAATTCAATAGACTTCTCCTCCAGTACTTTTTCCTTAGTATGTTGGCTCGGCTCTCAGTCAATAGGGGTTCTTCCTCTAACTAATTTTCTTTTACCACTGAGTAACTCTCTTAGTATGTTAACTTTGGTCTCTTAAAGGGGAGTCTTACTATTCACATTTCCTCTTTCTTACTATTTCCAATGCCAAGTCTCATGTTCCCTGAATAACTCTTCCATGTTACCAGATCTTCCCAAGTTCCATCCTTCCCTGATGTTCTCTGAATAATCCTTCCCATCTTTGACTGTCTGTCTGGGGATGAGACAATAAAAATTCCAAGTTAATAATCAAATTTTAAATACTCCTAATCCAGATCTCCTAAGTCAGTTCCAAATCTCAAACTTTGAAGTCCCTCCAATTCATCACCATATCATTTATTGATCAAATTCAAAATGTTGTCAATTTATTTTTAATGACTATAATTTAGGTGCAAAGTAGGTGTCTTGCCCCAAACCACAGAGGAGTGTCTATTTTCAAATTTAAATTCAATTCTTCTAATTAGAGCTTGCCCCAATAGTCGTCATAGGTTGTCTGTATTTTTTAGAAAATGTTGGATGGTGTTATTTTCTTTTTTCTTCACTGGTGTCAAAAGTAAGGTGATGTTAAAGTTGGACACTATGGTAGGTATCTTCTTCTTCTTCCTCGAAGTTAGTTTCAAAGGAGTAGGGATACTGAGGAGCAGCCCTCTCTATTTGTTGGCCTTCCCAGATGTATCTTAAAGGGACAGGACAGTATCATTTCTTCTTTGTTGTTTGTCTTTGTTTCTGGGAAGCTACTTGGATGGAGATAATAACTACACATCCTCTCTGAACTGTGTCTTCTGCCCATTCTTAAGAGTCCACATGTTCCTTACCTCACTCTCCAGATAGTAGTGTGTTGTAGATTATACTGTCCTGTAGGCACAAAAACTTTGTAACAAGTTAGTACAATAGCTCCTTTCCCTCCTCCTGTATCTCCTGCACAATAAGTTCATTTCTTCTCTCCCTAGTGCCAGTTTTGCTCTCTTTAAAGGCCTGTCTCACGAGTCTGCGGTCTATGGCGGCGAAACGGGAGGAATCTGCCGCCATAGACCGCGCACTCGTGAGAAAGTACAATTCCCGGGCCGTGCGGTGGTGTTCCCAACACCGCGCGGTGCTAAAATAAAAACGACAATGTCCAAAACAAAATACTCACCGCGCAACCTCCACCAGTGATGCACGAGTGCGCACGGCGCTCGCACGGGCCGCCGCCAGTATGGCTCGAGCGCCGTGCGTCAAACCTCCACTGGCACAGCCTCCGCCAGTGACGCACGTGCCGCCGCCAGTGAGGCACGTGTACTGCACGGCCGCAGGCACAGCCACCGCTACAGCGCCGCGATCAGGATGGCCGCTGCCACAGCCGCCGCTGGTGAGTCACGTGCGGCGGGCCGACATCATCGCAGTCGGCCCGCCCTTTTTTTACTTACCGCAAGCACGTGGGACCCGCCGTGTTTGAATTAACTCGGCCCCCGCGCAACATCCGTGCGGCGCTCCGGTGGATAGGCTCGACGCTCTCGCCGTTGCCGCGTGGTCCTCGCTACCGGCGACGCCGCGCTTCACCGCCGATGACCGCAAACAGGTAAGACAGAGCCTTAAGTTCTTATTCTCTTTGACACCAGCTACTATGTTTCCCTTTTTGTATTCCTTTCTTTTAGTGAGGTTTCTCAATCCCAACCAGCTTCTTTGTAACACTCTTCCTGGGATTCGGAAGGGGCGGTGTTCCTTCTTGTTCTTATAATTTATTCTTATTTTTGGGCCATGTGTGGTTGCCCTCAGATTTCATCTTTTTACTTTGTACCAGCTGGCAGATCAGGGCTATCAGAATGGATTCAGCTGCCAGAATGTC
>JAXLNO010000556.1:0-104594 GCA_038087875.1 Malacoraja senta
AGAGAGAGAGAGAGAGAGAGAGAGAGAGAGGAGAGAGAGAGAGAGAGAGAGAGAAAGACACAGAGAGAGAGGGAGATAGGGACTGGGTGAGAGAGAGAGAAAGAGAAAGAGAAAGGGGGAGATGGAGAGTCAGGGTGAGAGAAAGAGAGAGAAAAAGTGGTGAGAGAGAGTTAGAGAGAGAGGTGCGGATAGAGAGTACGGGATAGAGAGAGAGAGGGGGAGAGAGAGAAAGAGGGAGAGAGAGGGAGAGGGGGAGAGAGAGAGAGGGGGGATCAGAGAGAGAGAGGGAGAGAGAGATAGAGAGAGATAGAGAGGGAGAGAGAGATAGAGAGAGAGAGGGGGGTAAGAGAGATAGAGATGGGTGAGAGAGAGAGGGAGGGAGAGAGAGAGAGACAGAGAGAGAGAGGGGGAGAGAGGGAGAGAGAGTGAGCGGAGAGAGAAGGGGGCGAGAGAGAAGGCGAGAGAGAGGAGAGAGAGAGGGAGATAGAGGCGAGAGAGAGAGAGAGAGAGGGAGAGAGATGGAGAGGGAGAGAGGAGGAGAGAGAGAGGGGAGAGAGAGATAGAGGGAGAGGGAGAGAGATAGAGAGAGAAAGCCAGAGTGAGAGAGAGAGAAAGAGATAGAGAGAGAGGGAGAGGGAGAGACATGGTGAGAGAGAAAGGAGGAGAGAGATGGAGTGAGAGAAAGTGTGGGAGAGAGAGAGAGACAGAGAGAGAGAGCGAGAGAGAGAGTGGGTGAAAGAGAAAGAGAGAGAGAGAGAGACAGAGAGAGATAAGCTAGTCAAGAGAGAGAGAGAGAGAGAGAGAGAGAGAGAGAGAGGGTGAGAGAGAGAGAGAGAGAGGGGGGTGAGAGAGAGATAGATGGATAGACAGAAAGAGAGAGCAAAATAGAGAGGGAGTGGGAGAGGGAGAGAGAGAGAAAGGCAGAGCGAGAGAGACAGGGAAAGAGAGAGAGACAGTGAGGGAGAAAGAGATAGGGGAGACTGGGAGAGATAGAGAGAGACAGAAAGAGGGAGTTGAGAGAGAGAGATAGATAGGGCCTGGGAGAGGGGGTGATAGAGAGAGAAAGAGACAGAAAGAGAGTGGGGAGAGAGAGAGATAGAGAGAGAGAGAGAGAGAGAGAGAGAGAGAGAGAGAGAGGGAGAGAGAGAGGGGATTTGAGAATGGGTGAGAGAGTGCTGGGTGAAAGAGAGGGCGAGCAAGGGGTGGAGAGGGAGAGAGTGAGTATGAAAGAGAGAGAGAGAAAGAGGGAGACTGGGTGAGACAGAGAGAGAGAGAGATAGAGAGGATGAGAGAGAGAGAAAGAGAGAGAGAGGGTGAGAGAGAGATAGAGAGAGAGAGAGAGGGAGATATATAGAGAGAGAGGGAATGGGAGAGAGAGTGAGTGAGAGAGAGAAAGATAGAGATAGCGAGAGAGAGAGGGAGGGAAAGAGAGAGAACAGAGAGAGATACAGAGAAATAGAGGAGAGGGAGACAGTGAGAGAGGGAGAGAGAGAGGGGGTGAAAGAGACTGTGACCCGCTCCCCCTCCTGGTCAATGTTGTGTGTTAACCTCTGTTTCATTCCCGAGTGCAGGCTGGAAGGCTCCTGTACCCGATTGGCCAGGCTGCGTCAGGTGACGGCTGACTCAACAATAGTATAAATGGAAGATTTCCCTGAGTTCTGTCTTTTTCGGTGACGACCCGGCGTCGAGAGGTTGTGCTGGTGTGAGCTGTGAAATACCCGGCCACATGGCATGGAACTTCGTGTAATCCCAATTTTACGTTGTACCAAATAGTGACTTTGGGCTGTCCTTAGACGTTATCGGTCTTTTGTTTTCAGGGATAGCTTTATTAGGCAGGTTTAGAGCCTCGGGTCCGACGGTCCATCGAGTGACTGGCCTGAGCACCTTTAAGTTGTTTATTAATCAATTCATCCTTGTCTGGGTTGTTGGGAGCAGGTTTGGGTTTTGGGCTGTAATCAATTATTAAACTTTTTATGAACGTAAACGTGGCTTTTGAACTGTGTTACGCGGCTCTGGATTGCCTGCTTTCGTGGAGTCGTAACAGAGACCCACTCTCTGTCTCTCTCCCTCTGCCCCATCTTTCTCAACCCTTCCTCTCCCCTCTCTCTCTCTCCCCCTCTCTCTCTTTCTCTCACCCCTCTCACTCTCTCTATCCCTCTCTCTCCTCCTTCTCTCTCACTCTCGCTCTCACTCTCTCTCCCTCTCTCTCTCCCTCTCTCTTTCCCACTCACTCTCTCTCTCCCTCTCTCTCCCCCTCTCTCTCTCTCTCTCTCCCTCACTCCTCCCTCTCTCTCCCTCTCCCTCACTCCCCCCTCTCTCTCTGCCTCTCTCTCTCCCTCTCTCTCTCTCTCTCCTCATTCTCTCTCTCTCTCTGTGTCTCTCCTCCTCTTTCCCTCTATCTCCCTCTCTCTATTTGTGTTTCTCCGTCCCTCTTCCTCCCCCTCTCTCTTTCCCTCTCTCTCCCTCTCTCTTTGTGTTTCTCTCTCCCCCTCTCTCTCACCCTCTCTCTCTCCCTCCCTCTCCCTCTCTCTCTCCTCATTCTCTCTCTCTCTGTGTCCCCCCCCTCTCCCCCTCTCTCTCTCCCTCTCTCCCTCTCCCTCTCTCTCTCTCTCCCTCTCTCCCTTTCCCTCTCTCTCTCTCTCCCTCTCTGTAAATCACATCAAAGCATGTACGATTTACACACATCTTTAATCAGCACATTAACTTGGCAGCATTACAAAACGAGGTGTTGTCAGTTCATCCTAGCTGCTTCAACTAACGGTGCTGGGAATGGGCGTTTGTATTAATGTTATAATGGGGTGGAGTTAGTGATGCTGGCTAAGTGTGATTGATTCACATGCATCATCAATCTACATCCTTCCCCCTAAAGATTAAATGTGGAAAGGAAGTGTATTAAACATACTGGCCATACCTGTCTGGTGGTCTACTAACACGGCCCGAGTGCGTGCGGACCCAACCATCCCCTCCCTCCACTGAAGGATTAGGCAGAGAGGCTGAAGGTGAAAATCGCACGGGAGAGGATTGTGGTGACCGAGGGGAGAAACATGCGGTGGGGGACGGGCGGGAAACATTGCGGAAGGCGGCTGGAACTGGAGCGGCGGAGCATAGGGATCAGCAGGCGGTGGTCGGGGCTCCTTCACAGCAAGCAGGTGTTGTTGACTTCTCCGGTAAACCGCTCCCTCACAGTCCACAAGGTACGATCGCGGCTCATCAGTCGGGCGCACAACAACGCCCAGGACGAGAATGACCAGTTGGAGTTCGCAGACGGACGACCTGGCCCGGCAGTGGAGGCTGGAGTTGTCTGCTGGAGCTGTCGTATGACCGTTTCTGGGTATCGTGCTTCTCTTGGAGACGTTGCTGGATAGTGGCGGGCTTCAACACCCGAGGAACCACCTGCTGTTGTGCGATGGGGACCGGAGACCTCGTCACCCTCGACAGCAGCCGCTGTGCTGGTGACCCCAAGGTTCCGTCTCTTGCGATGTTTCTGAGATTCAGTAGATCGAGATAGACGTCAGACTTTGAAATGCGCGCTCCCTCCAGCGAGTGCTTGGCGCTCCTGACAGCGCGTTCAGCGAGTCCATTACTCTGTGGATACTCGGGACAACTTGTGACGTGCTGGAAGTTCCATCGGTCAGCGAAAAGCTTGAACGAGTGGCTAGTGAACTGTGGACCATTGTCGGTTCTCAGAATAACAGGAATGCCATGGTCTGAGAAATGTCTTTTCAGCTTCCTGATGACCATCACCGACGTGAGGGAGGTAAGTTGGTCAAGTTCAAACCAGTTGGCGTACGAGTCGACCAGAACGAGGTAGTGCTTACCGCACCATTCGAAAATGTCCGCAGCCAGCGACGACCAACGCAGTGCTGGTGGAGGTTGTTGCAGAAGGGGTTGCCGCTGCTGATGAGGCGCAAGATTGTTGCAAGTGGGTCAGGAGGCTATGCGGTCCCGGATGTACGTGGCCATTCCCGGCCAGTAGAACAGACCTCGGGCGCGTACCAGTGTGGAGCCGGCTCCTGGGTGACCGCTATGTACCTCTTTGAAGTATTCGTCTTGTAGTGATGAAGGTATCATTACCTTTTCACCCTTTAACGACCACACCATCCTGAACCACCAGTTCATCACGGACCAAGAAGTACGGCTGCACCTCTGTGGGCGTGTCGGATTGTTTGACTGGCCAGCCTGTTTTGATGATGGATGAGAGGGCTTGAAGCGTATCATCATTGGCAGTGTGCGCGGCCAGGATGCGCAGTTGCTTACTGGAGATGAGATCGACACCGAGAACCGTGAAATTCTCCCGTTCATGGGGTGTTGTTCGCAAGATGATCGAGGTGCACGTGAGAGTGTGTCAGCGACATGCATGTCCCTGCCCTTTGTGTAGGTAATAGAGAAGTCGTACCGCCGCAGCTGCATCATCATTCGCTGCAACCGAGCTGGCACGGCATGGATAGGCTTGTTCAGGATTGTCACCAGTGGTTGGTGGTCCGTCTCGACCGTGAACGTGTTGCCATGGACGAAGTCGTGGAATTTGGAGCAGGCAAAGACGACAGCCAGCAGTTCCTCTTCGATTTGCGCGTAGTGCTGCTCCGTGTCGGTCATTGTGCGAGAGGCATATGCGACAGGTAGTAGGGTGCCATCGTCAGATGGTTGCAAGCAGGCTGCGCCGAGCCCGAATTTCGAGGCATCGCAGGTGATCGCCACCGGACGTTTCCCGTTCTTGCCTCACGTTACCCACATTATACTGCATCTGCCATGCATCTGCCCACTCACCCAACCTATCCAAGTCTCCCTGCATCCCCATAGCATCATCTACACAGTTCACCCTTCCATCCAGCTTTCTGCTCATTTTCTCGTGTTATTTTTAATTCCTTCATCTAAATCATTAATGTATATTGTAAATAGCTGTGGTCCAATTTTCTATCCATGTCAATACCCATCCCCAATACCATGTGCTACAATTTTACACACTAATCTCCTGCGTGGACCTTAACAAATGCTTTCTGAATGTCCAGGTACACTACATCCACTGGTTCGCCCTTGTCCATTTCACTTGTTGCATCCTGAAAATTGATAATGCAATGTTTCTGCAACCTATGATACATTCCGCTGGTTTCATGGTGTTGTAAACAATGCAGATGACAGCTGCTTTAGGTTTTAGCTTCAGGTTTAGGGATATTTCTGGCACATGTACCGATGTACAGTGAGAAAACATTGTTCTGCATGCTATCCAAACAGTTTACATGTATCATATATAGATATTATAGGTTCACACGCGTTGATACGGGGCACTAGAATTAGCTGCCAAAAGAGATAGCTGAGGGAGAAACTAAACATCATCTAATATACATTTGACCAAACACAAATAGGAAGTGGCACGCGCCAAAACAGCAGGTGGGACATGTTGATGGTGTACATTGATTAACGTTGGCAGGCTGGGCTGAAGGACCTGTTCCTGCGTTGTGTGACTCATGACAATAGATAGAGCAAAGCGGTAAATCGAGAGGGCAGAATACATTTGTCAGCATTGTAGCGCTATTTTATACAGCAGTACCTCAGACAAAGTTCAATGTCCATAATGGGCTAGAGGTGATTGAATAGTGCCCTAGCCTATGGAGGGACCGTTCATATTCCCGATAACGGAGGAAATGAACCAATTCCTAAGTCTTGTGATGCGCGCTTACAAACATCTCTACCTGTTGCCGGATAGGCGGAGGGGAAAGAAAAAACTGACCGGGATTTGCCAAGTCTTTGATTTTGTTGAGTGTTTGGATAATGTTATGCAGGGTGAAGTGCAGATGAAGACTATGATTGGTCTGGGCTCTGTGATGTACTGGGCCATATTTACAACCCTCTGCAATATCTCGCGGTCTTGGCATAGTTGTTCCCAAAACAAGCTGCCATGCAACGTGACAATAAGCTTTTTACCATATTTTTGCAAGAGTAACGTGAGACATGTATTTTTATTTTCATTTGTGGCCTTTCTTGGGTGTGCAATCAATGTGATTGCACCACGTCAGAGTGGCAATATAGACAGGGACCTGAAGGAAATACTTTGCACTCCGACGGTGCTGGGTATATGAAACAATCTGTCTGAGGAGTTAGTTGAGAAGTGTTTTGCAGCAAGAATGTTTGGAAATATCGGTGCCGATTCAACAGTAGTAAGAAATAGATAGTTAGGTGTTGTAGATTGGCTATAGCATGTTAGCCAATTAGAATGCCTAATAATTGTAACCCCGCCTAATTATAGCATTCATAGTGTAAGATCCTACCCACTGCCTACCAGTACCAGTAGCAGTGTGAACGTGTGATGACCTGCTTAGTAGTTGATGACCTGAACAATAAAGATGCTTGTGTTTCAACCTGTGTGAGTCTGAGCTCTTCACATGGTGTCAGAAAATCGTGTCTACCCCGCGTCTGTTTACCGCGATTTATTTTGTTTAACAGTTTTTATTTGTGAGTTTTGGATTTGATTTTGAGAACATGGCTAACTCTTGTCGAAAGCCTAGCCCGCTCGTGTTTGATTCCGATATTGCCGAGCGATGGCGAATGTTTGAGAAGCACTAATCTCATTATATCCGCATCGTTCACCGAAACGACCCGGACGATTTGAAAGCATCTCTACTATTGAATTTAGCAGGTCCGGAAGCTATGATCCGCGCTGACTCATTTGAATTTTCACGAGCTCAACTAGACGGGAATGGTCTGTTAGTGGTACCGGCTGAATCTATTGACTACTCGATGGTTTTGCTGAGGAAATTTAGAGAACTGTGCGACCTGCCGTCTAACAGAATCCTCTGGAGAACAATATTTTTTTGCTCGAATGCAACAGGCTGATGAGCCTGTAGAACGATTTTCAGCGACTTGAGACATATCAGCTCTCGATGCAGATTTGGGTGAGTTGACAAATTTGTTAGTTCGTGATAAAATTGTGGGAGGAATGAGCGACCGCAAGCTACGAGCCGAACTGCTGCGGAACGATGAACTGACTTTGGAGTAAGCGATTCTTGCTTGTCGAATGGCTGGGACTGTAGCACCATTTGTTGATTTTGATAGTGTGAATGCTGATCAACAACTTAATGTGAATCTGGCTAGCTATTCTCCACAACGATTTCTCAATGCGTCCCGCAATGATCAGAATGTGCCTTCCACGAGGTGCACTAACTGCAACTATTTCCACCCCAGGGGCGCAAATTTTGCGTAGCCCATGGGAAAGTATGTCATAATTGCAAGAAACTCAACCACTTTGCTAATTGTTGTCGATCCAGTGGGAGTACAGCTTCAAGGACGAAGCTGCACTGATTCAACAAGACCCGTCCGATTCCGATTACCATGAACAGGACGAATCTTTCCAAGGGAACGACTCTGATAACACAGTCACTGAGTCTACCGTACTTTCCCTAAACATGCGCACCCCAGGCAAAGTGACTGATCCTGCGTTGACCATGATAATCAATAACAAACCTCTTAATCGCCAATCTCGATACCGGCGCCAGAGTAAACGTCATGTCACTCAAAGAGTTCAACAAGATAAGAACCACTGAGCACCTGAAAAAAGACTCATCCACTTCACATGCTTACGGAGGGGAAATTCTTCACCCGCTGGGTAAAGCTGATCTCAAATGTACCATCAATGAAAAGACCAATAACGTACAATTTTACATTGTCCAACCAAGTTCTGAAACCCTGCTAGGCATCGATGCGTGCCGTGACTTGGGTTTAGTCTATTTCGGGCGTGCTGTCCACAAACTCTGTCTCACAGAGGGACCAACAAAACAGGTACAATCCAAATATAAAGACTTGTTTGACGACAAACTCGGCAAACTACCGACAATATACAAGATCATTGTTGACCATACGGTCACCCCGATCGTACATGCTCCTCACCGCGTCCCGCATGGCATGCTTGAGAAACTAAACGATGAACTAAAACGTATGATCTCTATCGGAGTAATTGCTGACGTCATGCGAACCCTCCGACTGGGTCTCCACCATGGTCGTCACCACAAAGAAAGATAAGAAGGAGTTACGCATCTGCATCAATCATAAAGATTTGAACACAGCAATCAAACGCCAACACTATCCAATGAGAACCACCGAGGACGTAGCGGCACAAATCGGTAACGCAACGTTGTTCTCAGTCCTGGATGCCAAAAGTTCTTTCTCGCAAATCCCGATAGACCGTGCCTCATCGGCGTTAACAACTTTCCCCACCCCGTTTGGCCGATACCGATTCCGAAGAATGCACTTCGGTATCAACTCTGCTAGCGAAGTCTTCCAACGGGCAATGGAACAACTGTTCGCAGAATTTCCTTGTGCCATCATTGTTGACGACATCCTAGTTTACGGCCGAGACACGACCGAGCATGATGCCAACCTACGCAAGGTGCTGAACCGTGCCAAATACATTAATCTAAAACTGAACCCTCTGAAGTGCAAGTTCAAAGTTCCCGAAGTCACCTACGTAGGTCACGTGTTCACTAGCAAAGGACTAAAACCTGACCCGCTGAAGACTGCAGCAATCAACGAGCTGCCAGTACCTACTGACGTCACCAGCCTACAACGGGTTTTAGGCATGGTTAACTACCTGGGAAAGTTCATTCCCAATCTCAGCGAATTGTCAGCCCCTCTGCGTCAACTGACCCACAAGGACAACACCTGGTACTGGTACCCAAACCACCAGCGAGCCTTCGAGACTTTAAAACTACAGCTCGCTGGAGCACCCACCCTCTCTTACTTCAACATCAATCTGTCAGTCACAATCACCTGCGATGCATCCCAGTATGGACTTGGCGCAGCATTCTGCAAAATTCCTTCAACGGTGACGTGACGCCCATATCCTACACTTCGCGCACCCATACGGACACTGAACAACGCTATGCTCAGATAGAGAAGGAACTGCTTGCCGTGGTTTTCGCCTGCTCTAAATTTAAATACTTTATTTTTGGTAAGACCTTCTCGGTGGAGACTGACCATCAACCACTAATCACTATCCTGAGAAAGCCGATCCGTGGTGCCCCAGCCAGACTTCAACGCATGATGATGCAGCTACAACGGTTTGACTTTCGCATCGTCTACAAAAAAGGTAAAGACTTTCACATCGCAGACACTCTATCTAGAGCTCCACGCACCACTACCGAACTACACCCATTCGAACAAGACGAATTCTCCATCCTGAAAGCTTCGTTTGTTCCAACTGACCGCCTGCGCCGCCTGCGCCGCCTCGCCGAACACACCGCTGCAGATAAAACCTCCCAGCTGCTAACTTCAATCATCAATGGCGGGAGGCCAAACAAACAGTCTAACATTCCTTTTGAACTACGACCCTATTTCCTGGTACGTGACGAACCAGTACTACAGGATGGAGCGACAGTCAAGGGTCACAAGACGGTAATCCCCTCATCCCTGCGAAGCGAGTACTATGAGGAAATCCACGGTGGTCACCCGGGCGTGGAGGCCACCCTACATCGTGCGAAATAAATTATCTACTGGCCCGGAATGACCAAATACATTCGGGAGAAAACGGAATCATGCACGATATGTAACAGGCAAGCACCGCACCAACAAAAACAGCCTCTGCTGTCTCAACCTGCTCCCTCCCTACCATGGTCATCAGTGGCTGCAGATATGGCCCCGCAAAGGAACCACGTTCCTACCTGGTCGATGTCGGTGGTACCATCTATAGACGCAACTGTCAACACCTCCTTCCTGTGAAGGAACGGCGTCCAGCGCTCCAGGGTCCTGATGCCCCACCGCTCAAGTGTAAAGTGCTCGCTGTTCCAGCCGTTCCAGTACCTGCAGCTGCTAGTCCATCCACTCCCGCGTCGGTCTGTTCCCTCTTCCCCTTTTGTAACCGGCTCACCGGTACCCCCGCTACAGTCTTCCCCCACGGTGTCTCCCCATAGCCCTTTGGGCTCACCGAAACGCGCCCTCAACTTTTCGGAGGAAAAGGTTAATGAGGCAGCTCCTTACAGTACGAGGACCGGGCTGGTTAGCAAACAATCTGTTAGATATGGCGATTATGTTATTAGATAGATGTTATTATTATTAGAAGTGGCGATTTGCATTTAACATTTTATTTACTCATTGTCGTTGTAACGCTTTACTTGTTTTTCAATTATACAAGAGGAGATGTAGATTGGCTATACCATGTGAGCCAATTAGAATGCCTAGTAATTATAACCCCGCCTAATTATAGAATTCATAGTGTAAGACCCTACCCACTGCCTACCAGTACCAGTAGCAGTGTGAACGTGTGACGACCTGCTTAGTAGTTAATGACCTGAACAATATAGATGCTTGTGTTCCAACCTCATCAATCAAAGATTTTATTGTCATTCAAAAATACACCAACAAATGCAAGTCTGAACGAAATTTCGTTGCATCTGTCTCACCGTGCAACATAAAATAACAAAAGGATAAATAGATAAAAAGATAAAATAGATAAAAAGATAAAATAGATAATAGTGGCGGCACATTGTATGGAATTTAAGAGTCTGATGGCTCGGCGGAAGAAGCTGTTGCAAAATCTGGCCCTTCTGCTCCTTACATTACGATACATTCTGCCCAAGGGCAGCAGAGTGAACAGTCCACGATGGAGATGTGTGGGGTCTTTTATAATGCGGTTGGCCTTGGACAAGCAACGATTGCATGCAATGTCCCGGATTGAAGAAAGAGAAGTCCCGATGATTTTTGCAGTCGTCCTCGCCGCTCTCTGCACGGACTTCCAGTCGGTGGCTTGCAGTCCCCAAACCAGACAGAGATGCAACTGGTCAAAATGCTCTCTATGGTGCCCCTGTAGAAACTGGTGAGGACGGGATGGGGGAGTTGAGCTCCCCTCATCCGGCGCAGAAAATGCAACCGCTGCTGCACTCTCTTAACTAATGACGTGATGTTTGTGACCAGGTCAGACTGTTCGTGATCTGCACCCCCGGGAACTTCGTGCTACTGACCAAATCGACATCGCTGTCATTAATGTGTAGTGGTGTGCGACTGTGCCGGTTTCTCCTGAAGTCAACGATGACCACCTTTGTTTTGTCAACATTCAGGATCAGATTTGTTCGTGTTTCACCAGTCCACCAGTCGTTTCACCTCCTCCCTTTAAGCCAGTTCATTGTCATCCCGGATAAGGCCCACCACTAATGTGTCATCTGCGTACTTCATGATGTGGTTTGTACTAAACCTGTACTAAACACAGTCGTGGGTCATCAGGGTAAACAGCAGTGGATTCAGGACGCAGCCTTGAGGGGATCCGGAGCTCAGAGAGATGATGTAGGAGGTGTTGTTTCCAACCCCACTGACTGGGGTCTGTCAGTGAGGAAGTCCAGTAGCCAGTTACACAAGGGGTGCTGAGGCCCAACGAACCCAATTTGCTTACCAAGTGCTGAGGGGTGATTGTATTGAATGCTGAACTGAGGTCCACGAACAGCATTCACACATGTGTGTTCTTCTCCTCTAGATGTGCCAGCCTCAGGTGGAGTACGGAGGATATGGCGTCCTCTGTGGAGCGGTTTGGCCTGTAAGGAAACTGGAACGGGACAAGTGTGGAGGGGAGTCTGGAGGTAATATGGTCCCTGACCAGCCTCTCGAAGCACTTCATTATTATGGGAGTGAGTGCTACAGGGCGGTAATGGGTTGAGACATGTTATTGCGGATTTTTTTGGCACTGTCCCACTCACTCTCTCCATCTCTCTCTCCTCTCTCTCTCTTGCTCTCTCTTCCCTCTCACTCTCTCCATCTCTCTCTCTCTCTCTCTCCTCTCTCTCTCTCTCTCTCTCTCTCTCTCTCTCTCTCTCTCTCTCTCTCTCTCTCTCTCTCTCTCTCTCTCTATTTCTCCCTCCTCTTTTCGTCCTTCTGTCTCTCTCTCTGCCTCGCTCTATTTCTACCCCTCTCTCTCCCACTCTCCCGCTCACTCACCCCTCTCCCACTCTCTCCCATCTCTTTGTCTCCTCTCTCGACTCTCTCCTCTCTCTCTGCTCTCTTCCCCTTTCTCTCTCCCCACTTCTCTCCCGCCTCTCTCTACCCTCTCTCTCCCGTCTCCATCTCTCTCCCCCTCTCTCTCCCTAACTCGCTCTCTCCCTTCTCTCTCTTTCCCACTCTCTCTCCCTCTCCCTCTCTCTCCCTCTCCCTCTCTCCCCATCTCTCTCCCTCTCTCTATCTCTTTCTCCCCCTCTCCCTCCCCCTCTCTGTCCCCTCTCTCTCCCCCTCACTCTCTCTCTCCCCCTCTCTCCGCCCTCTATCTCTACCTCTCTCGCTCGCCCTCTCTCGCTCGCCCCCTGTCTCTCTCTCTCTCTCTCTCTCACCCTCTCTATCACTCCTCCCACTCGCTCTTCTCTCTCTCTCTCCCTCTCTCTCTCCCCTCTCTCTCCTCTCACTCACTCTCTTTCCCCCCTTTCTTCCCCTTCTCTCTTCCCTCTCCATCTCTCTCTCCCCCTCTCTCTCTCCCCCTCTCTCACTCATCTCTTACCCCCTCTCTCTCTCTCCCTCTCACTCTCCCCCTCTCTCTCATCCCTCTCTCCCCCTCTCCCTCTCTCTCTCTTCCCTCTCTCACCCCTCTCTATCTTTCCCCCTCTCTCACCCCACCTCTCTCTCTCCCCCCTCTCTTCCCCCTCTCTCTTTCTCCCCATCTCTCATTCCCCTCTATCTCCCCCTCTCTCCCACTCTCACTGCCCTCTCTCACTCCCTCTCTCTCACCCCTCTCCCACCACTATTTTTCTTTCCCATCTCTCTCTCCGGTAACTCTCCACTCTCTCTCCCCCTCTGTCTATCCCTCTCTCACTCTCTCCCCCACTATTTCCCCCACTCTACCCTTTCTCTCTCTCCCCCCTCTCCCCCTTCTCTCTCCCCCCCCTTCTCTCCCTCACTCTCCACGCTCTCTCTGCCCTCTCTCCACCTCCCACTCCCACCTCTCTCTCCCCCTTCTCCCACTCTCTCTCTCCCCCTCACTCTCACCCCCCTCACTCTCACCCCCTCATTCTCTTGCCCCCTCCCCCTCCCTCTCCCCCTCTCTCTCCCCCTCCCTCTCCCCCTCTCTCTTTCCCTCTCCCTTCCCCCTCTCTCCCCTCTCTGCCCCTCACTCTCTCCCCCTCACTCTCTCCCCCTCACTCTCTTACCCCCTCCCTCACTCCCACTCTCTCTCCCCTCTCTCTTCCCCTCCTCTCTCCCCCTCTCTCTCTCCCCCTCTCTCCCCCTCTCTCTCTCCCCCTCTCTCCCCCATCTCTCACCCCCTCTCACTCTCTCTCTCCCCCCTCTTTCTCCCCCTCTCTCTTTCTCCCCATCTCTCACCCCATCTATCTCCCCCTCTCCCACTCTGACTGCCCTCACTCTCCCTCTCTCTCCCCTCTCTCTCACCCTCACATTCTCTCGCCCACTCTCTCTCTCCCCCAACTCCACCCTCTCTCTCCCCCTCTCTCTCTCCCTCTCTCACCCTCTCCCCCTCTCTTTCCCCGTCTCTCTCCCCCCTTCTCTCCCCCTCACTACACGCTCTCTCTCTGCCCTCTCTCCACCTCCCACTCCCTCTCTCTCTCCCCCTCTCACCCACTCTCCCCCTCTCTCTCCCCCCTCTCTCCCCCCTCTCTCTCCCCCCTCTCTCCAGCTCTCTCTCTCCCGCTCTCTCCCCCTCTCTCTCTCCCGCTCTCTGCCCCTCTCTCTCCCCTCTCGCCCCCTCTCTCCCCCCTCTCCCTCTCCCCCCTCTGTCTCACCTCCCTCTCTCTCTCCTCCCTCTATCTCCCCCACTCTCTCTCCCTCTCCCTCCCTCGCTCTCTCTCTCTCTGCTCTTTCTCTCACCCCCTCTCTCCCACTCTCTCCCCCATTACTTTCACCCCTCTCTCTCCCCCTCTCTCCTCTCTCACCCCCTCTCTTTCTCCCCCTCTCTCTCCACCTCTTTCTCCCCCCCCTCTCGCCCCCCTCTCGCCCCCTCTCTCTCCCCCTCTCTCTATCTACCCCTCTCTCTCTCCTCTCTCTCCCCCCTCTCCCCCCCTCTCTCTCCCCCCTCTCTCTCTTTACCCATCTCTCTCCTCTCTCTCCCCCCTCTCTCCACCTCTCACTCCATCTCTCTTTCTCGCCCTCTCTCTCCTCTTTCTGTCCACTCCTATCTCTCCCCTCTCTCCCCACCCTCTCTCTCTCTCGCCCCACTCCTCTCTCCCCTCTCTCTCCCCCCTCTCTCCCGTTCTCTCTCTCTTTCTCTCCTCTCTATCTCTGCCCTTTCCCCTCTCCCATCCCCTCTCTCTCCCCTCCCTCTTCCCCCTCTCTCTCCCCTCTCTTTAACCCCCTCTCTCCCCTCTCTCTAACCCCCCTCTCTCCCCGCCCTCTCCTCCTCTCTCTCCCCCTCTCTCCCATCTCTCACCCCCTCTCACTCTCTCTCTCCCCCTCTCTCTCACCCTATCTCCCCCTTCTCTCCCCCCTCCCTCTCCCCCCCCTCTCTCCCCTTCTCTCTCTCTTTCTCTCCTCGCTATCTCTGCCCTCTCCCCTCTCCCAGCCCCCTCTCTCTCCCCCTCCCTCTTCCCCCTCTCTCTCCCCTCTCTTTAACCCCCTCTCTCCCCTCTCTTTAACCCCCTTTCTCCCCGCCCTCTCCTCCTCTCTCCCCCTCTCTCCCATCTTTCACCCCCCTCTCACTCTCTCTCCTCCTCTCTCTCCCTCTCTCCACCCTCTCCCCTCCTCCCCCTCTCTCCCCCCTCCTCTCTCCCCCCCTCACTCCCCCTCTCTCACTCTCCCTCTCCCTCTCTCTCTCCCCCCTCATCTCCCCCTCACTCTCCCCTCTCTCTCCCCTCTCCTCTCCCCCTCTCCCCCCTCTACTCTCCCCCTCACTCTCCCCCTCTCTCCCCCCTACTCTCTCCCCCTACTCTCTCCTCTCTCTCCCTCTCTCACTCCATCTCTCTTTCCCCCTCTCTCTCTCCCCCTCTCTCTCTCCCCCTCTCTCTCTCCACCTCTCTCTCTCTCCCCTCTCCAAGTTTGCAGATGACACGTAGCTGGGCGGGGGGCAGTGTTAGCTGTGAGGAGGATGCTAGGTGACTTGGATAGGTTGGGTGAGTGGGCAAATGCATGGCAGATGCAGTATAATGTGGATAAATGTGAGGTTATCCACTTTGGTGGCAAAAACAGGAAAGTAGGCTATTATCTGAATGGTGGCCGATTAGGAAAAGGGGAGATGCAACGAGTCCTGGGTGTCATGGTACACCAGTCATTGAAAGTAGGCATGCAGGTGCAGCAGGCAGTGAAGAAAGTGAATGGTATGTTAGCATTCATAGCAAAAGGATTTGAGTATAGGAGCAGGGAGGTTATACTGCAGTTGTACAGGGTCTTGGCGAGACCATACCTGGAGTATTGCGTATAGTTTTGGTACTTAAGTTCTGAACTTAAAGAAAGGTAACTTTGAGGGTATGAGACGTGAATTGGCCAAGATTGACTGGCAATTAGTTCTAAAAGGGTTGACGGTTGATATGCAATGGAAGGCATTTAAAGACTGCATGGATGAACTACAAAATGTGTTCATCCCAGTTCGGCAAAAGAATAAATCAGGGTAGGTAGTGCATCCGTGGATAACAAGGGAAATCAGGGATAGTATCAAAGCAAAAGATGATGCGTACAAATTAGCAAGTAAAGCAGCACACCAGAGGACTGGGAGAAATTCTGATATGTGAAGAGAAAGAGATTAGTTAAAACAAATGTAGGTCCCTTGCAGTCAGAAACAGGTGAATTGATCATGGGGAACAAGGATATGGCGGATCAATTGAATAACTACTTTGGTTCAGTCTTCACTAAGGAACACATAAATAATCTGCCGGATATAGCAGGGGGCCGCGGGTCAAAGGAGATGGAGGAACTGAGTGAAATCCAGGTTAGTCGGGAAGTGGTGTTGGGTAAATTGAATGGATTAAAGGCCGATAAATCACCAGGGCCAGATAGGCTGCATCCCAGAGTACTTAAGGAAGTAGCTCCAGAAATAGTGGATGCATTAGTGATAATTTTTCAAAACTCTTTAGATTCTGGAGTAGTTCCTGAGGATTGGAGGGTAGCAAACGTAACCCCACTTTTTAAGAAGGGAGGGAGTGAGAAAACTGGGAATTACAGACCAGTTAGTTTAACATCGGTAGTGGGGAAACTGCTAGAGTCACTTATTAAAGATGGGATAGCAGCACATTTGGAAAGTGGTGAAATCATTGGACAAAGTCAGCATGGATTTACGAAATGTAAATCATGTCTGACGAATCTTATAGAATTTTTCGAGGATGTAACTAGTAGAGTGGATAGGGGAGAACCAGTGGATGTGTTGTATCTGGACATTCAGAAGGCTTTCGACAAGGTACCACATAAGAGATTAGTATACAAACTTAAAGCACACGGTATTTGGGGTTCAGTATTGATGTGGATAGAGAACTGGCTTGCAAACAGGAAGCAAAGAGTAGGTGTAAACGGGTCCTTTTCACAATGGCAGGCAGTGCCTAGTGGGGTACCGCAAGGCTCAGTGCTGGGACCCCAGCTATTTACAATTTATATTAATGACCTGGATGAGGGAATTGAAGGCATCTCCAAGTTTGCGGATGACACTAAGCTGGGGGGCAGTGTTAGCTGTGAGGTGGATGCTAGGAGACTGCAAGGTGACTTGGATGGGCTGGGTGAGTGGGCAAATGTTTGGCAGATGCAGTATAATGTGGATAAATGTGAGGTTATCCACTTTGGTGGCAAAAACAGGAAAGCAGACTATTATCTAAATGGTGGCCGATTAGGAAATGGGGAGATGCAGCGAGACGTGGGTGTCATGGTACACCAGTCATTGAAAGTAGGCATGCAGGTGCAGCAGGCAGTGAAGAAAGCGAATGGTATGTTAGCTTTCATAGCAATAGGATTTGAGTATGGGAGCAGGGAGGTTATACTGCAGTTGTACGGGGTCTTGGTGAGACCACACCTGGAGTATTGCGTACAGTTTTGGTCTCCAAATCTGAGGAAGGACATTATAGCCATAGAGGGAGTGCAGAGAATGTTCACCAGACTGATTCCTGGGATGTCAGGACTTTCATATGAAGAAAGACTGGATAGACTTGGCTTATACTCGCTAGAATTTAGGAGATTGAGAGGGGATCTTATAGAAACGTACAAAATTCTTATGGGATTGGACAGGCTAGATGCAGGAAGATTGTTCCCGATGTTGGGGAAGTCCAGGACAAGGGGTCACAGCCTAAGGATAAAGGGCAAATCCTTTAAGACCGAAATGAGGAAAAACTTTTTCACACAGAGAGTGGTGAATCTCTGGAACTCTCTGCCACAGAGGGTAGTTGAGGCCAGTTCATTGGCTATATTTAAGAGGGAGTTAGATGTGGCCCTTGTGGCTAAGGGGATCAGGGGGTATGGAGAGAAGGCAGGTACTGGATACTGAGTTGGATGATCAGCCATGATCATATTGAATGGCGGTACAGACTCGAATGGCCGAATGGCCTACTCCTGCACCTATTTTCTATGTATCTATGTTATGATGGTGGCAGTCTTGAAACACGATGGGACAACAGCCTGGTTCAGCGAGGTGTTGAAGATGTCAGTAAGGACATGTGCTAGCTGATCAGCACAATCCCTGAACACCCGGCCTGGTATGTTATCAGGGCCTGCCGCTTTCCGTGTGTTCACTCCTTTTAGGGTCCTCCGGACATCCACTGTATCAAGACTGAGTGCCTGTTCATCATAGTGAGGAATACCTTTCCTCGCAGGTGTGTTGTTGAATGCCTCGAGCCGTCCAAAATAGTTATTGAATTCATTGAGGAAGTTTATGTTGTCTTCACAGGGTGGTGGAGCAGTCTTATAGTCCGTGATGGTTTGAACCTGTGTGAGTCTAAGCTCTTTACAGCTGTTGAGCAATAAATGTTGAACAGTAACTGATTATGGAATATTGTTCAGGTGCGTCGACGAGCAACACCGGTGTTTGCCGACGTACTTTGAAAAATGATAACACACTGCATGCGTTTTCCTCAATATCGGAGTTTTGATGAAATCATAAACTTCTGACATTACACATTTTCCCTTTATCCGCCGATGTCTTCTGTCATTTGTGTATATCATGTTTTCCTTTTATATTTCAGATGCCAGAGAATTACTACGGTCCGCAGTACATTATCAGCATGTTTATTGTGTTATTACACCCGTCCCCCCACTTCACATTCTCTTCGTATTTATCTAAGAATCCAGTTGTGGTTAATAGCCATTCATCACCTTCTCTTTTACATCATCGCCGTCTGTGTCTCGTTTACAATATTAGTCAGCGTCATAGTATGAACATTCCCGCTCTGATCAGAGTTATTTCATATCTCACGGGTCATTTGGTCAGGTTAGTTGTATTATTATCACATGTACCGAGCTGCAGTGGAAAGAGTTGTTTAGCATGCTATTCACTTGGTTCAAATATTCCAGACACAAAAGCAATCAATGTAAAGACGTGCAATAGATCGGGTAAATGGGAAGATACAGAATGTAGAATATAGTTCATGATACAGAATATCATGCTGAATGTGGTTCTTTATTTCCACCAAACACCGTTTTGTCCGGGTATATGGAACAATCGTTGCTCAAGCCACACTGCATAATTCCTGTCTACCGTTCTCCTAGGAGTTGCACATTTGCATTTGGAGGACCAGAGACCTGTACAAACACAAAACCAGCATTGAGCCTGATGTAAAATTCGTGTTCAACCGTGCCGAGGTGCATAGCTAGACAGATTAATGATGCAATGCTTCTATTAATTATGGGTCTTGGTTTGTGAAGGTGTAAACAATTAAGTTGCAATGGGCATTAATATTTAGGCTTCATGTTTAGGTTTATTATTGCCATGTGTATTGAGGCGTATGATATAGCAAAGGGGGAGATATAGAATGCAGAACACAGTTCGCAGCATGATAGCGCATATGTTCCATGGAAATAGATCCACCAAGGTGTAGGAATGTTTCGAACAGTAATATGATAATGGAAGGGAATAATCTATTCATATGTGTAGTTGTGCGCTTTCGAACGCTTGCTTTCTACTGTACGGGAGAAAGGGTGGAAATGAATGATCGTGTTGTACACGCCTTTTGTTATGTTTGTTGCGTTTGCGAGGCAGTGTGGTAGATATGGAGCCAATTGTGCGAGGTCTGGTCTGTGTGGTGGACTGTGCCGCATCTAAAATATCTCTGCAACTTCTAGCCGTCTAGGGCAGAACATTTCCAGAAGTAAGCTGCGATGCATCGCGACATTATGCTTTCTATGGTCCATCCGTAGAGGTTTGTAGAACGTCTGTCTGTCTCCTCCGAATATTGAGTTTGTCTTCTTAGCTACCTCATCTATGTGGTTGATGCTGGACTGATCGGTGGTAATAATAACGCCAAGCAACTCGAAGCTCAACAATTTCCACTTCAGCACCATTGATGCTGGTTTGCGCGTGTACTGCGCCATGCTTTTTCGTCTTGTTAACATCGGGGAAGTGGGTATTTACAAGACATGATTTCAGTCAGTACTCTCTCTCCTGCCTGTATTGCGCATCTTTATTTTTGTCATCCGACACACTACAGTCATTGGTGTTGTCTGCGAGCACGTTGCCGGAATTGGTGCAGTACTCGGCCCTGAGTCGCGATTGTGAACGGCGAATATTAGTGAACTGAGAATGAATCCTTGTGGGGCAGCGGCGATGAGTGTTATTGTGAGGAAGTTGTTGTCACCTGACTGACTGAGGACAGTGGGCCACAAAGTTACGGATCGCGTGGCAGAGGAAGGATGTGATTTCGAGCTCCCAGAGTTTAGAGATAGCAGCCACCCCTCCCCCAGCAGACACAGCTACATATGGCCTTATGCACAATGCCAAACTCGAGACTGTTCATACATCCAATATCACAATGACCGACGTGACCCTAATTTCCACGTATAGAACCATTAGTCTTCATTTTCTTTAATGTCCACAAATAAATTCGCTCCAACCCTGTTTGTACAATCAATCATCGCTACTATCTGGGATAGAGGGTACATGTATGTATGTACATTCGAATGTATGTATGTACATTCCACTAGGTGCCGAGATAGAAGTCGAGATTTATCCCTCGGATGAACTGGTTGTCAAACGACCAACAATCCATTAGCGTAGCTACGACATATTTAAAGGCATAATAATCTGCTGACCAAGTGCTAGTAAATGGGATTTAGTAATTGGATACGTTGTTGGCCCTGCTTCTCTGCTCTGTGACTCTATGACACACGACCCAGTCTTGCACAATTCTCCACATGTGGTCACTAGTTATGGCAGGGGTTCGCTACGTTTTCCTTGAATGGGTCGCGTTATAATGAGAGGTGTGGACACCATGCCTTCGAGTGCCGGTGGATAAGGGATGATATTATGATTATGTATAAATCATGAGGAAAATAGATAAGGTAAATGCACTTTTACCCAGGTCGAGGAATCAAAAACCATCTTAGATATCGTCTGTTTCACATTGACAATCTTAATAGCCATCATTCTACGAACATTCCCCATTCTGATGATAAATATCATGTCAGTCAGAGGGAGAAAGTTTAAAAAGAGAGGCAAAGCACAGACAGACTTAACTCAGAGCTCCCGTGAATTTTGAAGGAACAGCAGCAAAGAGCAGGAACAAGCAGTGATTGATTCTAGCCCGAGAGGGAGGTGAGTCAGAGGGAGAAAACTGTTTAAAAAGTGAGGCAAAGCACAGACAGACTTAACTCAGAGCTCCCGTGGATTTTGAAGAAACAGCAGCAAAACTAGGATAATGAAAATGCAGTGATTGGCTCTAGCCCGAGAGGGAGGAGAGTTAAGGCTCTGTCTCACGGTGTTGCGGTCATCGGCGGTGAAGCGCGGTGAAGCGCGGCGTCGCCGGTAGAGGGGAACGCACGGCAACGGCGAGAGCGCCGAGCCTATGCAGCGGGAGCGCCGCACGGATGCTGCGCGGGGGCCGAGTGATTTAAGTACGGCTGGTCCCACGAGCTAGCGGTAAGTTAAAACAAAAAGGGCGGGCTGACTGCGATGACGTAATTTCGGTTCTGCGGGGCTGTGGCGGCGGCAGTGCTGATCGCGGCGCTGCAGCGGCGGCTGTGGCGGCGGCCGTGCTGATAGCTGCGCTGTGGCGGCGGCCGTGCCGGCGCCGTGCCGCACACGTGCCTCACTTGCGGAGGCTGTGGCTGTGAAGGTTCTACTCGCGGCGCTCGTGCCACACTGGCGGCGGCTGTGGCGGCGACCGTGCCGCACTCGTGCATCACTGGCGGCTGCTGTGCGGTAGGAACATATTTTTGAACAGTGTTGGGGTTTTTTTTAGCACCGTGCGGTGTTGGGAACAATGCCGCACGGCCCCGGAATTGTGCGTTTGACCGAGCCCGCGGTCTCAGGCGGCCCAGGAGCGGTAGATAGTTCCTGTTTCGCCGCCAATGACCGCAGACTCGTGCGACAGGCCTTTTAGAAGTGAGTCAGAGGGGCGAAACAGTTGAAAACTGAGTACTTTGGTTTGTAAATTGGTAAATTAGGCAATTTATCAGTCAATTTAAGCAAGACGGCTCTTAAGGAGCGGCAGTGAGGGAGCGGCCTTGTGAGTAAAGTGTGAGTCTTTGGCTCAAAGTGTGAGTCTTTGGCTCGAGAGTCTTCTGCGAGGATGTTGAGGAGAGGAGGCTACGCATAAAGCTCGAGAGCACGGAACGCGGTGAACACATTTTGGGGTAGAGGAGACAGTGTGAGGCTTGCAGAATGTGGGTGCCCAAGGAAACGGATGGAGCCTCTGGCTGCTACAACTGTGGCAAGTACGTCCAGCTTCAGCTCCTAAAGGACCGTGTTGGGGCACTGGAGAAGCAGCTGGATGACGTCAGGGCCATCCGGGAAAACGAGAGTTTCCTGGACAGGGCCTACAGTGAGGTAGTCACGCCGAGGTTACGGGAAGAACCAAGGTGTGTGACGGAGAGAAAGGGTGGAAATCGTGCAGAAGACCCAAGTGGCTGTGCCTAATGAAAACAGGTACGCCTTCTTGGGAACTGTCCGGGGAGTCGATGTTTCCAGTCCGAGCGGGAGACACGTCAGTGGCTCCAATCCTAGAGATGGGACTCGACCGGCGAGACATACGTCGGGCAGAGCCCTAGTTGGTGGGTGACTCCATTGTCCGAGGAGCGGACAGGAGATTCTGTGGCGGCAGATGAGATGCGAGGATGGTCTGTTGCCTCCCTGGTGCTAGGGTTCTGGATGTCACGAGCCGAATTCAGAACATCTTCGAGAGAGAGAGAGAAGGTGAACAGCCGGCAGTAGTTGTGCACAAAGGCACAAACGACATCGGGAAGAAGAAGAAGGAGGTTCTCCAACATGACTTCAGAGAGTTCGGTAGACTGAAATGTCGGACTTCTAGGATGCTTATCTCTGGATTACATAGATACATAGATACATAGAAAATAGGTGCAGGAGTAGGCCATTCGGCCCTTCGAGCCTGCACAGCCATTCACTATGATCATGGCTGATCATCCAACTCAGTATCCCGTACCTGCCTTCTCTCCATACCCCCTGATCCCTTTAGCCACAAGGGCCACATCTAACTCCCTCTTAAATATAGCCAATGAACTGGCCTCAACTACCCTCTGTGGCAGAGAGTTCCAGAGATTCACCACTCTCTGTGTGAAAAAGTTTTTCCTCATCTCGGTCTTAAAGGATTTCCCCCTTATCCTTAAGCTGTGACCCCTTGTCCTGGACTTCCCCAACATCGGGAACAATCTTCCTGCATCTAGCCTGTCCAACCCCATAAGAATTTTGTACGTTTCTATAAGATCCCCTCTCAATCTCCTAAATACTAGCGAGTATAAGCCAAGTCTATCCACTCTTTCTTCATATGAAAGTCCTGACATCCCAGGAATCAGTCTGGTGAACCTTCTCTGCACTCCCTCTATGGCTATAATGTCCTTCCAGATTGCTTCCAGTACCTCGTGCTAGTGAGGACAGGAACAGGGAGATAGGGGATCTGAATGTGTGTCTGAGGAACTGGAGCAGGGAGCAATGATTTGGATTTATAGACCACTGGCAACTCTTCTGGGGTAGGGGTGACCTGTACGAAAGGGACGGGGTACGCCTTAACTGGAGAGGGACCGATATTCTGGCAGGCAGGTTTGCTTGAGCTACAAGTGTGGATTTAAACTAAATAGTGGGGGAGAGGGATTGACACATTGGGAGTATAAAGATGGAGTTGAAGGGGAAGTGACTACAGGAAAAATTACAAAAGAGTCTCGAATTATTGGAAGGAAAGCTCGAGAATGGACAACAGAGTAAGGTCAGGGCCAATTGCGAGCGCTGCGAGCGGGAAGTGAATACGGAGGTCAAAGTGCTGTACATGAATACGTGAAGTATAAGGAATAAAGTGGACGAGCTTGAGGCTCAGTTAGAAACTGGCAAGTATGATGTCGTGGGAATTACTGAGACTTAGCTGCAAGAGGGCCAGGGCTGGGAACTGAATATTCAAGGGTATACCTCCTATCGAAAAGACAGACAGGTGGGCAGAGGGGGTGGGGTTCCCCTGTTGGTGAGGAATGAAATGTAGTCCTTTGCGAGGGGCGACATTGAAACAGGAGATGTGGAGTCAGTATGAATAGAACTAAGGAATTGTAAGGGTAAAAGTACCCTAATAGGATTAATCTACAAGCCCCCAAACAGTAGCCTGGACATAGGGCGCAAGTTGAATCAGGAGTTAAAATTGGCATGCAGCAAAAGTAATGCTGTGGTTGTTATGGGAGATTTCAACATGCAGGTAGACTGGGAAAATCAGGTTGGTACTGGACCCCAAGAAAGGGACTTTGTAGAGTGCCTTCGTGAATGTATTCGTAGAACAGCTTGTATGGGAGCCTACCAGGGAGAAGGCAATTCTGGATTTAGTGATATGTAATGAAACGTATTTGATAAAGGACCTCGAGGTTAATGAGCCATTAGGAGGCAATGACCATAACATGGTCAGGTTTAATCTACAATTGGAGAGGGATAAGGGTAGATCGGAGGTGTCAGTGTTGCAGTTGAATAAATGGCACTATGGGGCCATGAGGGAGGAGCTGGCCAAAGTTGACTGGGAAGATACACTGGCAGTGATGACAGCGGAACAAAAATGGCAGGTATTTCTAGGAATAATACAGAAGGTGCAGGATCAGTTCATTCCTAGGAGGAAGAACGATTCCAAGGGGAGACAGGAACAACCATGGCTGACAAGGGATGTTAGGGACAGTATAAGAATTAAAGCGAAGAAGTACAACGTAGCAAAGATGAGCGGGAAGCAAGATGATTGGGTAATGTTTAAAAAGCAACAGAAGATAACCAAAAAGGCAATACGGGAAGAAAAGATGAGGTACGAAGGTAAGCTAGCCAAGAATATAAAGCAGGATAGTAAATGCTTCTTTAGACATGTGAAGAGGGAAAACATTGTTATGACCTAAGTTGGACCCTTGAAGACCGAAAAGGGTAAATTTATTATGGGGAACAAGGAAATGGCAGATGAGTTGGACAGGTACTTTGGATCTGTCTTCACTAAGGAGGACACAAACAATCTTCCTGATATAGTACACGCCAGAGTGGCAGACAGTGAACAGTGGTGTACCACAAGGCTCGGTGCTGGGACAGCAGCTATTTACAATATACATCAATGATTTGGATGAAAGGATTCAAAGTAACATTAGCAAATTTGCAGATGACACAAAACTGGGTGGCAATGTGAAATGTGAGGAGGATGCTATGAGAATGCAGGGTGACTTGGACAGGTTGGTGGAGTGGGCAGATGCATGGAGATGAAGTTTAATGCGGATAAATGTGAGGTTATCCGCTGTGGTAGCAAAAACAGGAAGGCAGATTACTATCTAAATGGCGTCAAGTTGGGAAAAGGGGAAGAACAACGGGATCTGGGGGTCCTTGTACATCAGACTGTGAAAGTAAGCATGCAGGTACAGCAGGCAGTGAAGAAAGCGAATGGCATGTTGGCTTTTATAAGAAGAGGAATCGAATAAAGGAACAAAGAGGTCCTTCTGCAGTTGTACAGAGCCCCAGTGAGACCACACCTGGAGTAGTCTGTGCAGTTTTGGTCCCCTAATTTGAGGAAGGTCATTCTAGCTGTTGAGGGAGTGCAGCGTAGGTTTACAAGGTTAATTCCCGGGATGGTGGGTCTGTCATATGCTGAGAGAATGGAGCAGTTGGGCTTATACACTCTGGAGTTTAGAAGGATGAGAGGGGATTTTACATCGGAGTCACGTGAGATATTCCGTGAAGAAGCCCCGACAGTCCGCAGGCGCATCATTACGGACTGGCAGGCGCGTCGCTCCTGCCAGTGGTAAGTTTAAACCTGCAGGTAAGTTTTGTATTCTTTACCAGGTTGTGAGTTTCTTGGAGGAATCTCTTTTTTTATAAGAGGTTGCTTGCTGGATATGTCGGGGCGAAGTCCGGACGGGCCGCGGGAAACCGGTTATGGGCCGTGGGGAATTGATACTCCGGTCAGCACCGCGGAAGCGCTGGTAACCGGCGGGCCGTCGGGTTCGTTACCGCAGTGACCGCTGTGGTTCCCGTTGAGGGGGTGAATCCAGCAGCGGTATCGCCACCAGAGTCGCTCCCAGTATGGTCAGCAGCTTCCAGACCGCTATGGTTCCCGTGGAGGAGAAAAGTCCAGGAGCGGTGTCGCCACCACATTCGCTGACGGTGCGGTAAGCGGGTCCCAGACCGATGGTGTGCCTATGAAAGGAGGTGAATCCAACAGTGAGTCGGTCAGGCCTGTGGACTCGAGGAGTCGGGCCAGGATGATTCCCCTCCTTCAATGGTAGCGTCCTTGGACGTTTGGCCCACATGGAGCGCCAGATGGACAGGTTTCTCCACAATGGTACGCTCCAAAGGAGGGAGCTATCAGCCCGGGTCTCGTTGGGAGTCCGTGGCAGCAGCACCTGTTCCAGGGCTGAGCAGAAAAGAGCTCCTGATGGAGAGGATGTTCCATCACGATATGCTCCAGCAAAAGGAGCTTTATATCCGCGGGTCTCCTTGGGTGCCCGTGGCAGCAGCACCTGTAGAAGGGCTGCATGGTGTCTCCCTCTTGGAGGAGGTGAGCACACGGAGTCAGTTTTGTTCTGACTTCGAGATCGGAGGTATAGCTGATGAGCATACCACGAGGCAGGAGCCTGCGGCAGCACCTGTTCAGGGCTGTCTACGAATCTCCCTCTCTGTGGAGGGGAGTGCGAGTGATCAGTGGGTACCTGACTTCAAATTCTAATGTATATCCGTGGAACGTACTGGAGCACATGCGTATGGATTCAAGACATTCCTCGTAACGAAGGTGGCAGGATGCCCGGAAGGGGCCAGAGTTCCCCTCATGCTATAAGTGCCGGAAATAAACAGCGCTATGAGGGCTGACATTAAAGACCAGCCGCCGAATCTTCTCTTCAGGTAAGACCTATTCAACAGGTAAAACCTGGATGAGGAAGCAAAAGCTGTCGGACAAATCGAGGTACCAACGACGAGCACAGCTTCATCGTTGCGACGACAACACACCCCCCACGCCTCCATTGGCGTTACTGAAGATGGTGGCAGCATGAAAGCTCGGCAGAGGTCTTTACGTCGAGGCCCAAGTCGGTAGTAGGGGAAAAATATTGGACCATCTACAAGTTGGTAATATTTACACTTGTTTATGTACAAATAATAATGATAACACGTGTTTAGTTCAAGTTCAAGTTCAAGTGAGTTTATTGTCATGTGTCCCTGATAGGACAATGACATTATTGCTTTGCTTCAGCACACAGAACATAGTAGGCATTTACTACAAAACATATCAGTATGTCCATATACCGTTATATAAATATATACACACATGAATAAATAGACTGATCAAGTGCAAATAACAGATAAATCGAGGGGATTTATCGCAGTCGCTGCCTCAAAAAGGTTGGCAGTATCATCAATGACCCAAACCATCCTCGCCACACACTCATCTCCCTGCTACCTTCAGGTAGAAGGTACAATAGCCTGAAGACTGCAACAACCAGGTTCAGGAATAGCTACTTCCCCACAGACATCAGGCTATTAAACCTGGCTCGGACAAAACTCTGATCATTAATAACCTATCAAGGCCGCCATCTTGGAGGAACGGCTGCTAAACAGCAGCCGCCCGTCAAATTCACTGTTTCTTTGGTTTTAGTGTTTTTTATTTCTTTGTTTGTTTGGGGTTTTTTGACTTTTAATGTGGGGGGGGTAAGGGGGAAACTATTTCTAGGTCCTTACCTGGTCGGTGAGGCAGCTTTTTCTCCAGGCTGCCTCGTCGACCCGTCCTCGTGGCCTACCAGCGGGCATGGAGCGCCGTTTCCTGACGGGGACCGCCCAGCTCCTTCAGCTTCGGTGGCGGCACAGCGCTGGAGCGCTATCGGGGAGCGTAGCGGGCGATGCGTTGCCTGGGTCGCCGCGCTGGATCGACGCGCTGGAGCTCCGGTGAGCTGGACCGCCGACTTCAACACCTCCGGGCTGCGGGACTGCGGGGCGACCAGCTGCGGGCGGCGGCGCCGACTCCAACATCGGGAGCCTCGTGGCTCCAAATCAGCGCGGCCCTGTCGGCTTCGGGTGCCATCGACTCCGCTGGGAAACCGGCCGTTCCAGCCGCTCCGAGGACTCTCCAGACGGCCAGGAACATCGGGCCTACGTAGAGGCAACTGTGGCGGCCTCGATGGGCCTGACTCTGGGGAGAACTGGGTTGGGGACTGGACATTGTGCCTTCCCCCACAGTGGTGGTCATTGTGGGGGGATGATTTTGTGTGCTGTGCCGGTGCCTGTGCCTGTCAGTCCGTGTACAAGATGGCGGTCGGAGGGGAGAGTGGACGCTGGCGCGAATTGGTCGCCGCTGCTCTCTCCTCAAATTGTGTTTCTTATTTTCTTTTGGTGCTTTTGAAATTGAATTCTGTCCTTGATTTGTGTACTGTGGTGTTTTCTTATTTAATTATGTGTTTTTTTTGTTTTGTTGTGATTCTATGCATTGTAAGGTGTCCTTGGGTTTTAGAAAGGCGCCAGTAAATAAAATGATTATTATTATTATTATTATTATTAATTCCAATCTCTTACCACAGGGCAGAGTCACAGGCTAATTAATAGTTAAAGGTAAATCCCAATGATGAACAAGTCTAGTTGGTATCACCTTAATTTTCTTATGCATATTTTGAGGCTGAAACAGTTGATTTTAGCAACATACATCGTTAGCATATCCTCCAGTCAAGACATAACAAATGTTTTTGAGCTCTGAGCAATCCAGCATCGGTTTTAGTAATCTGATAAATAACGTGGGAACTGAAGTTAACCCATTTTGCAATGTTTTTATCATTGCCTTATCCAGATAAATTTCAAATGTCTCCGGTGATCTCTGTAAATGGGAGCATCCTAAGGAAACCAGATACGAAGTTTCCTATTCGGAAAAATTTATACTGCACATGCGAGTTAAACGACATTCTGCATCTTTCACAATGCACAGGCCACGCCTGCCAATTCCGTACCTGCTCTAGCCACAACTCTGGCCCGAATTCCGAGCCTGTCTTGAAAACCAATCCTGGCCACCAAACATAATTTTGGCCCCAATTCCGTGCTTGGAACCCTAGTATTGTGCAGTTTTATTACATGGTTAGATGCCACGACCATTTGTGTGCTGTAAGGCCACTGGGGCCCCTTCCATCCTTATCAAGGAATTCTACATTCATACAACACAGAACCTGGCCCTCAACACCAGCAAAACCAATGAACTGATTGTGGACTTTGATTGGAGTAAGTTGGGGACCCACAGTCCCGTTTATATCAACGGGTCGATGGTTGAAAGGATCAAGAGCTTCAAATTCCTGGGCGTGCACATCTCTGAAGATCTTTCCTGGTCCGAGAACACTAATGCAATTATCAAGAAAGCACATCAACGCCTCTACTTCCTGAGAAGATTACGGAGAGTCGGGTTGTCAAGGATGACTCTTTCTAACTTCTACAGGTGCACAGTAGAGAGCATGTTGACCGGTTGCATCGTGGCTTAGTTCGGCAACTTGAGCGCCCTGGAGAGGAAAAGACTACAAAAAGAAGTAAACACTGCCCAGTCCATCATCGGCTCTGACCTTCCTTCCATCGAGGGGATTTATCGCAGTCGCTGCCTCAAAAAGGTTGGCAGTATCATCAATGACCCAAACCATCCTCGCCACACACTCATCTCCCTGCTACCTTCAGGTAGAAGGTACAATAGCCTGAAGACTGCAACAACCAGGTTCAGGAATAGCTACTTCCCCACAGACATCAGGCTATTAAACCTGGCTCGGACAAAACTCTGATCATTAATAACCCATCAAGGCCGCCATCTTGGAGGAACGGCTGCTAAACAGCAGCCGCCCGTCAAATTCACTGTTTCTTTGGTTTTAGTGTTTTTTATTTCTTTGTTTGTTTGGGGTTTTTTGACTTTTAATGTGGGGGGGGTAAGGGGGAAACTATTTCTAGGTCCCTACCTGGTCGGTGAGGCAGCTTTTTCTCCAGGCTGCCTCGTCGACCCGTCCTCGTGGCCTACCAGCGGGCATGGATCGCCGTTTCCTGACGGGGACCGCCCAGCTCCTTCAGCTTCGGTGGCGGCACAGCGCTGGAGCGCTATCGGGGAGCGTAGCGGGCGATGCGTTGCCTGGGTCGCCGCGCTGGATCGACGCGCTGGAGCTCCGGTGAGCTGGACCGCCGACTTCAACAACTCCGGGCTGCGGGACTGCGGGGCGACCAGCTGCGGGCGGCGGCGCCGACTCCAACATCGGGAGCCTCGTGGCTCCAAATCAGCGCGGCCCTGTCGGCTTCAGGTGCTATCGACTCCGCTGGGAAACCGGCCGTTCCAGCCGCTCCGAGGACTCTCCCGACGGCCAGGAACATCGGGCCTCCGTAGAGGCAACTGTGGCGGCCTCGATGGGCCTGACTCTGGGGAGAACTGGGTTGGGGACTGGACATTGTGCCTTCCCCCACAGTGGTGGTCATTGTGGGGGGATGATTTTGTGTGCTGTGCCGGTGCCTGTGCCTGTCAGACCGTGTACAAGATGGCGGTCGGAGGGGAGAGTGGACGCTGGCGCGAATTGGTCGCCGCTGCTCTCTCCTCAAATTGTGTTTCTTATTTTCTTTTGGTGCTTTTGAAATTGAATTCTGTCCTTGATTTGTGTACTGTGGTGTTTTATTATTTAATTATGTGTTTTTTTTTTGTTTTGTTGTGATTCAATGCATTGTAAGGTGTCCTTGGGTTTTAGAAAGGCGCCAGTAATTAAAATGATTATTATTATTATTATTATTATTAATTCCAATCTCTTACCACAGGGCAGAGTCACAGGCTAATTAATAGTTAAAGGTAAATCCCAATGATGAACAAGTCTAGTTGGTATCACCTTAATTTTCTTATGCATATTTTCTTATGCATATAATAGGAGTCTGTAACAATCTTGTTGTGATAAAACAGCCTTCTATTCATCAAGTGTAATTGCCAAAAAAGTAGCTGTGATGCAGCTGTGGAAGTGGGGGAACGTGCATCGTGCAAAGTAGTAATCTCTCAAATGCCATGTAGGTCTTTGTTACAGACCTTGTGCTATTAACAGCTGAAGCTACCAAAATCATAATGGTGGATGAACAGTATTCAGCATTGCCCCAGTAATCTGGTCAGTGAAATTTCAGTTATATTATATACTGATGGTGCTCTAAGGTGGAAAATTATGAATGCCATCTAGTTCGGAGGCGGAGGAGATTTGCATGAATTAACAATTATTCTGTTATTTGTATGAACTACCTATAGACACTAGGTGCATTCTATAGGTTAATGGGTTATTGAGTCAATATGCATAATCTGCATGCTCAACGTTAAGTTGATACACTATGGTGGTGGCGTATGTTAGTCACATGTGTGCAATCAAGACAGAATATCCTGTAATAATTTACCTAATCTCATTTTGCGTTGGAGTATCATCACGTACAATCAATGACAACACAAAATGGGTGTTGGAACACAAAGTATTTAATGAAATTATGGCTCAATGGAACACCGAATAGCGATATGTTTGTTTCCAGGCTCATTTACCGGTTGCAAAAATATGTGGCATAACAGTGGCGAAAGATACATTCTCGCTACAAGGAGAAAGAAGTTATGTTTGTCTCCATCCATTTTGCCTCATCAGTCGGGTCTTGCAATAAAATCAGCAAGATCCCGCTTTAGGTTGTCGTTCTGTCTGACTGGCCTATGCAGCCATGCTTCCCGCTTTTGTCGGGAATAATAATACAACCTTTTACGGTTATTCTAAACGTAAAACTTTGCCGGTTCAGCCTGTGGCTCTGGAAACCAGCCTCTGCATGATAAAATCAATGTATTGACATAGATTCTGAGTAGACTCATCCTGCGGCTCGGATTGTCAGACCGAGCCATGTTTGTGCTCACTGCAGAGTGCAGGGATAGCACCAAAAATGAAAGCGTTACATTTCCTCTTCAGGAGATGGGAAGCGTTTGTTTAAATACTAATGTTACATCTAAAACGGTACAGATAACTGACGTCTTGGAGTTCGTTTCAAATGGGTCTTTGACAATAAATTAAGTTATAGGACCATTAACTGTGCCCAACGTGCCTTCCCATCATATTTGCTGCAGCAAAAGGGACCCACTCTGTCGGGTTTCACCCTCTGAGGCCGAGTTATAAAGGATATCTTTCACACAAGTTCTCCCAGGACAAACACAGGGCAGTATGGGATATTGATGTGGTATTAACACTATTTCACCAGGGGGCTCCAACTACATCCTTAGCTTTGGCTCGGCTCTCATAAGGTAGTTATCCTCATGGCGCTGGTATCAGCGCAACGGGTTCAGTCACTACATATTGTGACTGGACAGGATGGTTAAATCTGCAAATAATATTATATTTTTAATGTTTAGTTAAGCAGAGCAGACCAGGGGCGTAAGGTCTCAAACTAGGTTCATGGCATACCCCATGGACCTTCGATTATGTATGGTCACATATATACAACAATACGTCAAGGTCACCAAGAGCCTTAGAGGCTCTGACCTAGCAATGTTTGTTCATTACAAAAACTTTATAAGAATGTATCCGTTCAGACAACCTCCAGGTTGTTAAAACGGGGTTTGGCTCATGCTGGAGTAGATACTGATATTTTTCAAATCTCACTCCACCAGGGCTGCTACAACATCAGCAGCAAAATTATGTACGTTCGGCTGGACCACATCCTAGCGGCTGCAGGATGGTCGAACGAACGAACTTTCTGAACAGTTCATAATAACCTATTGCCAGACTAGGGGTATTTGCCAACCTTATTTTAGGTTCAGTGGTTTAGTTTACTCCCGGATGAGAGGAGTTACTATTATTATTATTTATTCATTATGAATGTTTCCCTCATCTGTCAATTAAGGCAGTTGTGGCTGTGTGGACTCGATCTCACGGCATCAAATCACGGAGCTTTGAAATCTTCACGGAATCACTCACGTGACTCCTAAGTAAAATAATAAGATTAAACGAGAACTTACCAAGTTTGAAGTTTGATCTTTATTTTATGTGGAGTTACGATGAGCGATTACGTGCCCTCCGCTCCCAACCCTCTTATCATAAAGATCACTCGGTAGTTCTAGTCTGCTCTAAATCTTACTATGTTACTTCGACTACTGTTATCTGTGATTTCACACCGCTGCTTTGAAGATTGAAGCCCGTGCGGACTGGCGGGGCTTCTTCACGTAATCGCTCATCGTAACTCCTCTTAAAATAAAGATCAAACTTCAAACTTGGTAAGTTCTCGTTTAATGTTACTATTTTACTTCGGAGTCACGTGAGTGACCACGTGAAGAAGGCCGTCAGCCCGCATGCGCGTCATTGCGTCTAGCGCATTGCGCAACGCGCTGACTGGCAGGCGCGCTGCTCCTGCCAGCGGTAAGCTTAAACCTGCAGGTAAGTTTTAAACTTTCCAGGTTATGTTTCCTATTACAGGAATCTCTTCTCACAGAGTTTTCCTGCTGGATTCCGGGGCGAAGTCGGGACGGGCAGCGGGGAATCCTTTATGTAACGCGGGGTAACCCCATTCACGGACCGTGGGGAATCACGGTCACGACTTCGGGGAATCCCGGCCACGGACCGCGGGGAACCGGCTACGGAGACCGCGGAGTGCGGGTAGCGGGCGGCGGTCACAATTCGCCTTCCGAGTCGCTGGCGGTGGAGCCAGCGGCTTCAGACTAGTGCCGGTAGCACCTTGGCAAACCCGCTTGGAGGGTAAGCCACTAAATTATATCTCCCTCTCTGCGGAGGGGAGCGTAAGGAAGAGGTCCGTTGTCTCAAACGAGTCGGGCCAGGAGGATACCCGATGGAGAGGATCACCTGCTTCAATGGGTAGCGTCTTCGGACGTCTAACCCACATGAAGCACCTGATGCAGAGGTGCTCCACAATGGTATGTTCCAAGGAGGGAGTTATATCACCGCGGGTCTCCTCGAGGCCCGCGGCTGCGGCAGCGGCACCTGCTTACAGGGCTGCACGGTGTCTCCCTCTCTGAGGAGGGGAGCAGACAGGGTCAGTTCTGTCTGACTCGGAATTCGGTACCACGAGGCAGGAAGGGTATGGTCCGTGGAGGGGCCATATCAGCGCAGGTCTTCTCGGGGGCCTGCGGCAGCACCTGTTTCAGGGCTGCTTGCTATCGCCCTCGCTATGGAGAAGAGTGCGAGGGGTCAGTGTGTAACTGACTCCTAACTGGGAAGTATATGCGTGGAACATACTGGAGTACGTGTGTGACGTACAGAAATGTCTGTCATGACATCCAGGTTTGCGACATCCTCGCAAGCGAAGGAGTGCTGCAGGAAGAGTGGTTCCAGCCGTTGGCAGCAAAACCTCACGTCACGTCATAACGGGGACAGGTGACGGCTGTGAGATACCATGCACCTGTAAATTGTTCCTGAAAGTGCCGGCGGTGAACAGCGCTATCAGGGGTGACATTTGAGGGGCATGAAAACCCAGGAAATATAACCAGCCGCCGAATATTCTCTTCAGGTAAGCCTATCCAACAGGTAAGACCTGCATGAGGGAGCTAAAGCTGTCGAACTACGAGTACAGCCTCATTGTTTCGGCAACAACACACCCCACGCCTCCATCGGCAGGAAGCGGTTCACTGAAGCTGGTGGCAGCCAGCAAGCTGGGCAGAGGTCTTTAGGCCAAGGCCAAGGCCACGGCCAAAGCCGGTCTCAGGAAAAAATATGGAATCCACGTACCCTACCAGTCCTACTCTCCAATCAAGATCGGAAATAGAACCCGCATCAGGGGCTTTTGGGCTTACCACAAGACCACGGGTAACCATGAAGGTAGGTGGGTCTGGTTCTTGACGAAACATGGGGTATGTGGACCCCAAGTTGGTAATATTTACGCTTATTTTTTTGTACAAATGACAAAGTGAACACGTGATTAGTTTATACTGCGCACTATACAAGGATTCCAAGCAGGCTTGGAATTGTGGCCAGAGTTGTCTTTCGAAGCAGCCTCAGTATTATGGCCAGGTTTGCCTTTTGAGACAGGCTCGGAAATATGGGCAGGCACAGAATGATGGCCAGAGTTGTTTTTCAAGGCAGACTCAGTATTATGGCCAGGATTGCCTTTCGACACAGGCTCGGAAATATGACAGGCATGGTCTGATCATTGTTTAAGATGCAGGATGTCGGTTCATCCTTGATTAACTCGCATGTGCGATATAAAAATTTCAGCATAGCAAATTCGTTACTGTCTAACAACTGATTTCCATAGGATCTTTATGGCATGCATTGATCTCAAAGATGCATACTGTTCAGTTCTCATTCATAGAAACATAGAAACATAGAAAATAGGTGCAGGAGTAGGCCATTCGGCCCTTCGAGCCTCCACCGCCATTCAATATGATCATGGCTGATCATCCAACTACGTATCCTGTACCTACCTTCTCTCCATACCCCCTGATCCCTTTAGCCACAAGGGCCACATCTAACTCCCTCTAATATATAGCAAATTAACTGGCCTCAACTATCTTCTGTGGCAGGGATTCACAGGGATGACCGGAGATATTTGAAATTTAGCTGGATGAGGAAATGATAACAGTTAAAGCGTTGCAAAATATGCTAACTTCAGTTCCCAGGCTATTTACCAAATTTCTAAAACCGGTGCTTGGGCTGCTTAGAGTTCAAGAAACACTTGTTGTGGCCTACCTACATGATATTCTAAACGCTGTATTTTGCTAAATTTAAACTGTTTCGGCCGCACACTATATTTGAGAAATTGGAGTTTTAAATCCATCTAGTTAAGTTGATACCAACTAGAGTTATCGATTATTGGAATCTATCTATAACTCTATTAATTTACTGTGACTCCGCCCTGCGGCAAGAGATTGGAATTAATAAAAGCCTGTAACAACCTTGTTGTTATCATGCAGCCTCTATTCATCAAGTGTAATTGGCAATATAGTGGCTGTGTTTTCAGCTGTGCATTTGGACCTTTGCATTATCAGAACTTACAGCGTGCAAAGGAGTAACTTCTTCAGTGCCATATAGGTCATTATTAACAGACCTATGCTATTACCAACTGAAGCTATCAAAGTCATAATGGTGGACGAACAGTATTCAACATAGCTCCTGTAACATTTGCTCAGTAACTCTTCAGTTTTATTAAAAACGGATGCTAGTACTCAAAGATGAAAAATTACGAATACCATCTCTAGTTACGCAGGCGGATCGGCTTTGCATGATGTACCATATTTCAGTTATATGGTATCAACTACCTATAAGACATTAGGTGTATTCTATGGGTCAAACGTTTATTGTGCGAATCTGCATAATGTGCATGCTCAACTCCAAGTTGATACACTATGGTGGTGGCATATGTTAATCACAAGGGTGCAGTCAAGATAAATATCCTGTGACAATTTACCTAACCTCATTTGGCACTGGTATATCATCACGTAAAAATCTATGACAACACAGAATGGATGATGTATCACAACGTATTTAATGACATTGTGGTTCAATGTAACACCGAATATCAATATGTTTACATCCGGGCTCAATCACCATTGTAAAAATATGTGGCACAGTGGCAATATATGTATTCTCGCTACATTGAAGAGGAATGTTCTTTATGTCTTTCCTCCATTTTGCCTCATCAGTCGGGTCTTGCACAAAATCCAGCAAGATCTCGCCACAGGCAGTTCGTACTGCCTGACTGGCCTATGCAGCCATGTTTCCCGCAAAATGTTGGGAATAATATAGGACCTTATATGGTTATCCTAAACACTAAAATTTGGTGGTTCAAACCCGGTACTCGGGAAACCATCCTCTGCATGATAAAATCAATTTATAGACTTGCAGACTCTGAGAGACCGTTCCGGCGGCTCGGGTTGCCAGACTGATCTATGTACGTGCTCACTGCAGAGTGCAGGGATAGCACCGGAAAAGCATCGGGAGATGGGAAGGGTTTTGTCCTCATCGGGAGATGGGAAGGGTTTTGTTTTAATGCCAATGTTACATATAATACGGCACGGATAACTAACGTCTCGGAGTTCATTTTCAGATGGGTCTTTGATAATTAATTAACTTACATTACCATTAACTGTGCCAACGTGCTTGCTCATCATAGTTGCTGCAGCGATCGCGACCCACTCTGTCGGGTCTCACCCTCTCATATCCAGATTTCTAAAGGATAACTTTAACGCCAATTCTCCCAGGCCCAGGTACTCGGAGATATGGGATGTTAGTAATTGTTCTAAAACTGCTACGCCCGTAGGGCCTAGCTACATCTCTATCCCTGATTCAAACCCACTTTCAAAGTGTTTATGCTCATGGCGCCAGTCTCACCGCTACGGGTCCAGCCACTAGTAAATTGTGACTGGACAGGATGGTTACATCTGCTGATAATATAATATTTTATTTTTGTGATATAGTTAAGCAGAGCAGACCAGGGGCGTCAGGTCCTAAACAATTTTTCATGGCATACCCCGTGGACCTTTGGTTGTCTGTGGTCACACATTTACAACAATACGTCAAGGTCACCAAGAGCCTTAGAGGCTCTGCACTAGCAATGTTTGTTAGTTTCTAAAAACCTCATGAAGGTATCAATCCAGACCATCTCCAGATGGTCAAACGGGTTTTGGCTTATGCAGCAGTAGATACTAATATTTTCTATCTCATTCCACTAGGGCTGCTACAATATTAGCAGCAAGGATTATGTACATTCCTCTGGATCACATCCTAGCGGCTGCAGGATGGTCAAACGAACGAACTTTCCAACATTTTATAATAACCCCTTGCCAGACCGGTATTGTTTTGACAAATTCAATTTATGTTTTGTTCCATAGTTTCCCCAGGATGCTAGGGATCACTATTATTTTCCTTTGATGATTAAAGCATCAGCTTTTTTAACAAACTATGTCATGGCTGAATGCATTAATATTTTTCACACATCCATGGTCAATTGATGCAGTGTGTGACGCCTGGACTCGTATTCGGCATGAAATCACAGAGCTTCAAAGTCTTCGCGTAGTCACTCACGTGACTCCGAAGTAAAATAGTAAGATTAAACGAGAACTTACCAGTTTGAAGTATGATCTTTATTTTATGAGGAGTTATGAGGAGTTTTACGAGGAGTCAACATGGATTTACGAAAGGTAAATCATGTCCGACGAATCTTATAGAATTTTTCGTTGATGTAACTAGTTGATTAAGAGTGGATAAGGGAGAACCAGGGGATGCGTTATGTCTGGACTTTCAGAAGGCTTTCGACAAGGTCCCACATAAGAGATTAATATACAAACTTAAAGCACACGGTATTGGGGGTTCAGTATTGATGTGGATAGAGACTGGCTGGCAAACAGGAAGCAAAGAGTAGGAGTAAACGGGTCCTTTTCAGAATGGCAGTCAGTGACTAGTGGGGTACCGCAATGCTCAGTGCTGGGACCCCAGCTATTTACAATATACATTAATGATTTGGACGAGGGAATTGAATGCAACATCTCCAAGTTTGCGGAAGACACTAAGCTGGGGGGCAGTATTAGCTGTGAGGAGGATGCTAGGAGGCTGCAAGGTGACTTGGATAGGCTGGGTGAGTGGACAAATGCATGGCAGATGCAATATAATGTGAATAAATGTGAGGTTATCCACTTTGGTGGGAAAAACAGGAAAGTAGACTATTATCTGAATAGTGGCCGATTAGGAAAAGGGGAGATGCAACGAGACCTAGGTGTCATTGTACACCAGTCATTGAAAGTAGGCATGCAGGTGCAGCAGACAGTGAAGAAAGCGAATGGTATGTTAGCATTCATAGCAAAACGATTTGAGTACAGGAGCAGGGAGGTTCTACTGCAGTTGTACAGGATCTTGGTGAGACCACACCTGGAGTATTGCATACAGTTTTTGTCTCCAAATCTGAGGAAAGACATTCTTGCCATAGAGGGAGTACAAAGGTTCACCAGACTGATTCCTGGGATGTCAGGACTTTCATATGAAGAAAGACTGGATAGACTCGGCGTGTACTCGCTAGAATTTAGAAGATTGAGGGGGGTCTTATAGAAACTTACAACATTCTTAAGGGGTTGAACAGGCTAGATGCAGGAAGATTGTTCCCGATGTTGGGGAAGTCCAGGTCAAGGGGTCATAGTTTTAGCATAAAGGCGAAATCTTTCAGGACCGAGATGAGAAAACAATGTTCACACAGGGAGTGGTGAATCTCTGGAATTCTCTGCCACAGAAGGTAGTTGAGGCCAGTTCATTGGCTATATTTAAAACGGAGTTAAGTGTGGCCCTTGTGGCTATAGGGATCAGGGGGTATTGAGAGAAGGCAGGTACAGGATACTGAGTTGGATGATCAGCCATGATCATATTGAATGGCGGTGCTGGCTCGAATGGCCGAATGACCTACTCCTGCACCTATTTTCTATGTTTCTATGTTTCTATGTTTCTATGTTACGATGAGCGATTACGTGCCCACCGCTCCCAACCCTCATATTATAAAGGTCATCTGGTAGTTCTAGTTCTCTCCAATCTTACTATGTTCATGTCAACAAGTTATCTGTGATTTCACACCGCTGCTTTGAAGATTGACGCGCATGCGGTCTGACGGTTTTTTGCACGTAATCGCTCCACGTAACTCCTCATAAAAAAAGTCAAACTTCAAACTGGTAAGTTCTCGTTTAATCTTACTATCTCATTGAAACATATACCATTGTTAAGGGTTTGGAAAAGCTAGAGGCAGGAAACATGTTCCCGATTTTGGAGGAGTCCAAAATCAGGGGCCACAGTTTAAGAATAAGGAGTAAGCCATTTAGAACGGAGACGAGGAAACACTTTTTCTCACATAGAGTGGTGTGTCTGTGGAATTCTCTGCCTGGGCGGTGGAGGCAGGTTTTCTGGATGATTTCAACAGAGAGCTAGATAGGGCTCTTAAAATAGCGGAGTCAGGAGATATGGGGAGAAGGCAGGAACGGGGTACTGATTGGGGATGATCAGCCATGATCACATTGAATGGCGGTGCTGACTCGAAGGGCCGAATAGCCTACTCCTGCACCTATTGTCTATTGTATGTCTATCACTTTTCTCAGATGATTAGCATTTGTAAGGTTAGGCAAAGGTTTACTATTGTGATATGTACCGAGGAATAGTGAAAAGTTTTGTTTTGCTTCGTATTCATTCAGATCGGATTGATCGTGCATAGGTACAAACAGTTCAAACTCAGATACATCAGATAGAGCAAAGGGGAATGTACAGAATACAGAATATTGTTCCTGATGTTATGCTCAATATTGCCTTTTATATCTACGAATCCCAGAATTTTCCGTGAGTTTGTAAGGATGATCATTTGCTCATGCCACATTGCATAATTCCGTCCTACGTGAAACTTTTGAAGTGCAGTTGGAGAATTCTAATTCTGAAAAAACGCAGATTGTACAATGTGCAAAACGTATCATTTGACTGTGCCGAAGTCCACAGCTGGAACAATGTATGGTGCAGAGCTTCTGTGAACCATGAGACATCCCGCTGGGTTCGTGGTGTTGTGAACAATTAATATGCGAAGGGCATTAGGTTTTAGCCTTACGTTTATTATTATCACATGTATCAAGGTACAGCCTAAAACTTGGTTGTGTATGCTGTCCAAACTGATCAGATATAACATATGCAGATTCAATTAGTTCAAACAGGAGGACAGAGAGTGGGGAGTTTTTGTATAAACACAGAGTGTGGTCAGTGTGTGGATTCGCACAGGTGTTAGTGGGTTTATAGAACGAGCTACCAGAGGAGGTAGTTGAGGTGTAAACCATCACAAAATGTAAACACATTTGGACAGGTACGTGAACAGGAAAGGTTGAAAATGCTAAGGGCCAAACATAGCAGGTGGGACTAGTGTAGATGGCCGAAGGGCCGAAGGGCCTCCTTCTGTACCTAGTTTCTATGGGGCACATTGGTCGGTTAGGGGAAGCTGGGCCGATGGTCTATTACTATGTAAAATAGATACAGAGTACAGAACACAGTTTTCACCATTGTATCGCATCGTTGTTCATCAGTTTGTGCGACAACGCCCAATGCCACAATGGGTTAGAGGCTGTTGCGAGACACTGCCCAAAGTCACAATTTGCCCGTCGCAAACCAGCACCACTTCGTCGCTAATGATTTCAAGGATGATGAATGAATTATGTTAGAGGCAAATTGAACAGAACCTTATCTCTGGAAGTACTGTTAACGGAGGGTAGTAAGCTGTTCGTTTGTCCAGTGGTGCCCAGTTTCAGAACTGACCTAGGATTCAATCATTTCATACCTGATTACATTACTCTTCATTTCCCTATTGTCCAAAAAACATGTTCGTCCAGCCAAATTTGTACTTGATAAATGAGCATCACTTTGTTCTGAGTAGGAGGTACAGTTTATTCAGATATGTTTGCCAGGATAAATTCCATTTTATCTCAGTCACTCAATTCGTATTCTGAAACATTTATCCTAACTAAATTATCCAGCAACCCTTTGTGTATTTTGGTTAATATCCATCCTGTCAAGGCTTCTCAGAAGCCTACATTTATTGTGTCAATAAAATCACTTGTCGTTGTTCCAAACTGCACCGAGTATTCGATCTGATAAACTGTTGGTCCTTTAGCGGACATTTTTTCCGAGGGATAAATCTCGACTTCACTCTCTGCACCGAGTTCAAAGACGCGTATCGTGTTCCTTGAAAGATATAACGTCAAAGCATAACAGTCTGAGGCCTCGGGGAAAAGGGTAACTAGAGAGAGAGTGGGACGTCTCATGAATGAAAGCGTTCACCGCTGTGTAGATCCACAGGAGATGGACAAGATGCTCAATGAGTGCCTCTCCTTTGTATTTATCAACGATAAAAACAGTAGGACGGAGGATCTTAGGGCAGTCAATGGAAGTGTCTTGAGAGCACAGTGCTACCGTCGGAGAATTACTGAAGGTACTTCAGAGGGTTAAGATAAGGAGGCAAAATTTACAAGGAACTTGAATAGAAGACCTTTATACTCAGAGGGTGCTGGGTATATGGAACAAGCTATCTGAAACGTTAGTTGAGATATGTTGAAGCTGGTGCATTTCTACAGCCACAACGTTTGAATTGTAACAGCCAACTCTACAGTAGCAATAAGTAGGCATTATTGGCTATACCTGTTGAGCAATAAACGTTCCGCGTGAACAGATTTGCACCAATATTCAAGTGCGATGACGAGGCAATTTACACTCTAACTCGGGTGTGCTTGTGTTTTGCGAAAGTAGAGCATTTCGCCAATATCAGAGCATTTATGAGGTCTCTCACTTCTGATATTGGATATGTTTTCATCAGTCCACGGGCGTACTCTGGGTCTTCCGCGTATGCTTTCCTCTTGTACTTCAGATATCCCGGTCATTACTACGGTCTACAATTCAGTTTCAGCACTTTACTGTATTCTGCCTCCTGTCCCCATTCCTAGAGTCATAGAGTCATAGAGTGATACGTTGTGGAAACAGGCCCTTCGGCCCAACTCGCCCACACCGACCAGCAATGTCACAGCTACCCTAGTCCCACTTGCCTGCGCTTCCTCCATAACCCTCCTACCCCGTCCTATCCATGTTTCCTGTCCAACTGTTTTTAATCGCTGAGATAGTCCCAGCCTTAACTATCTCATCTGGCAGCTTGTTCCATACACACAACACCCTCCGTTTGAAAAAGTTACCCCTCTGATTACTATTAACCTTCAACCTATGTCCTCTGGTCCTCGCCTTCTCTTCGCTTTCTCCAGCAGTTCATTTGTGCTTAACGACTATGTATCGCTTTCTCTTGCATATCATTACCATCAGTGTCACATCGACTATCTTTGGCTCCGTCATTGTACGAACATTCCCGCTCTTATCATAGTTATTACTGATGTCAAATTGTTAGGTCAGGTTCGGTCTATTAATTTCACATGCACCGAGGTACAGTGAAATGTTTGGCTTTACATGCTATTCACTCAGACCAGATATACAGCACATAGATACAAACAGCTCAAACTCAAATGCATCTTGTAGAGCAAAAGTAAGAAACAAAATGCAGAATAGTCCCGCGAGTTCGATGATAAGCTTGGATGGTGTAATGGTATTTAAGGCAGAGCTGCAGCCTCTGTATAGAAGTATGACGTAGGTGTCTCTCTTATCCAGGTGTTCTGGGGATGAGTGTAGGGCTAGGGCGATGGCATCATCCGTGGACCTGTTGAGGCGGTAGGCGAACGGCAGTGGGTCAAGGCCGCTGAGTAGACTGGGTTTAATGCGTTCCATAAGTAGCATCTCAAACATTTCATGATGGTGGATGTCAAGGCCACTGGACGGTAGTTGTTTAGGCTTGAGGTCTTGCTTTTCTTCGGCAGTGGGATGATGGTGGTCTTCTTGAAGCAGGTGGTACCTGAGACCGGAGTAGGGGGAGATTAAAGTTGTCCCCAAATACTCCCGGGAGATGATCCGCGCAACTACAAAGGACATGATCAGGACCACCGTCTGGGCCAGTTGCTTTTCGTGGGTTTACCCTCAGGAATGTCCATCTAACCTCATCTACTGTCACCATGGGGAGAAGCACACTGGAGTCTGAAGGGACCGTTGTCACCGCCCTGCTGGCCTGCTCGAAGCGGGCATAAAAAGCATTCAGTTCATCATGTAGGATCCTACTGTCACCAATGATGTTGCCTGAACTTGCTTTGTATCCAGTTATCTTATTCAGACCTTGCCACGTTCTCCGTGTGCTCCAGTGATTATACTGGGACGTAAGTTTTTACCGGAATTGGTTATTTGGATCCTTGATAGTTTAACGGATATCATATCGTGCCGTCGTTTGCTGCTCGGGATCTTTTGACTTGTATGCATCTGACCTGGCCTTCACCTGTGAATGTCCATGTTTTCCACTCGGATTTACGTAGTCGGCACACAGTCACCCACTCACTTGCTGACGAAGTCACTCACAGCAGTGGCGTACTCATTCAGGTTTGCTGCAGAATCCCTGAATATGGACCAGTCCACTGACTCAGAGGAGTCGCGTGAGATATCATCCGTGTCCGTTGACCAGATTCTCACAACTCTATTCATCGGATCCTTCTGCTTCAATTGTTGTTTGTAGGCAGGGAGCAGAAGCACAACTAGGTTTTCAGATTTCCAGAAATGTGTCCGAGGGACAGAGTAATAGAGAACATTCCCTACAGGATTCCTTTGGCGAGCCTGGACGTGGGGACAAATAGAATGTACTGAACGTACACAGTGGGACAGGCGAATGCTCAGTAATGTTACTTGCTCCAGTTTGGCCATTTTATTGTTTATTTAGCTGGGTTGGTGGGTGTGTGTTCATGTGTGTGTCTTCTCACACACGGTAGGAGTTATTTCATAGAGATCGTCAGGAGCACATATTAAGCTGGGAACACCAGCAGACAGAAACAGGAAAACACAGAGTGAGACATGTTTACTCACAGAGAGAAGTAGAAACATTCTCGGAAAGACGCATGGCCCTCCCCTAATTCTACGTAGTTTTGCCTTCTCCTGATTTCCCATTTGCAGGCGCATTCCCCTATTTCCAAGGTAGACAAAATGCTGGAGAAACTCAGCGGGTGAGGCGGTATATCTGGAGCGATGGAATAGGCGAAGTTTCGGGTCGAGACCTTTCTTCAGACTGATGTGGGGGTGGGAATAAGAAAGGAAGAGGCGGAGACAGTAGGCTGTATGTGAGCTGGGAAGGGGAGGGGAAGGAGTGAGAAAGCAAGGACTACCTGAAATTGGAGAAGTCAATGTTAATTCCGCTGGGGTGTAAACTACCCAAACGTAATATGTGGCGCTGCTCCTCCAATTTGCGGTGGGACTCACTCTGGCCATGGAGGAGGCTCTGGACAGAAAGTTCGGATTCGGAATGGGAGGGGGAGGGGGAGTTGAAGTACTGTTTCCCAAATGCCAGTCAGTGACTAGTGAGGTGCCGCACGGCTCAGTGCTGCGACCCCTGTTACGTACAATATATATTAACGATTTAGACGAAGGCATTAAATGTAACATCACCATGTTTGCGGATGACACAAAGCTTGGTGGCAGTGTGAGCTGCGCAGCGTATACTATGAGGCTGCAACATGACTTGGATAGGTTAGGTGAGTGGGAAGATGTGTGGCACATGCAGTATAATGTGGAAGAACGTTAGGTTATCAGCTTTGGTAGCAAGAACAAAAGGGAGATTATTATCTGAATTGTGTAGGCGCAAGGAGGTCCTACTGCCGTTGTATGGGATCATGGCGAGACCGCACCTGGCATATTGTGTGCAGCTGTGGTCTCATAATTTGAGGAAGGATGTTCTTGTTATTGGGGTAGTGCAGCGTAGATTCACCAGGTTAATTCCGGCAAGGCGGAACTGACATGTGATGAAATAATGGATAGACTGGGCTTGTGTTCACTGGAATTTAGAACGCTGAAAGGGGATCTTATAGAAACGTATACAATTCTTTAGGGATTGGACAGTCTAGATGCAAGAAAAGTGTTCCCGATATAGGGGTAGCCCAGATCCACTGGCAAAAGTTTAAGAATCATGGGTAGGCCATTTAGGACTGAGATGAAGAAAAACGTTTTTATTCAGAGAGTTGTGAATCTGTGAAGTTCTCTGCCACAAAGGCAATGGAGGCCAATTCACTTGATGTTTTCAAGAGAGTTAGATTTAGCTTTTAAGGCAATCAAGGTATTTGGGAAGAAAACAGGAACGGGGTACTGATTTTGGATGATCAGCCATGATCATATTGAATGGCGGTACTGGGTCGAAGGGCCGAATGGCCTACTGCACCAACTTTGTATTTTTCTATGGTTCTATGGTGCAAGGTATGATTAGTAACTTTACAAATAAATACTAAGGCAAGTGTGGTGGTAGATTGCCAAGATGGATAAGACGAATGACGTTGGGATTTTGATCAGCTGCGAAAGTTGGCAGTGGAAGAGCGTATGGCATTTAATTTGTATATTTGTGATTTGCTTTATTTTGGTAAGTCATGCCAGGTCTTTCTCAATGATCAGTTCGACCCTGCGGAGTACTGTAGAGCAGGGAGATCGAGGAGTTCGCGTCATAAAACTCTGAATTTGGAGTCGTGGGTCGTTAAGGTGGTAATGAAGATTTTGGCACGGTGTCTTTCACTAGTTACGGCAGTAAGTGCAGATGATGGGACGTTATATTACAGTTACAAGACGTTTGCGAGGCCGCGCTTGCTTGCAGTTCACCTGCCCTAAACTGGATGCCCCCATCATTCAAAAGCTCGATATTGCACAACAGCCAGGAATTATTCTCCAGGAATAGATCAGTGTGTCATAGTTCAGGGGTCTAAAACAGAACTTCGAACAGCTCGCTTCGGTTAATAATAAATTAAATATTTTCTTTAAATAAAATTTTCTTTTTAACGAACGTACGTGGGTTCCAAATGATACCCAAACGTGGACAGTCCTTGAAGCACAATGAGGGTAACTATCTACATCATCTCAGAGAATCTTACAGTCACACAATAACGATGCTATTTATATAGTTATAGTCAAATCACCAACCAAGATATTTCGGAACCAGCAGTCCACGTCACGCAAAATGTCCAAGCAATCTAGCCCAACTTGCCCACGATTGCTCCATAGCCTTCCAACCACTTCTATCCATATACTCATTGAATGTCTCTTATACATTGTAATCGAAGCCATCTCTTCAGCTTCCTCTTGCAGCCATTCCACCTCACCACAACTACCTTTGTAAAAAGTGTTGCCTCTCAGTATCTTCTGAATCTATCCATTCTGGCGTCTTCCAGCTTTAGACTCCCCAGGCTTGGAAAAACGACAGTAACCTTCTACCGTTTCCTTGCCCCTGATGATGAAATACGTCTCTGTAATTTCACCCATCATTCTCCTAGTGTCCGGTGAAAACGTTCCAACCTGTCCATGCTCTCCTTAAATCTCAAACACGTCCGCCCCAGTAACAGTTTAATGATTCTTACCTGCGCCATTTTGAATTCCATGTATTCCTTCCAATCGCTAGAAGACCATAATTGCGCATTGTAATCCAAGTTTGGTCTAAAAAATGATTTGTATAGTTCGGGGGACCACCTGGAATAACAGCCCACTAAGTAACCGACCGGGTAATTCACCTCTACCATCGTGTCGGTGGTCCACATAGCACCCAAAGTCAACGCCAATGTGGCACTGGACAATTTATACTCCGTCGTGTACAATACCCTGATGCCCTGCACATCATCTGCGGTGACTTCAATTGATCGTACTTCAGGAATGCACTGTAAACTAAAATCAGCATATCCCCTGCCTCACAATGGGCGTCAACATTCTGGGCGACACCACCATCTAGTATGTCCACGGTTCCAGCACAACAACCATGCTCTCAAAGCCAGAAAGACCAGGGATCTGATTCTGGACTTCGGAGCAGGAAGGATGAGGTCCTAAAAACCTGTCTAGATCGACTGCACGATGGTGGAGAGAGGCAAAAGCTGCAAATTCCTGTGCATGGAAGTCTTTGAAGATCTTTACTGGACCCAGAGCATTGATGCAATTATAAGACCTCTACTCCCTGAAAAGATTGCGGACATTCGGTATGTCGTCGAGTATTCTCTTGAACTTCCACAGGTGTACAGTAGAGAGCATATTGTCTGGTTGCACCACGACCTGGGTCGGCAACCTTAATGCCAGTAGCGAAGGAGACTGCAACATGTGATTAACACCGCCCAATCCATCACAGGTACTGACTTCCCCACCATCGAGGGATCTACAACAGTCGCTGCCTCAAACATTGCATCAATGGTCGACAGAGTGCAATTTGGGCTCTGAAATGTATTCACATCCATCCCATCCCAATTATTTTGTACACGGCAAACGAGCAGGAAACTGATAGAAACGGCTCAGAATACGAAACGGCACAAAGATGTTGAGGTCCCCGTTTGTGGATTGTGTTGAGCAGAACTTCCTTCAAGGCCGCTCATCCCGCCCATTGTAATTCATACTGAATCAGTTTGGTGTCCGGTAACTTTACCTGGTGGTTTCTGACATTGTTACTGAACCTGCTGGTCAGTGATGCCGAAGATTTACCTTCCATCACTGGGTCCGTAGCCCTGTGGACGTACACTCCAAGTACGCATCTTAGTGTTTTTAGGAGATACCGCATGTAAGCGGACTCTTTGGCCCACCGAGTCCGCGCCGACCAGCGAACGCCGTACACGCACTATCCTACACTAGGCACAACATGCACGTCTTTGGAGTGTGGGGGAGAAACCGCAGCAGCGGGAGATAACCCCAGGCGGCGCCTGGGAGCACCCATAAACAGGATCGAACCCGGGTTTCTGGCGTTGTGAGGCAACAACTCCAGCGCTGCGCCGCCGTGCCACCACGCTGATCAAACGTGATGAAGTTGCTGCCTGTCCCACCGTCTTCGACATCGAGTTCCATTCTACGTGTTGAAAATTGTCCTCATTTCAATGAATCATCTAATTATCAGCATATTTTGTCTCCCTTTCGACGAACGGTATTTACCCCACACACACTATTCAGAAGATCTGAGATATAAATACTGTATGCTGTGTATAAAGTACTTCGAGTAGGTGGGGCAGTTACCGAATCTGATACCTTGTCCACTTAGGCACATTTTGAGTGTACTGTCGTGATACAGACACGTGGTATACAAGGGCGGCACAATTAAACCGCTGATATAGCTGCTGCCTCACAACGCACGAGACCCGGCATTGATCGTGACCTCGGGTGCTGTCTGTGGGGAGTTTGGACATTAGCTCTGTGACGGCGCGGGTTTCTTCCGGGTGTTGTGGCTTCCTCCCACATCCCAAACATATGCGAGTTTGCAGATTATTTGGAATCTGTGAAATTAGTCCGACTGTGCAGTGAGTGAGTGAATGCGAACGTGATTAACATGTAACTGGCGTCACCAGGTGAACATTGATCGTCCCCATGGAATCTGTGGGCCTGTGTGCAAGCTGTACCTGTAAACTAAACTAAACCAATAAAAGACAATGCAATAACACAATGCCAGCATCACAGGGTGTGCTCACGGGGACAGATTACGGAGGATCCATCGCACAGGGAACGAACACATCCGGCACCTTACAAAGTCCGATCATTCAAATGAGACATAAATATACCGGAGAATCTTGGTCTCTCGCCGATTCCCGAATAACTGCTGACTGATTAGAGAAAACGTGAGTATTTACAATTTAATTCCAAAATCTGCTTCCACTTCCAACAATTGTTGGGTGTTGCCAGGGCTAGAGAGTCTCGGCTACAGGGAGAGGTTGAGTAGGCTGGGACTCTATTCCTTGGAGCGCAGGAGGATGAGGGGTGATCTTATAGAGGTGTAAATGTCATGATGGGATTATTTCAGGTATCTATGCACATCGTCTCTTAAACGCAGAGTAGGCGAATCGAGGATCAACAAATTGGAGGAGACAATAAGCGGTAACTGTTTCACACACAGGGTGGTGGGTGCATGCAACAACCTACCAGAGGAGGTCGTTGTTGCCGGGAGTATCCCGACATTTAAGAAATACTAGACTAAGTGGGACCCGTTGGGTTCCATGTTCACACGGGAGGGCTGGTGCCCCAACCCAATACTCCACCCCTCCACCAATTCCAATATTGTTGACCGGCGAGGTGGGGCTCCAGTATGGGTGTTGTGTGGCGAAGGGGCTGGTTTCCGGAGGGCTAGTATGGACATTGTGGGCCGAGTGGATTATTGTGTGGCAGCTCAGTCACTCAGGTCTGGCAGGTCAGTCACTCAGGTCAAGCGTGCAGGGCCAACAGTCCAATCCATTCCATTTCAAATCAAGCATATTGCGGGCTGACAAATCGATTATTGCAAGCACATTGCGGGCTAACAAATCATTTATTGCAAGCACATTGCGGGTTAACAAATCATTTATTGCAAGCACATTGCGGGTTAACAAATCATCGTTTATTGCAAGCATATTGCGAGCTTAGCAAATCATTTATTGCAAACACTGCGGGCTAACACGTCATTTATTGCAAGCACATTGAGGGCTAACAAATCCTTTATTGCAAGCACGTTGCTGGCTAACAAATCATTTATAGCAAGCACATTGCTGGCTAACAAATCATTTATTGCAAGCACATTGTGGGCTGACAAATCATTTATCGCAAGCACATTGCGGGCTAAAAAATCAGTTATTACAAGCACATTGCGGGCTAACAGATCATTTATCGCAAGCACATTGCGGGCTAACAAATAATTTATTGCAAGCACATTGCGGGCTAACATGTCCTTTATTCCATGCACATTGTAGCAATGTTACAACATTTTGAGATTTTAAAAATCAAGTCTGCAATTTATCCCATCAGATAAAGCATAAAAAGAAGTTTAATTTGACAACTAATTCACTTTCATATCTTCTGTATTAAAAAGGTTATGGCCATTTTCATACTCGGAAATCAGCATCTTGTTGCCCATTGCTTTTCCATTGACTTAACACAAAAGCTGTGATCGAGGACAGTCAAAAGCCCATAAGATTCTTAAACATTTAGGGAACTGAAAGAAATTTTCAGTTAATATAGATTGAAGCATTCTGAAACAAATATGAAACAATCTTACTTGGATGAACTGAAATTAAAGCATATAATTAGTTAGTTACCTAATTGTAGATATTACAAAATTCAATTACTAGATCTGAACATCTATCCATTTCTTAAGAAAAGATTAACATTTTTAAATAGCCTACGTGTCCAAATAACATTCACACAAGAATTCACAATATAACCTGATTTTTAAATCTCATTGTCATGAATTTATAGGACAAATGGAAGGAATTTAATGTTTAATTCCCGTAAATTAATGGGCATTTTAATCATCTTGCGAGTGGGTTTGTGTGGTACGCGATCGATTGGAACGTTGCGGTTGCAGTGAATTTGAACCCCATATCGGTAGGAAAAACAATGCCGGATCATAATCACATTATCGCCAAGGAAATGTTGATTAAAGTCATCCTAAGAAGCAAGTTTATATGTAAAATAAACGACTTACCTTATGTGTTGTCCCCTACGTGAGATCCGTCCCGTTGTCGGCGTTGACGGCGTTAGAAGTCGCTTTTTTATTTTACTCCAGGTATTAAATTGTCCCGCGTGTTTGTTTGTTTTTTACTTCCGAGAACGCAAGTCGAAACGATTTTTCAGCATCAGGTAGCAGTCCGAGAAAATATATATCGGACAGGCTGGAGAAAACGGCATTTTAATCCCCCCCCCCCCTCCCCTCAAAGGCGCCAAAGTCGCGCACACGGCCAGTGGCAGAACTGCAGCGCCGCTGAAGGCAAGCAGATCTCAGACTCACAGTTCACTTGACACAGGCGTAGATTCACAGTCGTCGACTCTCACTCACCATCTGCCAGATTGACTGACGCACGTCCGGCTTCCGAGCCTTGATACTCCTGGCCTCCTCGGAATGGGTGTTACCTTCATCGTGGTGAACGACAAGCGAGATAACTAATCAGCTGCTCTCACGTTTTTTTAAATATTCATAAGTTTATTGTTAAGACCAAAGTTGGACCCTTGAAGACCGAAAAGGGTGAATTTATTATGGGGAACAAGGAAATGGCAGATGAGTTGAACAGGTAATTTGGATCCGTCTTCACAAAGGAGGACACAAACAATCTTCCTGATTTAGTAGTGGCCAAAGGATCTGGGGTGACGGAAATCCACATTAGGCAGGAAATGGTGTTGGATAGACTGATGGGACTGAAGGCTGATGAATCCCCAGGGCCTCATGGTCTGCATCCCAGGGTACATAAGGAAGTGGCTCTAGAAACCGTGGATGCATTGGTGATAATTGTCCCATGTTTTATAGACTCAGGATCAGTTCCTGTGGATTGGATGGTAGCTAATGTTATCCTACTTTTTAAGAAAGGCGGGAAAGAGAAAATAGGGAATTATAGACCAGTTAGCCTGACATCGGTGGCGGGGAAGATGCTGGAGTCAATTATAAAAGACGAAATAGCCGCACATTTGGATAGCAGTAACAGGATCGGTCCGAGCCAGCATGGATTTACGAAGCGTAAATCATGCTTGACTAATCTTCTGGAATTGTTTGAAGATGTAACTAGGAAAATGGACCAGGGAGAGCCAGTGGATGTAGTGTACCTAGACTTTCAGAAAGCATTTAATAAGGTCCCACATAGGAGATTAGTGGGCAAAATTAGGGCACAAGGTATTGGGGGTGGAGTGCTGACATGGATAGAAGATTGGTTGGCAGACAAGAAACAGAGAGTGGGGATTAACGGGTCCGTTTCAGAATGGCAGGCAGGGACGTGGTGGAAGATTGCATCCTTCACGTGGTCCGCTCTGTTTCGACTAATGCAATCAACTCGACGTGCACACACGGAAGATCACATAGAACACGTTGTCCAACAACTTTAGGCTGTGCACGACACACGAAAGAACAAGAAGAAGAAGTAGGCAGTGACTAGTGGGATACCGCGAGGCTCGGTGCTGGGACCGCAGCTATTTACAATATACATCAATGATTTGGATGAAGGGATTCAAAGTAACATTAGCAACTTTGCAGATGATACAAAGCTGGGTGGCAGTGAGGAGGATGCTATCAGAATGCGGGGTGACTTGGACAGGTTGGGGGAGTGGGCGGATTCATGTCAGATGACGTTTAATGTGGAGAAACGTGAGGTTATCCACTTTGGTAGCAAAAATAGGAAGGCAGATTACTATCTAAATGGCGTCCAGTTGGGAAAAGGGGAAGTACAGCGGGATCTGGGAGTCCGTGTTCATCAGTCTATGAAAGTAAGCATGCAGGTACAGCAGGCAGTGAAGAAAGCGTATGGCATTTTGGCCTTTATCACAACAGGAGTCGAGTATAAGAGCAAAGAGGTCCTTCTGTAGTTGTACAGAGCCGTAGTGAGACAACACCTGGAGTACTTTGTGCAGTTTTGGTCCCCTAATTTGAGGAAGGACATTCTTGCTAGGTTTACAATGTTAATTCCCGGGATGACGGGACTGTCATATGCTGAGAGAATGAAGCATCTGGGCTTGTACACTCTGGAGTTTAGAAGGATGAGAGGGTATGTTATTGAAACATATAAGATTGTTAAGGGTTTGGACACGCTGGACGCTGGAAACATGTTCCCGATGTTGGGGAGTCCAGTATTAGGGGCCACAGTTTAAGAATAAGGGGTAAGCCATATAGAAATGAGACGATGAAACACATTTTATCACAGAGAGTTGTGAGTCTGTGGAATTCTCTGCCACAGAGGGCGATGGAGGCAGGTTCTCTGGCTGCTTTCAAGAGAGAGCTAGATAGGGCTCTTAAAGTTAGCGGAATCAGGGGATATGGGGAGAAGGCAGGAACGGGGTACTGATTGGGGATGATCAGCCATGTTCACATTCAATGGCGGTGCAGGCTCGAAGGGCCGAATGGCCTACTCCTGCACCTATTGTCTATTGTCTATTGTCTATTATTATGTCACCGATCGGAAAAAAACTTGGGGTGGCTGGAGCTGGAACGGTGAGTAAGATGACGAAAAATCATGGCGATATAGGGTCGCGTTTTTAGATTTAAATCTTTTTATATGAATTTCATAGCAAATTGCGTACATACAATAATAACAGACAGTAACAGTCAAGACATAATTGTACAACAGTATGTAAGCGATACTCAAAACCCTTACCCTTACCCACCTTCAACCCACCCAAGTCAGGTCGGAGCCAAACGGGGACAAACAACACTCACATACGTACACATCCACACACAAATGGTAGAATAAACGAAACAAAATGTGCTATATAAAAATAAGGGGGGGGGAGTAAGAAAGAAAAATAAATATATATATATATATGTATATATACATATATATCTAAATAAATAATTGTGGGGAGGGGGGAATTAAGGGGAAAGCAGCTGCTGTAGAACAGAACGATGATGGAGAACACTCAGTCCTCTTCCGAGTCCGGGGACAAGTTAAGAGAGTTAACCAGTTCAAAGAAAGGGTTCCACGTATCTAGGAATGTCTTGGTAGAGCCTTTGAGAGAGAACCTATGTTTTTCAAGTTTCAGATTGTAAAGCACCTCCTTAATCCAACGGGCGTGTGTCGGGGGACAGGTAAGCCTCCAACTAAGCAAGATCAGTCTCCGGGCTAACAAGGTTGTAAATGCTCGGACACGTTTCACCGCAACAGAGAGGTTGGTATTGGGAGGGGTACCGAAAATGGCTGACATTGGATTTGGAAGAATAGTCTGGTCGTAAGCTCTGCTTATCAATTCGAAAACACTCCTCCAAAAGGCTGTTAGCTTAGGGCAAGACCAAAACATATGGCTATGGTTTGCGGGAGATTTATTACATCTGTTGCAGGTGTCATTAACAGTTGGGTACATTCTAGCTAATCTTGCATTTGTGTAGTGGACTTTGTATAGGACTTTGCATTGGATTAGGCCATGACGAGCACATATGGAAGAAGAATGGATCAAATCCAAGGCAGTTTCCCATTGCTGGTCTGTTAATTTCGTATTCAGCTCTCCCTCCCACGCAGCTTTTAATGAGGAATGGGGTTTCAATAAAACCGACCCTAGCAAATTATACAAAATAGAGATGCATTTCTTCCGGTTGGGGTCTGAAGCTAAGATGATATCGGTCAGGGTTTCAGGAGGGCGATTTGGGAAGTAGGGAAATGTCTTCTTCACAAATCCCTAATCTGGAAAAACCGAAAAAGGTGGGAGTTTGGGAGGTTGTAGTTAGACGAGAGCTCCGCGAAAGATGAGAAGATGCCATCCTTGTATAGGTTTTTGATACTACTGATGTCATTGCTATGCCAGGTTTTCAAAGCGTGGTCTATACTTGAAGGTTTAAAAATGTGATTTTTAAGCAGTGGGGTCAAGATGGAAGGACCCTGTAAACCGAGGTTTTTCCTAAATTGACTCCATATCATGAGCGAAAGGGACACAATTGGACCTGCACCCACAGATGTTATATAAAGGGGGAGTTGGGAGCATAGGACAGACCGCAACGGGAGACGTGAACTCGCCTTTTCCATATATACCCAGATCGGTGGGTGGTCGCAATCATCATTCATCCAATACAGGAGTTTTTGCAAGTTAGCTGCCCGACAGTATCGCCTAAAATCAGGGAGGGCCAGACCGCCATCGCTCTTAGGCGACTGCAGTATCGCCTTTCTGATTCTGACCGGTTTGCTACCCCATAAAAATGTAGATAATGTCCTTTCTAATTTCTCAAAAAAAGATTTAGTGATAAGTATGGAGACATGCTGGAAAAGATACAGGAAGTCGGCTTTCTCAACCAAAGGGAAAAATTTGTGCGGAACATATCAGATAAGGGTATTGTGATAAAAACGCCGAGATAGCGGAACCCATCCTCTGCCCATTTGAATGAGGTTAAAGAGCGAGGGAGCTGCTTAGCCGGTAAGTTAATCGGTAATAGCTCACTCTTTTGGTAGTTGAGTTTATAACCAGAATATGCACCAAACCGTTCTAAAATATTCATAATCACAGGGAGAGAACTGACTGGGTTCTAGATGTACAGGAGCAGGTCATCCGCATACAATGAGACTTTATGAGTTGTGTCAAACCGTGTAATACCTTTAAAGCTCTTCTCTGCGCGTGACCAGACAGCCAGGGGTTCAATCGCGATATCAAACAAGAGTGGAGATAACGGGCAACCCTGTCTGGTACCTCTCTGAAGTGTGGAGTGGGGCGACAGTATGTCGTTTGTTTGTATTGAGGCCACCGGGGACGAATATAATAGGCTCACCCAGAGAATAAAACTGTTACCGAGGCCAAACCTATCCATCGCCTCATATAGGTACCTCCACTCGACCCTGTCGAAGGCCTTTTCGGCATCGAGGGAGACCACCATCTCCGGGGTCTCATTACTCGAAGAGTGAATGATGTTAAGGAGACGCCTAGTATTATGGGAAGACTGTCGGCCAGGTATAAACCCTGTTTGATCTAACGAGATAATAGAGGGCATCACTCGTTGAAGACGAAGCGCAAGGGTTTTAGAAAGGATTTTGAGGTCCACATTCAGGAGTGAGATTGGTCTATAGCTACTACAAAGCGGGGGATCTTTCTCCTTTTTAAGAATTAGGGAGATGGTAGCCCACGACAAGGTGGGCGGTAGGCGACGATGTAAAAACGCCTCATTGTACATATCTCTCTGGACTGGTGCGAGGAGATCAGAGAAAGCTTTGTAATATTCTACAGAGAAGCCGTAAGGGCCGGGTGACTTTCCGCTTTGCAGCGATGTGATGGCTGCTTGGACCTCAGCTACAGTTATGGGACCACCCAAGTCTCTCATTGCTTCTTCGTCAATTATGGGGAAACGTCATACTACTGAACATGTCACCTGCAGTGGGGGGACAGTCGGAAGCGTATAGTTCAGTGTAGAATTTAGCAAATGCTTCATTAATTCTGAGAGGATCAGTATGAATCTCCCCTGAGCTGGATCTAATGGCTGGAATTAGCCGTGAAGGCGCCTCTGTTCTGGCCTGATGGGCCAAAAGCTGTCCAGCTTTATCCCCAGATTCAAAAAAGTGTTGCCTAGATTTAAGCAGTCGTAGTTTGGCTTTATTAATGGATATGAGGTCAAAGTCTGTTTGTAGCCTAAGGCGTTCTCTATAGAGATTAGGGTTTGGGTCAGATGCATATTTGTCATCCATGTCCTTTATTTTTTGTAACAGATCTGCCGTTTGGAACGTCTCGGTTCTTTTCAGGTTGGAGACAAAGGAAACGAGTTGGCCCCTAATATAGGCTTTTGAAGCTTCCCAGAGTATACCTCTTTCTATGTCCGACGAGTCATTCAGCTGAAAATAGAGGGTGATTTGGGAGTGCAAGAATTGCATGTAGTGAGCCTCTGCTAATAATGAGGAGTTGAACCTCCACTGTTTAAAGGGGTTAGTTCGTTTACGAAAATGAAGATCGAGGGAGGCCGCAGCATGATCTGATATTACGATGCTATGGTACTCACTGGATTCGATTTTGGAAAGCAATCTATTATCTAAAAGAAATAAGTCTATACGGGTAAACGTACGATGTACGTGGGAGAAAAATGAAAATAATTTAGTCGTGGGGAATGTAAATCTCCATGGGTCTGTGAGCCCCAGTTGTTTGGCAAGAACATGCAGAGTCTTACCGGATTTAGTTAAAGTAGAGGCTTTATTCGAAGATCTATCCAGTGTAGGATCTTGGACCAGATTAAAATCTCCACCCACAATGACATGGTGATTTTCAATATTTGGGAGAGATGTAAAAAATTTAGTTATAAATGAGCTGTCATCCCAGTTGGGTCCATAATGCTGGCCAATATGACAGGTGTGTCTTGCAGTTTGCCCGACACCATGACAAAGCGACCAGCAGGGTCTTCCACAGTTTTCTGTGGTTCGAATTTAATGTTCTTAGGAATCAGGATAGCAGTGCCCCTAGCCCTATTACTAAATTTCGAGTGCAATAGTTGACTAATCCAGCCTCTCTTAAGCCGTGTTACCTCTCTGTTGCGAAGGTGGGTCTCTTGGATGAAGAATATATCGCCTTTGAGCTGTTGCAAATGGGCCAAGATCCTATCAGTTTTGGTAGGACTTCCCATCCCTCTCACGTTCCACGAGACAAATCTAAGAATATCGTTTGTGTTGGCCATACTTAGCTATATGCGTAATGCGCTGTAGTTCTGTAAAACGAGACGGAAGGGCGCATCGAAGCCAGCTGCCGAGAGTGGGGATGTGGGTGGGGAATATATATATATATATATATATATATATATATATATATATATATATATGTGAAACAAAATAAAATTTAAAAACAAAACAAAAAAAACCAAAAACAAAAACATACACACACAGCAAACAAGTGGAACACATATCATTTAACCATCTTTGAAACCTGAGTCTCCAGACCTGAGATCCCACATGTTTCAACTGAACCTTGTGTGCCCATTGCACCAAGGTGCGTTGTCCTCGCTTCCGCATGGAGATATCCGATCTAAACTCCCAATATCTCAGCCTCCCAAAGCGACGAAGTCACTCAGTGTCAAAAGGTAACATAAAGTAAAATAAGTATAGTAATAGTAATAATGACGATGGTAATAATAATTTGAAAAATAGAGAGTAGGAATAAAGTAAGATAAACATACATTGATAAATACAAAGTTAAAATAATAACCATAGTGGTTGCACTGCCAGTACCATTGCTAACACTAATAGTAATAATAGTAATGATAATAGTCACAATAAGACAAAGCATATTAACAAAGTGGTGATACTAAATAAGCCGGCTAACGTATAAGTGGACCCAGAATAACTTCCTTTGGTGTTACATAGTATGTCTTAAAATCGACAAAGTATAAAGAGAGAGTTGGCGTTGGAAAAGTTACCGAATTACAAACTGGGCTGTTGGGTTAAAGCGCAGTGCTCAAGAGCATCAATTAAGTTTTGTTAAACAAAAAAGGTATAAGCTGAAATTTGTATAACACAGCCCTGGCTGTAATGAGCTCTTATCAGCCCCAGACAGTCCGTTACGAAGATTAGTATAAGCAAACTAGCCAAGTGCTGACAGCGCTAGCGGCCAGCTGCTAAGAACAGGTAGGCAGCGAACAAATCACAAACCACAAAGTGGGTCCCTTAAGCCCAGTTTTATAGCATATGCTGGTGAAGGACCCTTCAAGTATGACTACACATAGACAATATAAGAAAAAGTTGGTATAAAATATTCAAGAATCCTGGTGATTTCTTACCAGCCTCATACATTTCGAAACAGGGGTCTAGTATAATCAGCAATGCCGAACGCTAGCCATAGCTAGTTATTAGGAATAGTCAAGCTAAAGTTAGACCATATAACCATAGATTAACCGGGCCCCTGTGCCACTCGAATATAGACGTACTAAACGACGTCAGTCGTCTGTGGGTTCCGGTCTGCGTCGACGGTAAGATGAGATGAAATCCTGAGCGTCCTCGGGAGATGTTAGTCGTCGCCTCTTTCCCTCCCCGGACATTACGAACAGCTTGGCTGGATAATGAAGGGAGGGTTTGAGACCCAGGTTATACAGCTCCTTTATAACGTCTCGGTACGCGAAGCATTGTTCAACTATCTCGGGACAGTAGTCTTCGAAAATGTGCATCGGGGCATCTTTGTATTTCAGCTTACCCCTCTGCCTCCGAGCCTCACGCACCACCAACTCACGGGTCTGGTATCTATGGAAGCAGATCACAACTGCTCTGGGTTTCTCACCAGGGCTTGGCTCGGCTGTTAGCGTACGGTGGGCTCGGTCTAGCTCCGGGGCTGATTCCAGTGTGTGGTCGCCAAGAGTCTCGAGCAGAAGTTGAGAGAAAAACGCTGTTGTTTGGGAGCCCTCGATATTCTCGGGAAGACCCACTATCTTATGTTATTTCGGCGACTCCTACCTTCCAGGCCGATAAGCTTAGCCTTTAGCTTGGCGTTTTCTTCGGTCACCGTAGTTAACATTAACGTTATAGCTCGTATGTCTTGGCTGGTGGTAGCGGCAAAAGACTATAATGCCGAAAGACGGTGCTGGTGGTCTAACATAGTGGTCTGGATATTGTCCAGCTTCGTTTCCAATTTGGTGAACGCTGTGTTGAATTCTGCCAGTAACGATACCTTATGGTCTGTTAACATGGCTGCTAGCGTGGCCATGCCGGTGCTGGTCGTCGGGTCTTCTGTCTTTTGCTCCGCTTTCTTTCCTTTGTTTGGCATCTTTACAGCGTAGAGAGGTACTTACAATGATGTTTAAATGTTTGTGGGTGGATAAAAAACTTAGACTGAGCTGTAATAAAAGTTGGAGATGAAAAGGTCGGGAGCGTGGAAAAGTGCGACTACTCCAACATTGTAAAGGATTGATAACGAGGCATCGTTACTTTACTATCTTTATTCATACTGGATCATTATACATTGCACTAGCTGTACGTGGTCTGTCACAGGAACTAGAGAGCGATCTGTGGGTGTGGAGGTTGTAGTTATACTTGTGATATGGGGAGTGGTTAGTGGGTGTGAGGTCACTATGTTAAAGGCACATGCATATCTCATCTACATCCTTCCTCTCCGAAACGACAGGCAAATACAAAGGTGACATGGCGACCACGGCTCATGCGCTAGGATAGCTAGGCAACATCGCCATAGCGGTCAGGCGGTTTGACCAGACGTCCCGCCCGGGTTCGCATCTCGCCATCCACCCTTCCTGCAGGAGGAAGAGGCACCAGCGGGGACAGACGAACCTGAAAGGGAGAAACGGGAGGAAACGGAAGAGATCGCGGCACCGAAACCGGAGGGGATGCGGGGCCGGGAGAGGGAAGAGCGCGGGGGGGCGAGCGAGGACTAGTCGGAGTGTGTTGGAGCGGAGGGGGAGAAGGAGGAGCAGAGCGAGGCATGTAAGGAATCACGGGCAGGGCAACGGCCGGACGCGAAACAGGCAGCGGGGGAGCAAAGGGATCGGCGGCAGGAGGACGCGGCTCGTGGACGAGCCGAAGGTGCTGGCGGGACCGTCGGTAAATGGTCCCAGCGTAGTCGACGAAATAGGACCTGGGCGACCCCGCAGAGCCGACGACAGTAGCGAGCTTGGAGTGACCGGGAGTGGTCTGCATACGGACTACTTAACCGGGGAAGAGGGGCGGCAGCGGGTGGCAGGACCTGTCATGGGACCGCTTTTGGACGTCTTGCCTGAAGGCAATTCGTTTCTGAACCGCCGCAGGTGGAAGGACCGAGGGTATGAGGGATCGCTGGGCCACCGGGAGTGAGAGCCTGGTAGCGCGAGACAGGAGCCGCTGAGCAGGGGAACCCATGGCAGGGTCGCGAGAAATGTTCCGAAGGCTGAGGAGGGCCAGGTGGAAGTCGGAGTTAATGCCACCACACTGTTCCAACAGGTGCTTAGCACTGCGGACCGCGCGCTCGGCCAAACCGTTGCTTTGCGGGTACTCCGGGCTGCTGGTGAAATGGCGGAAGTTCCATCTGGAAGCGAACGCTTTAAACTCGGAGCTCGTGAACTGGCTGCCATCGTCCGACTGCAAGCTTGCCGGGGGGCCAAAAGTGCTAAAGTGAGGGTACAACCTGTCGATGACGGCCGAAGAGGTCACGGAAGGCAGCCGGTCAACCGCAAACCAGCTGGAGTAGAAGTCAACGAGCACCAGGAAATGTTTGCCCCGCCACTCGAAAATGTCTGTGGCGAGCGCCATCCAGGGCAGTCCGGGCGCGGGCTGCTGTAGAAGCGGCTGACGCTGCTGATGGGGGGCGCGGCTGTTGCAGGTGGAACACGATGAGACCCTCTCCCGGATGTACTTTGCCATATCCGGCCAATAGAACTGGGCCTTGGCGAGAGACAAAGTGGCTTCGGCCCCAGTGTGACCGCGGTGTGCGACTTGAAAATAGTGGTCGTGCAGCGCCGCGGGCACGACCACTTTGTGACCCTTCACCACCACGCCGTCGTGCAATACGAGCTCGTCCCGAATCAGGAAGTAGGGCACGGCTCCAGCCGGCAGTGCCGAGCGACGGTCAGGCCAGCCCTGCCGGATGACGGCAGACAGCTGTTGCAGGGCAGGGTCGTTGGTAGTGTGTTCAACCAGGGACTTCATCTGTGCGAGGGGACGAAGTTCAATCGTAGTACTAGTAACTCGGACATTTCGTATTGGTGGCGAGCAGTGGACGTCAGCGGGGCGCGAGACAACGTGTCGGCTACGAACATGTCCTTCCCCTTACGATAAACCACCGTGAACGTGAAACGCTGGAGCTGCAGCAGCATGCGCTGCAGACGTGATGAGGCCACATGGATCGGTTTGTTGAGGATGGTAACAAGTGGTTGATGGTCAGTTTCAACGGTGAAAGTGTTGCCCACGATGTAGTCCCGGAATTTGGAGCAGGCAAACACCACGGCCAGTAGCTCCTTCTCAATCTGCGCGTAGTGCTGTTCGGTGGCGGTCATGGTGCGGGACGCGAATGAGACAGGCAGCTGCAGGCCGTCATGGACCTGGAGGCAGGCGGCACCGAGTCCGAATTGAGAGGCGTCGCAGGTGAGGACAATGGGATGCCGCAGGTCAAAGAACTTGAGCGTGGGTGTGCTGATCAGTTTAGACTTAAGAATGTCAAATGCCTTCTGATGATTGGGTAACCAAAGCCAGGAAGTGTCCTTTTTGATCAGATCCCTCAGGGGAGCGCTGAGCTCGCTTAGGTCGGGGATGAACTTCCCCAGGTAGTTTACCAAGCCGAGGAAGCGTTGCAGGCCTGCCACGTTAGTAGGAGGAGGCATCCCTGAGATGGCAGCCGTTTTCTGCGGGTCTGGCTTTAGCCCCTCAGCGGTGAATACATGTCCAACATAGGTGACCTCCGAGACGCGGAATCGGCACTTCTTGGGGTTCAGTTTCAAGTTGATTTGCCTGGCCCGGTCCAGGATCAGGCGGAGGTTGACATCGTGTTCGGCAACATCCTTACCGTAAACCAGGATGTCGTCAACAATTATGGCGCAAGGCAGATCTGAAAACAACTGTTCCATGGTTCGCTGGAATACCTCACTGGCAGAGATGATTCCGAAGGGCATTCGGAGGAACCGAAACCTTCCGTAGGGGGTGGCGAAGGTTGTCAAAATGGACGACCGCTCGTCCAGTGGTATCTGCCAGAATGAGCTCTTGGCATCGAGGACCGAAAAGACCGTTGCTGGACCAACCCGTGCAGCGACGTCTTCCACCGTTCTCATAGGGTAGTGAGGGCGCCGAATGGCCAGGTTGAGGTCTCTGGGGTTGATGCAGATGCGTATCTCACTCATGTCCTTTTTAGCAGCAACAACCATGGAAGAGACCCAGCTGGTGGGCTCGAAGACCGCCTTTAGGACGCCCATTTGTACCATACTGTGTAGGGTCGCCTCCATTTTGTCCCTCATGGCGAAGGAAATACGGTGAGGAGCATGGACCACAGGAACGATCTTATGGTCCACTTCAATCTTGTAGCTGCAGGGTAGTTTGCCTAGCTTATCATCAAAGCGGTCGGGATACTCGGCCAGTGGGTCCATAAGAGCCTGCACGTGGTGGATGTCCCGGTGGAAGGACACCAGTCCCATTTCCTGGCATGCCTGGATCCCCAGCAGGGGAACGCAACTTCGATTGAGGAGAAAGAAGGTGAGGGGCCGAGTGGCCTTCAGTATCTTACAGTGTAGTGTGGCCTTGCCCACAGGAGTAAGGATCTCCCCACCGTAGGCATGCAGGTTTGAACTCTGAGAAAATATCTTCTCATTAGTCCTTATCTGGTTGAAAAGAGATGTTGACATAACATTGGTAACCGCCCCAGTGTCGATTTTGGCCGTGAAGGTCGAGTTGTTCACAGTGACTTGCACAGAAGGATCCGTTATCATAGCAGGTGCGTCCACCACGGTAAACAGGCTGGTTTCCCCCTGAGAGGAGTTAGATGTGGGAACAGAATGTTCATCGGAATAGTGCTGGGAGCTGAGATCATTATCCGACTGTAGAAGGTTGTTTAAATTTTGCCTTCGAGCAGCGACAGGCTTCCCACGGGAACGACAAGCTGCAGCAAAATGGTTCAACTTATTACAGGAATTGCAATTCTTTCCCAGCGCAGGGCACACATTGAACTGATGAGTTGTGAAGTTGCAATTAGGGCACCTTTGCTGGGTGCCTCCCCTTGTGGCACCACCGAACCCCGGGGCGCGTCCCCCTCGAGCAGCGAGCGACACCGGGGGTCGCGACTGGGGTGCGTTCATGAGATAGCTAGGAGTGCTGGCAAAGTTGATCGCCTGTTCAGCCGGCGGCGCCGCCGCGGAAACAGCGTCGGCTAAGCGAGTAGCGTGCATTGCATCGGCCAAGGTCAGATCCGGCTTGCGAAGTAGTTCGGACCTGAGCTTCTCATCACGGAGACCGTAAACCAGTAGGTCCCTGATGACATTGTCGGGGGTCCACGTCTCGAGGCGGCAGCGCCTGCCCAGGTCCCGCAGCGCAATGACATAGTTCTCAGCAGATTCCCCAGGGAGCTGACGCCGCGCGAACAGTTTAAAACGTTCTAAAATGCAATTAGTCGGAATGTCACAAATAGCGTCAAACTTAGCCAACAGACATGCCGGGTCCCGAGCTGATTCTCCAGGAGCGTAGACGAAGAAGTCAGAGCGAGTCAAGGCGTTGGGACCAGCCAAGTTGAGAAGCAGTGAGGCTTTGAGAGCGGGGGTGGCGCCAGGATGGGCAATCGTGAAATAGTGTTCAAAGTCGCGTTTGAATATGTCCCATCGAAGGGCGATGTCGAAATCAAAAACGAGCGCATCGGGCTTACGGGCAGAAGAGGCCATAACAAAAACAGTTAGGGGGGGAAACAAAACACTGGGTCAAAATTAAATGATAAACCGATAAACGGGAGGCGCAAGGTAAGTTATTTGACACCATGTAAAGGATTGATAACGAGGCATCGTTACTTTACTATCTTTATTCATACTGGATCATTATACATTGCACTAGCTGTACGTGGTCTGTCACAGGAACTAGAGAGCGATCTGTGGGTGTGGAGGTTGTAGTTATACTTGTGATATGGGGAGTGGTTAGTGGGTGTGAGGTCACTATGTTAAAGGCACATGCATATCTCATCGACAAACATGTCGCCCCCACCGGAAGTCTAGGGTAGCGTTTTTTATGTATTTAAAACGTAGGCCGAAGTGATCAAGATGAGACTTTTAGTAATAGTATAGAAGATATGGGCAAGTACATTGCTAGAACAGGTTTGAAGGATGTGGACAAAACACAGGCTGGTGGGAGTAATGTAGCTGGGATATGTTGCTCGGTGTGGGCAAGTTGGGCTGAATGGTCTGTTTCTTCGCTGTAGTACTCTATGATTAAATGATTCTACTATTCACTTACGAATCGCGGCATATAACTTCGCCTAAATTTGCGAGCTCCAATACAGGACAATCGAACCACGGCTTGAGGACGGACCTTCTGGAAATCTAAGAACGAATCCAGTGAGGAACTGGTGGAGTTCAACAGTCCTGCTATTCCACTACCGGTCCACTAGTGGGCTCGCAAGCTTACGCCAGTCTATTCCCTCTGAATCCGGTTAATTTCAGACATGTGCTGCTTACCGTGTAACTGGCCGAGTGTCAGGATCCATCCACTCACCGCGAATTGTCGGTCGATAGACAAACCATTCAGCGTGTGACTAAAACGATATCAGATCGTCGTTTTTTTTAAATTTTATTTTATTAGAAGTAAGTACAGAAATATGGCACCAAGGTGCCTAATATATATTGTCATGTTACATTTTATGTACAGCTCTTTTTTTTTAATAATGAAAAATAAAAAGAGAGAATAGATAATAAATGATAGAAAAACGTGTGATATATAGTGTGTGAAAAGGAGAAAAGGGTGAAAGAAGAAAAATGAAGAAAAGAAGATAGAGAGAGAAAGAGTAGAAAGTAAGAGATTAAGGAGATCATTATCTATATTCTTGACCATCCCTCACCCAATCCTGAAACAGTTAGCTTCTACGATTTTGTTGCACCATATGCTTCCAACAAATCAACAAATGAAGACCAACTCATTAAGTATTAGTCTGATTTATCTGTTAGGAGGAATCGCATTTCCTCAAGATGTGCGGTGTCCAGCATATTTGAAATCCACATTTCAAGCGTTGGTATGGGTGTATTTTTCCAAAATTTAAGTATAAGTTTTTTTGCCGTTATTAACCCATAAATAAAAAAATAAATTTTGAGATGTTCAATTTATTCCCATCTTCCATTACTCCAAATATAATCATTTCAATATTAGGTTCCATATTTATGTTGAATAATTTTGTAAATATCTCAAAAAATATCACTCCAGAATTTATACAGTTTTATGCAGGAAACAAAAGAGTGTGTTATAGTTGCATTTTGGGAAAGACATTTATCACAAATGGGGGAGGTATTTGGATAGAATTTATTCAATCTAGTTTTTGAATAATATAATCTATGTACAATTTTAAATTGAATTAAATTATGTCATACATTAATCGAACATTTGTGTATCTATATAAAATAATTTTCCTATGTATCCTGCGTGATTTTTATCATTATTTCTCGTTCCCACTCTTCTCTAAGTGCCTCTGTCGATGGTAGGTCTATATTTAAAATACTATTATATAAATATGCTATTAATTTATGTGAGTCAGCCTTCATTGCTTCTTCCAGTGGATCTAAAGTTATGTTTTGATATATTTGTATGCATTTCTTCATGAAGTCGCAGATCTGAAGATATTTAAAATATTGGTTATTTTTAGTTTACATTTTAATTGTAATTGTTGGAATGATAACAGATTTCCCATTTCATACATATCACCGATCCTTTTAATTCCCATTTTTTCCCATTGATTATATGTTTTATCAACAAGAGACGGTTTAAATGAAGGATTATTCACTATTGTCATTAACAATGATAGGTTTCTTAATTTTAAAGATAATTTTATTTGTTTCCAAATTCTTATTGTATCATGTATAATTGGGTTATTCTTATATATTGTGTTGTTCAGTTTTATCGGGGCGAAGAGGATCGCTCCTATGTTACAAGGAGAACAATCCATTTTCTCCATTCTTATCCATTCTGTCTGTTGGGTAGAACTGTCCAACCAGTAAATTATATTCTTAATATGCACTGCCCAATAATAATACAACAAGTTCGGAAGTGAAAGTCCCCCAACTTCTTTTGGTTTGCACAAGTGTTTTCTTTGAATTCTGTGTGATCTATAGTCCCAAATAAAATTGGTAATATTAGAGTCTAGTTTAAAAATAAAGTTTTTTGCTATATATAATGGTATAGATTGAAATATGTATAACATTTGTGGTAAAAAGATCATTTTTATAGTGTTTTTTCTGCCTATTAATGATAACGGAAGTGTTTTCAAGAATTTAATCAACGCGTTGAGTTTATTTAATAAAAGCATAAAATTCTCATTAAATAATGCTTTGTACTTTCAAGTAATTTGAATAGCCAAATACTTACATTTTTCTGTTGCAATTTTAAAGGGGAATTTTAATAGGTGTGTAGATTCTTGAGGTTTTAACTTAATGATTTCACTTTTATTCCAATTTATTCTATATCCAGAAAAAGAACCGAATTCCTCTATTAAATTTAATAAGTTTGGTATGCTCGTTTGTGAATTTGTAATGTATAAAATATATCGTCTGCATATAATGACATTTTTTTATTCGAGTCCGTAGTATTATATCCCAGAATATTCGGATGAATTGTTATAATTTCAGCCAGGGGCTCTATCATAAGGGCAAATAGCAGAGGTGATAAAGCACATCCCTGCTTATTGCCCCTCGATAATTGAAATTTTGGAGATAACATATTATTGGTTAATATTCTTGCCGTCGGTTTATCATATAATAATTTTACCCATACCATAAAATTCTCTCCCATATTAAATGTTTGCAGTACTTTATATAAATACTGCCACTCTATCTGATCAAATGCTTTCTCTGCGTCCAGAGAAACAATTGATATATCTTCTTCCTCCGTTTTATGTGAGTACATTATATTAAACAGGCTTCTCAAATTATTAAATTAATGTCTTTTGTGTATTGTAGATGAGATATGCATGTGCCTTTAATATAGTTACCTCATCACTACTGACCACTCCCCATAACCCAAGTATAATTACAACCTCCCCACCCACATATCGCTCTCTAGTTTCCATGACAGACCACGTACAGCTAGTGCTCTCTGTAATGCTGCAGCATGAATAAAAGAAGTAAAGTTACAGTGCGTCGATAATACTTCTTTACATGGTGTCAGTCCTCTTACCCTTGCGCCTCCTGTTTATCGGTTGTTTATTTGAATTTACCCCAGTTTTCTGTTCCAACCCCTCTTATTTCCTCGTTATGGCCACTTCTTGCCGCAAGCCCGATGTGCTAGTTTTCGATTCAGACATTGCCCATCGATGGGATGTCTTTAGACGTGACTTCAACCACTATGTCACAATCGCTCATCCTGCCGCTACACCAGAAGTCAAAGCTTCTCTGCTTCTCAACCTGGCTGGTCCCGATGCGCTGGCTCGGTCAGACTTCTTCGTCTACGATGCGGGTGAATCTGCTCGGGACCCGGTATGTTTGTTGGCTAAGTTTACCGCTATTTGCGACATTCCCTCTAACTGCATTTTAGAACGTTTTAAACTGTTCGGGCGGCGTCAGCACCCTGGTGAATCGGCCGAGAACCATGTCGCTGCTCTGAGACACCTGGCCAGGCGGTGCCGCCTTGACACGCTGACCCCCGAGGAACTGACCAGGGACCTCCTGGTTTACGGTCTCCGCGATGAAAAGCTAAGGGCTGAACTTTTGCGCAGGCCCGACCTGTCTTTTAACGAGGCCATGCATGCCTGCCGTTTAGCGGAAGCTGTCACCTCGGCGGTGTAACCGGCTAATCATGACATTAACTTTGCCAGCGGTACCAGCCGTCGGCTGAACACGACCCCGCCACGACCCCCGGGGTCCGGCTTTGCTCCCGGGAGACGCGCCCAGCAGAGGTGCCCCAATTGTAACTTTGCTACTGATCTGTACAATGTATGCCCTGCTTTGGGTAAAACGTGCAATTACTGCAAGGAATTGAACCACTTTGCTGCTGTCTGCCGTTCCCGTGGGAAGCCTGTTGCTGCTCCAAGGCGTATGTTAAACAACTTGGTGCAAGCTGATAGCGAGCTCGGTTCCCAGTACCATTCCGACGAATTCCCTGTGTCTGACTCTGGGTCCTCTCAGGGGGAAACCAGCGTATTTGCTCTGTTGGATGCACCTGCTGTGATAACAGACCCTTCAGTTCGTGTAACTGTAAACAACGCGACCTTCACCGCTAAGATTGATACCGGAGCTGTTGCAAATGTTATGTCAACGAGCCTCTTCAAAAAGATAAGGACTAATGAGCAAATTACTTCTGATCGCTCCACTTTGCATGCGTACGGGGGAGGGGTGCTTATTCCTGTGGGAAAGGCAACTCTGCGCTGCAAGATACTGAAAACCTCTCGGCCCCTCACTTTCTATCTCCTTGATTCCAACTGCATTACCCTGTTGGGCATCCAGGCATGCCAGGACTTGGGCCTGGTCTCCTTCCACCGTGACATCCACAATGTGCAGGCCCTCATGGACCCGTTGACTGAATATCCGGACCGCTTTGATGAAGAGCTGGGCAAGTTAACCTGCAACTACAAGATTGTAGTCGACCGCAAGGTCGAGCCAGTGGTCCGTGCGCCACACCGTGTCTCCTTCGCCATGAAGGACAAAGTAGGATCGACGCTGCACAGCATGGTGAAATTGGGCATCCTAAAGGCGGTCAGCGAATCCACCAGGTGGGTCTCCACCATGGTGGTTGCCGCGAAAAAGGACAAAAGCGAAATACGCATTTGCATCAACCCCAAGGACCTCAACCTGGCCATCAAACGCCCGCACTACCCTATGAGAACAGTAGAGGACGTTGCCGCACAGGTTGGTCCGGCCACAATCTTTTCTGTCCTCGATGCCAAGAGCTCCTTCTGGCAGATACCGCTTGACGAGCAGTCCTCCATCCTGACGACTTTCAGCAACCCCTTCGGCAGACTTAGGTTCCTCCGAATGCCATTCGGAATCAACTCTGCCAGCGAGGTGTTACAACGGACAATGGAGCAGCTGTTTGCCGGTCTACCCTGCGCCATCATCGTTGACGACATCTTGGTCTACGGTAAGGATGTCGCCGAACACCACTTCCACCTCCGCCAAGTCCTAGACCGGGCCAGGGAGATCAATTTGAAACTGAACCCCGAGAAGTGCCGATTCCGCGTCCCGGTGGTCACATATGTTGGACATGTATTCATAGCCTCGGGGCTGAAACCCGACCCGCAGAAAACGGCTGCCATCTCCGGGATGTCTTCACCCACTGATGTGCCCAGCCTGCAACGTTTCCTAGGCATGATAAACTACCTGGGGAAGTTCATTTCCGACCTCAGCGAGCTCAGCGCACCCCTGACGGAGTTGATAAAGAAGGACACGGCCTGGGCTTGGTTCCCTCAACACCAGAGAGCATTCGACATCCTTAAATCTAAGCTAATCAGTACCCCCACACTTAAATGTTTTGACCTGCATCGTCCCATTATCCTCACCTGCGACGCCTCTCAGTTCGGGCTCGGTGCCGCTTGCTTACAGCTCCATTACGGCCTGCAGCTGCCGGTTTCCTTCGCGTCCCGCACCATGACCCCTGCCGAACGGCACTACGCTCAGATCGAGAAGGAGCTACTGGCCGTGGTGTTTACCTGCTCCAAATTCAAGGACTACATTCTAGGCAACACTTTCACCATCGAAACTGATCACCAGCCGCTTGTCACCATTCTCAACAAATCCATCCACGTTGCCTCATCCCGACTGCAGCACATGATGCTGCAGCTCCAGCGCTTCACTTTTGAAGTTGTTTATCGTAAGGGCAAAGACATGTTCGTGGCCGACACGCTGTCCCGTGCACCGCTAGCATCCACTGATCGCCACCCCTATGAAATGTCTGACCTGATGGTGCTCAATGTTAATATTGTCCCCTCACAGCAGATGAAGTCCCTGGTCGAGCATACTGCCGATGATCCTGCCCTGCAACAGCTTTCTGCCATCATCCAGCAGGGCTGGCCCGACCGTCGTTCCGCTTTGCCGCATGGCGCCGTGCCCTACTTCCTGATCCGGGATGAGCTGGTACTTCACGACGGCGTGGTTGTGAAAGGACAAAAGGTTGTTGTGCCTGATGCGCTGCACGACCACTATTTTCAGGCCGCTCACCGCGGTCATTCTGGGGCCGAAGCCACCTTGTCCCACGCCCAGAGCCAGTTCTACTGGCCTGGTATGGCTCAATACATCCGGGAGAGGGTCTCCTCGTGTTTCACCTGCAACAGTCTCGCCCCCCACCAGCAACGTCAGCCGCTTCTGCAGCAGCCTGCCCCCGAACTGCCCTGGATGGCGGTTGCCACTGACATTTTCGATTGGCGGGGCAAACACTTCCTGGTCGTGGTCGACTCCTACGCCAGCTGGTTCGAGGTTGACCAGCTGCACTCCCTCACCTCTTCGGCCGTTGTCGATAAGCTGGGCCGCCATTTCTGTACCTTTGGCACCCCGGCAACCCTGCAGTCGGACAACGGCAGCCAATTCACGAGCTCCGAGTTTAGGGCTTCCGCAACCCGCTGGAACTTCCGCCACTTCACCAGCAGCCCGGAGTACCCGCAAAGCAACGGTCTGGCCGACGCGCCATCCGCAGTGCAAAGAACTTCATGGAACAATGTCACTTGTCTAACTCCGATTTTTTATGGCCCTCCTTAACCTTCGCAACATCTCCCGCGACCCTGTCATGGGATCCCCTGCGCAGCGGCTCATGTTTCGCACTACCAGACCACCGATTCCAGTCGCCCAGCGCTCCCTCATCCCCTCTGTCCTCAAGCCCGCTGCTGTCCAGGAACGCATTGCCTTTAAGCACGAGGTTCAGAAGCGCTCCCATGACAAGTCCTGCCGCCCCCTGCCGCGCCTTTTCCCCGGTCAGGTCGTCCGCATGCAGACCCCCTCCGGCCATTCCCGGCTCGCTACTGTCGTCGCCTCTGCTGGGTCGCCCAGGTCCTATCTCGTCGACCATGCGGGTACGGTCTACCGCCGGTCCCGCCAACACCTGCGGCTCGTCAATGAGCCACGTCTGCGGCTCGCGGTTCCTTTTGCTCCCCCTCTGCAATTTCGGCACCCGGCCGGTGCTCTGCCCGCCACTCCTCGCATGCCACGGTCTCTACCCTCTCAGCTCTATCAGTTTAGTCCTCCTCCGGCTCTCCCTCCCTCGCCTGCCCGCGCGCTGCCCGCTGCTGAACCCGCATCCCCTCCTGCCTTTCTGCCCTTGTCTTCTCCGTCCTCTCCCGGCTCCCCCGTTCCAGTTCGGCCGTCCGCGCCTGTTCCTCTTCCTCCTGCCGGGAGGGAGGATGGCGAGATGCGAACCTGGTCGGGACGTGTTGTCAAGCCGCCTGTCCGCTATGGTGACTTTGCTTAACCGTTTCTAGCGCATGAGACGTGGTCGCCCTGTCACTACCTTGTTTGCCTTTCGTTTCCAAGGGGAAGGATGTAGATGAGATATGCATGTGCCTTTACGAGGATTTTCAACCAGTCTCTGGCCCAGTCCACTGTCCCATCCTGTCTGAAGTCCCCTTGCCCAAAAAAAAACACATTTCCAGTCTCAACGACTACCGGCCAGTCGCACTCACACCAGTGGTGATGAAGTGTTTTGAAAAACTGGTCGGGGGTCACATCACATCACTGCTGCCCCGAAGCTTTGACCCCCACCAGGTTGCGTATAGAGCGAATAGATCCACAGAGGATGCTGTAGCCACAGCACTCCATGCTGCACTGTCACATCTGGAGCAGCGGGGGAGCTACGTGCGGATGCTCTTTGTGGACTACAGCTCTGCTTTTAACACCATCCTTCCCCACAAACTGGTGGACAAACTGGGGGACCTGGGACTTCCACACTCCACCTGCATGTGGATAAAGAACTTCCTGTCGGGTCGCAGTCAGAGAGTCAGAGTGGGCCGTCACACATCTACGGCCCTCAGCCTCAGTACCGGCTCTCCACAGGGCTGCGTGCTGAGCCCCCTGCTTTACACCATCTACACATATGACTGCACCCCCGCCGACCACAGTAACACCATTGTCAAATTCGCGGATGACACCACGGTGGTGGGGCTCATCTCTGGGGGGGGATGAGTACGCCTACAGGGATGAGGTGGAGCAGCTGACAGGGTGGTGTGGAGAAAATAACCTGCTCCTCAACACCTCAAAGGCCAAGGAGCTCATAATTGACTACAGGAAGAAGAAAATGGAGATTACACCACTAATCATCGATGGGGACTATGTGGAAAGGGTGGCGGATTTCCGCTTCCTGGGAATCCACATTGAGGAGGACCTGACTTGGAGCGTGAACACCTCTGCGCTGCTGAAAAAGGTCCAGCAGAGACTGTACTTCCTGAGGGTGCTCAGGAAGAACAATATCACCCAGAGACTGCTGCTGTCCTTTTATCGGTGCTCAATTGAGAGCATCTTAACATACTGTGTATGCGTGTGGTACACCAGCTGCACAGCGGCTAAGAGGAAAGCGCTCCAGAGGGCAATTGACAACGCCCAGAAGATTATCGGCTGCCCTCTCCTCACCTTGAAAGACCTACACAGTTCCCACTGTCTAAAAAAATCCAAGAAGATCATAAAGGACATTTTCCACCCAGGTCACTCCCTGTTTGTACTGCTGCCGTCAGGCAGACGGTACAGATCAATGAGGACAAGGACAAACAGACTCAAAAACAGTTTTTATCCCACGGCAATAAATACACTTAATGTAGCCACCAAATGAGTACAGGTGTGCTACACACCAAAGGGACTGTGAAATAGACAGAAGAATGGTTTTTTTTCATGATATCTATTTTAGTTGTTTATCTTAGACTTTTGCTTTAAGAAAATGTGTGAATGGTGCACTGACTGGTTGGCATTTCTAATTTCGTTGTACATGTTTACATGTTATAATAACAATAAAGTATTCATGCATTCATTCATTTAATATAGTTAGCTCATCACTACTAACCATTCCCCATATCACAAGTATAATTACAACCTCCCCACCCACATATCGCTCTCTAGTTTCCGTTACAGACCACGTACAGCTAGTGCTCTCTGTAATGCTGCAGCATGAATAAAAGAAGTCAAGTTACGGTGCATCGATAACACTTCTTTACAGGTTTAAACCCCGTTTGATCAGGATTTATCAACTTACTAATGTATTTATTCAATCTTCTTGCTAAGGTCTTTGCTAAAATTTTCTGATCTGTATTTAAAAGTGATATAGCTCTATATGAGCCCGGTTCATCTAAATCTTTATCTTTTTTTGGTATAAGCGTAATAGTTGATTAAGCTAATGTTTCTGGTAGTTTATTTTCTTTAAAGGCGTGAGTATATAAATTAAGTGAGCGTGGAGCCGTTATCTCGTGAAATCTTTTATAAAATTCGTTACTAAAACCATCTGGTCCAGGCGTCTTACAATTTTTCAACGATTTTATTGTTTCACCTATTTCTTCAATTGTAATCTGAGCTCCTAATTCCTCTTGTTCCGAAAGGTCAAGTTTTGGAAGATTACAGTTATCTAATATATTTATAATTTTACTATCTTCTATTTTAGTTTTAGATGCATACAAATTTTGATAAAATTGAGCAAATCTATCGTTAATATCCTTAGGTAATGTTAGTAATTCACTTTTCTCTGATTTAATTTTAGTGATAGTATTTTCCTTTTCTTGTTTTTTCAATTGACTAGCTAAGAGTTTATGTGGCTTGTCACCAAATTCGAAATGTTCCAGTTTTGTAATTTGGAATAATCGTATTACTCTTGCCGATAAAATTCGAATAAGTTTAAATTTCAATAGTATTATCTTATTATGTTTATCTGTAGTTGGATCTTTGGCATTATCTAACTCTAATTGTCTAATTTCTTGTTCTAGCATCAGTTGTTCTGTCTTATTCTTTTTATTTTGAAAAATTTGATATGAGAGTATAACTCTGATAAATGCCTTGAATTTATCAAACCAGAGCAAATAAAAACAGAAACAATTCAGAAAAAGGGGGAAAAATAAAAAACCAAAAATAAAACACAACGTATGTTCAGTTCTATAAGAATATATGCCTTTCCAATTTATCTAACATCAATCTATTCTAAACTTTACCATATATATCCACCCAAAATTATTACATTATATCCAATTCTTTAGTACAAGCAGGTTCCAGGTTCCAAGTGGTTAAACAAAGCCACGCATCTGGATCTTTTCCTAATGCATGATGCTCCCACCTCCTTCACACACAGTATTCACACACAGATAATTAGTATTATTAAATTTGTTAGATTAATTGATTATATTTTATTATAATTTAGTAATTAAAGATTTTCTTAAGTCAACAGATTTTTATATTCCAGTCCGTAATGTCTCATTTCATGTCCCTCATTAATTCCCTCATTAATTCTGTATCTTCAACGTCCCTTTGTTTATCTTTAAGTTTTCCATTCAATGTGAAACATGGACTGTACGCTCGAAAAACACATTCCTGAAAAAGTTCCGCCATCTTAATTAGAGCAAAGTCTTGTATTAAAAAGTTTAAACTTCATCCGCGTCGTCATCTTCATCCTCGTCGTCTGCTTCATCCAATGTTTTCAACGCTATCTTGTGCGTATTTAAAAGCCATTTCAGGATCCGTGAATGAGCGTTCGGTAGCCTTATAAGTAATCTTCATTTTTGCAGGATAAACCACCCCATATCTCACTTGGGGTATTCCTTTCAGAATATTTCTTATCTTTGTAAACAAGATCCTTTTTTGGACTACTTCAGGGGGTAATCACGGAAGAATCTAATATTATCCCCAGAATATGTAAGATTCTCCCCGTGAATAATCTTATTCAATATATTTTCCAGTGACGAAATGTCGAGGAATTTCACAATTATCTGTCTTGGGGGAGCATTTGTCCCTTTGGGAAAGCATCCAACCCGGTGAGCGACATCTATTCTTGCGTTTTCCGGCAGTTTAAAAACTTCTTTAAGTAAGTCAGCAACGAAAGTACGTGTATGAGGTCCTCGCCCCTCTCGTCCTTCCTTTACTCCAACAATTCTTAAATTCTGCCTTCGCGATCTCGCCTCCAAGTCCAAACATTTGTCGGTCATTCTAACGAGTTGCTCCCCCTCAAATTGTTGTGCTTTTTTCCGATTCGATATTTCCAAGGCCATCTCTTTCATTGCAGTCTCCATTTCTTCCATCAGCTTATCAGACTTTTTCATGTGCTCATACATCTTATCAAATTTCTTATTAAAGTATTTTTCCATTCTGGCACATTCTCCCGTTAATTTTTTATTATGCTCCTTAAACTGCTTCTTCCGCTCCTTTAACTCACCACAGGCCTTATCAATTTTTTTAGAAAGATTACTCTCCATTTTCTCCAATGCAATATTCATGTCTGCTAGCATTTGCTTCATCTCCTTCTCCTTTATATTTCCTTTTGCAGCCATTTCAGACACAAATCCTTGGGAGCAAGACTCTTCTTCTGAGCTTTCTGCTGTCGTTTGCAGAGTTTCCAAAGCTTCCTGAAGCTTGAGACTGATAGTAGCTTTCTTATGTGCTCGTGAGCGTTTCCCCTTGCTCATTTAAAACTCCCGTTAAACTCCCGATTTTTCGCGTCGATTTCTGATGACGTCACTTACGCGACGCCAAACAGCTCCGGTGAGTTTTTTTAAAAATCGGTCCTGTCTCTCAAAACGGCTTTTTCGCGATTTTAACGGGAGAGGAGCTCAATACTGAGCCCTTACAGCTCCATGGCGCCACCGGAAGCTCAGATCGTCGTTAACCCACGCACGTTAGTTTGGGACAAATGAGGGCGGGATACATATCAAGGACAACATTGTCATTGATCTTCGGCATTTGGGGTCGATTGGCAGAATGTTGGAGTCAAGGAACATTTTCAGCAACAAAGGAGGTCATTTAGTTCCTCGTATACAAATAGTCCAACATGTGAATCTTTGCACTGGCCCGTGGCCCTGCGCGTGACAAGTCTTCAAGTACACATCTCAGTGTTGTTTACACGTGATAGGCTCCCCTCCTCTCTTGCCTTCTCCGCCATCGAGTTACCATGAGATGCCACTTGATGTGTCAATTTATTTCCTTTTCCTTTTCAATCCTTTAGCATATTCTCTAAATACCCCCCCCCCCAATTACTGACACTTTTAGAGTCATAGTCCTAGAGGCATAGAGTGATTGACTTCTGGCCAACTTACCCACACCGGCCAACATGCCACAGCTGTACTAGTCCCACCTGCCTGCGCTTGGTCTGTATCCCTCCAAACCATATCATTCTATTAACTGTTTCTTGAACGTTGGTATAGTCCCAGCTCCAACTTCCTCTTAACCTTGAACCTATGTCCGATCGTCCTCGATTCCCCTAATCTGGGAAAGAATGAGAATCTACCCATTCTAGTCCTCTCTTGAATTTGTACACCTCTATCAGATCACCCGTCATCATGCTGCGCTCAAAGGAATAGAGATCCAGCGTACTCAACCTCTCCCTATAGCTCACATTCTCTAGTCCTGGCAATATCCTCGTAAATCTTCTGTCAACCGTTTCAAGCTTGACAATATATTCCTTATTGCATGGTTCCCAGAACTGAACACAATGTTCTAAATGCGGTCTCACCAACGTCTTATACAACTTCAACATGACCTCCCAGCTTCTATGCTCTATGCTAGAAAAAGTGTTTCACCCATACTTTATCGAATATTTGTGATGTAATTACAGTAGATTGTGAAGAAGGCACCGAGTGTGAGAGCTGTGGTAACTGAATCCGCCTACCTTTCCCCATTAAAATCATATTGAGGGTAGTGATGTGAGACTTACACGAGATACACAAGGTCGGCACAGTGGCGCAGGTAGTAGAGCTACTGAATCATAGCGCCAAAACTCCGGGTTCGATCCTGACCTAACGTGCTATCTGTTTTGAGTTTGCATCTATCCCTTGCCACCCTGTGAGTTTCCTCCAATTGCTTCGGTTTCTTCCCTCATCCCGAAGACCTTTGGCTTTGCAGGTTACTTTGATTCAGTGAAAACACCCATTGTGTGCAGCGAGTAGATGCGAGCGTGGTATAACGTTTCACCAGTGTGAAGTGATCAATGATCAACGTCGATGGCGGAAGGCCCTGTAGTATATGGAATGACCAGAATGGGACAGGCCTTTCATTTTATTGGCTGCTTATCCGAAGCTGCGTGGTGTGGATTGAATCATTGGTGAGATATCCAGTTTGTTTGGTGGACTGGGATACATAGTCAACTCTGCAATTCTTCGAATTCCCAAACCAAACAGTGATGGGAGGTGCCAGTATCTTGTCCATGTGTATTAGCAGACATTTGTAAGCGTCTTAGGAGACAATAGTTATGGGCGGCACGGTGGCGCTGCGATAGAGTAGTTGTCATGCAGCGCTTACAGCGCAAGAGACCCTGGATCGATCCTGGCGGTACGGTGGCGCTGCGATATAATTTGTACATTCTCCCCGCTATAAAGACCACCAGGGGCGCCGGGGAGATTGCTGCCTTGTCGGCAGTCTCTATGTTTGTTCTTTCTTCTCGTTATTTTTTAGTGCGTAAAAAGTTTGTTTTAATGATCTTAGTTTTTTTTTCATGTGGGAGGAGGGGGGGATCGGGGTGATATGATCAATTTTTGCATCACATTCTCCGGGCTCTGCGGCCTACCATCTGTGGAGCTGAAAGCCTCCTCAGACTGTCGTGAGCCTCACGCGGGGCGCGGAGATAACATCGGAGCTGATCCCTAGCCTGGGATCGCTCCAAACACAACCACCGCGGACTTACCATCAAGAGCTCGCAGTCGGGGAGAGGCTAGTCGGGAGCTCCAACGTCGCGCAAGGTTCGACCAGCCCGTCGCGAGGTACGATCGTCCAGCGCGGGGAGCTGGCATCCCCCCCAGATGCGGGAGCAGATTGACTCGACGCGGAGGAACGAACGCCGCCGGCTACGGGAGATAAAATTATCCCGTCAACTGGGGCTCGAGGCAAACTTTGTTTCGCCTTCTATCACAGTGAAGAATGTGTAGGAGTCACTGTGTGGATGTTCATGTTAAAATGTGTTTTTTGAGTGATCTGTTACTTTTAATTGTATGACTGACCTGGCCTATGAAATTCATCGTATGTTACAAAACATACTTGGCTAACACAGTGTGATTCTGATTCTGATTCCGATTCTGATTCTGATTCGATTCTGATTCTGATTCTGATTCTGATTCTGATTCTGATTCTGATCTGATTCTGATTCTGATCTGCGTAGGTTTCCTTCCACACCGTCGTTGTGGGTTAATGGGCTTGGTATAAGTGTCAATTGTCTCTAGTATGTAGGATATTGTTAATGTGCGGGGATCGCTTGTCGGGGCGGACTTGGTAGGACGAAGGGTCAGAATCTTCGCTGTATCTCTAAACTAAACTAAAAGTAAACACGCCATTTTCCTTTAGTCTCCTCAGGACCCAGAGTCGGTAGTGGGCCTTTTGGATTTTGCTTTAACGTGGATGGTCCACGCTAAACCGTTATTCATTTCAGGCCAAATAACATTGAAGTTCTCCATCAATTCCACTTCGGCACCATTGATAGTGGTTGGGGCACGCTTCTGAGATCAATAACTAGTTCGGGTGTCAGGGGTTATGGGGAGAAGGCAGGAGAATGAGGTTACGAGAGAGAGATCGATCAGCCATGATTGACGGGCTGAGCAGACTTGGTGGGCCGAATGGCCCAATTCTGCTCCTATCGCTGATGACGTTATGACTAAAGATTTCGTTTCAGAACAACTGTTGCTATTCAATACCTTGTTCTTGCGTTTCTCTGTCCTTCTTGTAATCCGTCTCGTTATTGTCCATCGTATCATTCATATTTGTAGATGGGGTATAAACGAATGAGGTAATGAGGTATAAACGTATTTGGCCGTAAGTCGTGCGTATATGGGAGCATAATAGTGGACTGAGAACGCATACTTATGGGTCGATTCTATTGATAATTATCGTGGAGGAGGTGTTGTCACCTATCCTCTCTGATCATGGACCGTGGGTCGGAACGTCGAGGAAACAGTGTCGGTGATGGGGCGGGAATGGGAGAGGGGATTGTGCTTCCTACTAGGTCCAGGAGGTGGAGATGGGTTTGGATGTTACTGCAGTATTGAAGGTGGAGCAATAGCCGATGACGCCGGAATCCATGTTGTCGAGATGTTACAAAAATGTGTTTAGGGCCAGGGAGATGGCGTCTTCTCTGGATCTGCTGCGACGGTAGTATGTATCATTGGGCGACAGCAAATAATGAATCTAGCATAGTTTCCGCAGCATCGGGATCAAAGTATTCATAAAAAAGGGATATAATAATTGAGTAGCGAAAGGGTAAATATGCATTTAAACCATTTATATCATCAGGGAGGGTCCAGTCATTGCCATTAATACCGCCCTGTCTTCACTTTGCAGCCGGTTTTTAGCGGGCAAGTCTTGCCACTGATATTTCAATCGTTCTCTCGAGACTGCTGCTTGGTCCGGAATTCCTTGCTGAAATCCGTAATGGCTCTGCTAAGGTCGTGGATATATTTATTGTACCACTCAGGATCCTTTGCCTTGAACGTTGCAGACTTAGACTTCCCCTAGAGTGTACATCCTGGTTTACCCGTGCTCTCCAATATGGTACACATTGTTGGAATTTTTGATACACACTCCTCATTACACTTGCTGATGAAGTCTGTGACATCAATCGCATATTCATCTAGGTTAGCCGCAGATCCCTGAATAAGTACCAGACCACCGGCTCATGGCCGTCTGTTACTGTATATATATGGTCCATTCACACCCGTCCACACGTTCATATCCGCCCCGAGCGATGCGTGTCCATCGGAGCGGCGAATGTATTTTGCATATATATTTAATGTTACGGGTTAGGGCGCTAATAACAATTAAATTATTCATTGGTTCGCTATTGCTCTTCATTCGTCGTTGTCACATCAACCAAGAATGCTATCAAATTTCATCATACCATGTATGAACATAATCAAGCCTCACAGAATACAACATGTAGTGCAAAGAGGAACATACTAGAATTCAGATGCAGTGTTGTAGCTAAAGTGCGGATTAAACTAGTCCAATGAATTCAGAGATCGGATTTACAGTTAGAGTTTATGAGGTCCGTCATTGGTCTGATAATAGCGAGAAAGAGATATTCCTGGATCTCGTGGTACGTGATTTCAAGTCTTTGTGCTCAGACCGATGGGAGAGGGAAAGGAAGGAGTGGCCAGGGCGCGAGTGATCCTTCATCATTAGGGGCGCCGTCCTGTACGGTAGGGGGCGCCGTCCTGTACGGGTATGGCTGCCCAGCCTGCAGCTGTCCGTTTTTTCTCTCTTTATTTATTTTTAGTTAGTTGAGTTTTTTTGTTTTCGGAGTTCTAGCCTTTTTTTGTGGGGGAGGGGGGGAAGGGTGAAACTGTTTTCTAGGGTCCCTGCCTGGTCGGAGAGGCAGCTTTTCTCCGGGCTGCACCGTCGACCCATCCTCGCGGCCTACCAGCGGGCCTGGAGCGGCGTTTCCTGTCGGGGACCGCCCAGAACCTCGGCTTCGGCGGCGGCACAGCGCTGGAGCGCTATCGCGGAGCGGGCGATGCCTTGCCCGGGTCGCCGCGCTGGAGCTCCGGACTGCTGAGACCGCTGGTGAACATCACGGAGCTGCGAGACTGTGGAGCGGCCAAGTGCGGTCGGCGGCGCTGAACCTTTCACCGGAGCCTGGGATATCGCGACAAGATCGCCAGTGGCGAAGCTCCATCGAGCGCGGCCTGTCCGCTTCGGAAGCCGCGGTCTCCAGTTAGGAAGCGGCCGCTCTAGGTATGCCAAGCCGCTGAGAGGATTTTCCCGACGCCGGAGCACCATCACCCGGCGAAGAAGGGCCTGAAACATCGGGCCCCGTAGCGGCGACTGCGGAGGCCTCAATAAGCCCGACTATGGGTGGACAAGCGGATGGGGACTGGACTCTGTGCCTTCCCTCATAATGCGAACCATTGTGGGTGGATGTTGGTTTTTTATGTTTATTGTTAAATTCTTTAATGTTGTGTCTTATCTTTATCTGTGTGCTGCATGGCAAGACAAATTTAACTACACCAATTGGTGTACGTGACAAATAAATGTCCTTTGTCCTTTGTCCTTTGTCCTTTGTCCTTTCTCATGTTGGCTGCTGTTGAGAGGCAATCTGAAGCGTAGATTTAGTAGGCGGTTGATAGGGAGGGTGGCAGACGTGGCTTATGTGATGGACTAGGTTATATCTTCAACTCCCTGCAATTTCTTACAGTCTTCAACAAATGTGGTGGCAACCCAAACTGTGATGCTTCCCAATAGGTTGCTTTCAACGGCGCATCTGTCGGAATTGGTAAGACTTGTTGAATACATGCCGATTGTCCTTGGTTTTCTGAGGCTAGTGGCGTTTTCGTGTTTTCTTGGAAGTGACGTCAGTGATTCAACCAAGACAAATTATTGCTGATATTTTCGCCGAAAGACTGGATGCTCTCTATCTCGTATCTAATGCTCTTTGAGGAGATTTTCACTTGAACTGATGTAGCTGGCTAGATAGCAAGCGAGATAGTTAAATAGCTATCTAGCTATCCAGATATATAGTTAGCTATATATCTAGCTATACAGTTATCTAGCGAGCTATCTAGCTATTTAACTACTACCGCTAGATAGATATCTAGCTCTCTAACTAATCTAGCAATCTAGCTAACTAATGTCACGAGCTATCTAGGTACCTTGTCAACTATCTTGCCTTCTACCCATCGAGCCATCTAGCCATCTAAGCATCGCGATAGTTATATAGGAAGGTAGATTGCTAGCTATCTGGGTATTTATCATAGATAGCTCGATAGTTAGCGAGCTAGATAGCTATACATATCTAGAATTCCAGCGATCTAGCTATCAATCTATGGTCTTAGCCGTCTGACCGTCCAGCCGGCTCGCCGTCCATCCAACCAGCAAGCAGGTTACTTAGCTATCTAGCTACCTAGCTAGCCAGCAATCTAGCTATCTAGCTTCCCAGTTATCTAGCTAGTTGGCTAGTTATCTGACTATCTAACTTTCTAGATATCTATCTGTCTAGCTATCTACACAGATATGGGGAGACGTTAAACTAGAACGGTTGGGGGGAGGGACTCAAATAGAGAAAGATGGTAGAAAATGTGGGAGGCAGGAGGCAGAGAAGGGAAGCACTCGGACCCAAAATGTAGGGGAGAAAGGAGAAAAAGATAATAAACAGGGAATAAGTGGTGGTGGGTTTCTCAAATGTGTATATTTTAATGCTAGGAGCATTGTAAGAAAGGTGGATGAGCTTAGAGTCTGGATTGACACCTGGACGTATGATATTGTGGCGATCAGTGAAGCATGGTTGCAGGAGGGCTGTGATTGGAAACTATATATTCCAGGGTTTCGTTGCTTCAGGGGTGATAGAATTGGAGGGGCAAGAGGTGGGGGTGTTGCATTGCTTGTCAAGGAAGATATTACAGCAGTGCTTTGGCAGGATAGATTAGAGGGATCGTTTAGGGAGGCTATTTGGGTGGAGCTGAGAAATGGGAAAGGTGTAGCAACACCCACCCCTTCCCCCACCCCTTCCCACTCACCCTCCACCTCCCCTTCACCCTCCCCTTCACCCTCCCCTTCACCCTCCCCTTCACCCTCTTCTTGCCCCTCCCCCTCCCCTTCCCCCTCCCCTTCCCCCTTCCCTTCCCCCTCTCCCACTCCCCCACCCCCTACCCTTCACCCTCGCCTTCCCCGTCCCCCTCCCAACCCCCTCCCCCTCACCCTCCCAATCCCACTCCCCTTTTCCTCTCTCCGTCACCCTCCCCATCCCCATCCCCTTACCCCTCCCCCTCCCCCTCTACATCCCCGTCCCCTTCCCCTTCCCTTCCCCGCCCCTTCCTCCTCCCCTCCCCCCCTCCCCTTACCCCTCCCCCTCCCCTATCAACCTCCCAATTCCCCTCCCCTCCCCCTCCCCTCCCCCCTCAGCCTCCCCCTCACCCTCCCCATCCCCCTCCCGCTCACCCTCCCCTTCCCCCTCCCCCACCACTTCCCCCTTCCCCTCCCCCTCCCCCTCAACCTTCCCACAACCCACCTCCCCTCCCCCCTCCCCTCCCGTTCCCCCTCCCACTCCCCTTCCCCGTCCCCCTCCCCTCCCCCTCTCCCTCCCCTTTCCCCTCCCGCTTCCCCTCCCCCCCTGCCTTCCACCCTCACGCCCCCCCTTCCCCCTCCCCTTCCCCGTCCGCTGCCCCTCCCCTTGCCACTCCGCACCCCCTCCCCCTCCCCTTCCCCCTCCAATCCCCCTCCCCCTCCCCCTGCCTATCACTCTCCCCTTACCTTCGCCCTCCCCCCTGCCCCTCCCCTCCCGTTCCCCCTGCCCCTCCCCTTCACACTCCCCCTCCCCTTCTTCCTTACCCTCCCTCTCCACCTGCGCTCCCCTCCCCCTACCCTTCCCCCTCCTTCCCGATCCCCCTCCCCATCTCCCTCTCATACTTCACCCCTTCTGTCCTTCCCTCACCCCGTCCCTCTGCCTCTCCCATTTCACCTCCCCGCACTCGCCTCTTCTTGCTGCCCCCCCTCCCCTTCCCCTTCCCCAGCCCACTTCCTCTTCCCCCTCCCCTTACCCACCCCACTTCCTCCCCCCTCCGCTTCCCCACCCCACTTCCCCTTCCCCTTCCCATTTCCCTCCCCACTTCAACTTCCCCCTCACCTTCACCTCCCCACTTCCTCTTCCCCCTCCCCTTCCTCACCCCACTCCCCCCTCCCCCTCCCCTCCCCCACCACATTCCCACCCCACTTCCTCTTCCCCCTTCCCCACCCCACTTACTGTCCCACCCTTGCTCGCCCTCATCCCTCTTTCTCAACCCCATTCCTCTTCCTCCCCTCCTCTCCCTCCCCTGTCACGTTCCCTCCCCCACCCCCTCTGGTCCTCCCCCTTCCCACGCACGTCGAGACTCTTCAGACTCAGACTACAGATCTGAAGAATGGTCTCGACACGAAACGTCACCCATTCCTTCTCTCCAGAAATGCTGCCTATTCCGCTGAGTTACTCCAGCTTTTTGTGTCCATCTTCGGTTAAAATAGTTTACAGATTCTGGTGTTTTGTGCGTGGGATCTTGTGTGCGTTCCGCAAGCAACCAGACGGTAATAAATAAAACATGCTTCTTGTTGTCAAGGGGGAGGGAGGATGAGATACAATTGTTCGTTGTCATGCACACTTGTCATCGGTCCGCCAGCGAATGTGTCCCCACATGTTTTAAAAGCCATTTACCCAGCCCCGAGCCGTCTGTTCCCGCGACCGGGGTGAGGGCGAATCACGCGGTGTGGGTGTCAGGGTCCGGGGTCGATGGTGGGGGTGAATCACCCTGGTGTGGGGGTTGGGGTCCGATGGCGGTGAATTGCGGTCGGTGACTGGGTGGGCGGAGGGACCAGCCTGTCCCACACCTCTGCTCCACCCGACCCACAGCCCGTCACAGTGCGGCCACACGGGGGAAACGAGGCGGAGGGCGGCCGTGGCCGTGGGAGAGTGGGGGCTGCCCGAGGGATGCGCACGTTCGGCCGCTTACAACTTGGTGCTTGGATTCAGATTGCCCAGTCACCTATGGTTTGTGTGGGAAAATGACTCCCACTCTCCCACGGCCACCCTCCGCGGGCTGCGGGTCGGGTGGAGCGGAGGTTTGGGACAATGTTCATCCCTCCACAGTGATGTGATGGACGCGGGGGTCTGGACCAATCGCTGACAAGTCCCGCCCCCCGGCAACGTCATGTCCGTAATTGGACTTTCTGTTGAGCGGCAGTCCTTTGGCTTGTAGGCGACGCCGCCTTTCGGCTACGTGGCGTTTCGACAGAGCAGCTATTCGGTGACCATGCTTTTCGGTTAGTTGGCATTTAGGCGTCCCGCACTTTCGGGTAGTAGGCGATTCGGCTTCGTACGCTTTCGGTTAGTTGGCGTTTCGGCCTCGTTTCCATTCGGTTATTTGGCTTCGACGTCTTTGCTTCGGCTTCTAGTCCATCGGCGCACGCCTGGGTACCGTCAGAAGAGGCAGCGGGTAGTGCAGGACTCTCTGTGGCTCTCCCCCTCTCTTACAAGCACTGCCTTCTGCATACTATTGGGGTGACGGCCCCTCGGGGGAACATTGTAGCAGCAGTCGGGACAGGGAGACCAGTTCTGGCTCTGTAGGACAGCAGGGGAGGTGGGGGAGTGTGGGGGTAGAGAGGCGGCGTGGAGAGAGAGAGTTGGAGGAGTGTAGGGATAGAGAGGGTGAGTGGGAAGTGAGAGTGGGAGGTGTGTGGGGATAGAGAGGGTGCAAGAGTGTTGGGAGAGAGAAGGGTGGAGAGAGTTGGGGAGGAATAAAGGGAGAGAGAGGGGAGGAGTGTGGGAAGAGGGGGGGCGTGGGGAGAGAGAGGGGGAGGAATGAAGGGAGAGAGGGGAGGAGTGTGGGGAGAGGGGGAGACGTGTGGGCGGAGAGGGGGAGTGTGCGGAGAGGGGGGAAGAGTGGAGAGAAAGAGGAGGAGCTTTGAGGGAGAGGGGAGGGAGCGATAGAGACAGAGGTGGAGGAAAGAGAGGTCATAAAGTCATCAGAGATAGGAGTAGAATTAGGCCATTTGGCCCATCAAGTCTACTCCGCCAGTCAATCATTGCTGATCTATCTCTCCCCCCTAACACCATTCTCCTGCCTTCTTTCCATAACTCCTGACATCCGTACTAATCAATAATATATCGACCTCTTCCGTAAAACAGCCTCTGTGGCAAATAATTCCACAGATTCACCTCCCTCTGACTAAAGGAATTCCTCCTCATCTCCTTCCAACATGAATATCCTTTAATTCTGAGGCTATGCCCTCTAGTAGTCGACTCAACCACTAGTGGAAACATATTCTCCACATCCACACTATCAAAGCCTTTCACTATTCTGTACGTTTCAATGTGGTCCCGCCTCATTCTTCTAAACTCCAGCAAGTACAGGCCCAGTGCCGACAAACGCTCATCATAGATTAACCTACTCATTCCTGTGATCATTCTTGTAAACCTCCTCTGGACCCTCTCCAGAGCCAGCATATCCTTCCTCAGATATGGTGTCCAAAATTGCTCAAATAGTGATGGGGACTCTGCTGTTTCTGCGGCCATGGGCGAGACTACAGTACGGTGTGTTGCCTATCTGGTGCCAGATCTGAGCGGACACAGGACATTAGGTACTTTTCATAATGGCAGATAGTGACTTGCGGAGTGCCGCAAGGCTCAGTGCTGGGACCCCAGTTATTGATAATATATATTAACAATGTAGGAAAGGAATTAAATGTAACATCTCCGTTTGTATATGACACAAAGCTGGGTGGTAGTGTGTGCTGCGAGGAGGATGCTATGAGGCTGCAGGTTGACGGGTAGGTTGGGTGAGTGGGCAGATGCATGGAAGATTCAGTATAATGTGGATAAATGTGAGGTTATCCACTTTGATGGCAAGCACAAGAAGGTAGATTATTATCTGAACGGTATCAGGTTAGGAAAAGGATAGGTACAACGAGACCTGGGTATCCTTGTACATCAGCCACTGAAAGTAAGCATACAGGTACAGCAGGCAGAGAAGAAAGCTAATGGCATGTTTGCCTTCATAGCGAGATGATTTGAATATAGGAGTAGGCAAGTCCTACTGCAGAATACAGGGCCCTGGTGAGAACACGCCAGGAGTATTGAGGGCGTTATGGTCTCCTAATTTGAGGACGGACATTCTTGCTATTGAGGGAGTGCAGCGTAGGTTCATCAGGTTAATTCCCGTGATGGCGAGACTGACATATGATGCAATAATGGATCGACTGGGCTTCTATTCACTGGAATTTAGGACAAAAGGGAATACGAAAGATACATATATGTTTCTTAAGGGATTGCACAGGCTTGATGCATGAAACGTGTTACCGATGTTGGGGAAGTCCAGAACCAGGTCACAGTTTAAGAATAAGGGGAACGCAATTCAGGACTGAGGTGAGGAACCCCTTTTTCACCCGGAGAGCTGTGAATCTGTGGAATTCTCTGGCACAGAAGGTAGTGGAGGCCAATTCGCCAGATGTTATCAAGAGAGTGTTAGATAAAGCTCTTAGGGCTAACGGAATCAAGGGAGATGGGGAGAAAGAAAGAATGGGGTATTGATTTTGGATGATCAGCCATGATCATATTGAAAAGCGGTGCTGGCTCAAGGGCCGAATGACCTTGTCCTGCGCCTATATTCTGTGTTTCTATGTTTCTATTCTGAAAGGGGGAGGTGAGCAGCCCATAGTCCATATTTCTAGCAATGACAAGATACAAGATACAAGATACAAGATACATTTATTTGTCACATGTGCCAGATGGCACAGTGAAATGTGATCACCATACAGCCATACACTAAAATAAAGAACACAACACACGATAGATTTAAACATAAACATCCCCACACAGTATAATCAAAAGTTTCCCACTGTGAGGGAAGGCACCAAAGTCAGTCTCTTCCTCGATGTTCACCCGTGGTAGGGGCCTCTGGAGCCCTCCGCAGTCGCCGCTGCGGGCAGCCCGCCGTTCAGGCCCGCTCGCCGGGATGTTGGCTCTCCGACGTCGGGACTGGAAGCCAACCTCAGAGGCTTGGACCTCGAAAACGGCCGCTTCCCACCGGAGACCGCAGCACCCCATGTCCCCAAGCCGCGCCGGGCGGAGACTCCCGCTGGCGGCCCTCGGCACAGGGCCCCAGGACTCCGCGATGTCGGTCAGCGCCGCCCGCGCTGGGAGCTCCGTGAACCACAGCCCCGCGATGCTGGGGCAGCGGGAGCTCCAAACGGCGATCCAAGTAGTTATCGCCCGCTCCGCGGTGAAACCAGCGCCGCGCCGCCGCCGCTGCCGAAGCTCTGGTCCGGTCCCCGGTCTCCGGTAGGAAAGGCCGCTCCGATCCAGCTGGTAGGCCGTGAGGTGAGGGGGGCGACGACGCGACTCGGAGAAATAGTCGCATCCTCACCAGGAAGCGACTGGGAAGCGGTTTCCCCCTTACCCCTCCCCCCTCCCCCAAATAGAAAAACGAAAGAATCCCCAAATCAAAACTGTTAGACAAACTAAAATAAAAAAGATAGGAAAAAACGGACAGGCTGTATGTAGGTAGAGGCGCCTTCAATGCAGCGCCCCTAGTGGCTCTGTGGGAGATGAGGCAGGGAGTGAGACAGGTGGTTAATAAGTAACTCCAGTCTTATAATCTCACTCTGTGTAAGAAGGAACTGCAGATGCTGGTTTAAACCGAAGGTAGACACAAAATGCTGGAGTAACTCAGCGGGACAAACCCCTTCGTCAGACTGACAGTCAGGGGAGAGGGAGACACGGAGATAAGGGATCGCACCTCTTGTGCCCCGTGTTCAAGATGCAAGTAAGAGGAAGACAGTGCAGATCAGTGGGTGACTCAGGAGCTGGTGCAGGGGTGGGAGCTTCAGACATAGAGTCATACAGCATGGGAACAGGCCCTCTGGCCCAACTTGTCCACGCCCATGCCTCATACACTCGTAGTACCAGCCTGTGTTCGACCCATATCCCTGTAAACATGAATTGCACATGAATGTTAAATGTTACCACAGACTGCATCTTTGGAACTGATGTGTTACAATGCTGAGAGATACATTCTGCAATCTGTATCTTGCACTTTACTCCACATATTGTCCTTGAGATTGACTTGATTATAATAAGGTCATAATAATAGGAGTAGAATTAGGCCTTTCGGCCCAGCAAGTCATTCTTCTGCCTTCCCTCATATCCTCTGACATCTGCGCTAATCAAGAATCCTTCTATCCCTGCCTTAAATATATCCACTGACGGCCTCCACAGCCTTCTGTGGCAAAAGAAAACCATAGATTCACCACCCTCTGACTAAATTAATTTATTCTCAACACATTCCCAAATGAACGATCTTTTAATTTTGAGGCTATGACATCTAGTCCTAAACTCTTCCACTACTGGAAACAACCCTCCCCATCCACTCTATCCAAATCGTTCATTATTCTGTACGTTTCAATGTGGTCCCCACTTATTCATCTATACTCCAACGAGTACAGGCCCAGCGCCGATAAACACTGATCATATTTAACCTACTCATTCCTGGGATCATTCTTGTAAACCTCCTCTGAACCCTCTCCAGAGCCAGCACATCCTTCCTCAGATATGGTGCCCAAAATTGCTCACAATATTCAAATGCGTCCTGACCAGAGCCTGATAGACCCTTAACGTTATATCCCTTTTTGTATACATGCTCTCTTGAAAAAAAAGCTAGCATTGAGTTTGCTTGTATGGACTTATCTGAGTATATAGCATGCAAAGTAAAGCTTGACACTGTACCTCGGTACATGGGCAGAGTATTAAATAAGAAAGGTGCATTCATTCTGACCGGATTCTGTAGGTTTCCCAAAAGCCAGCTGAGGAACAGCAGAGGAACTGTGACAAGTCTCAGGTGATCCTTTGCTATGTCATGAGCTCAGTAAATGATGGAATCTAAATGATAGACTCTTTTACATCGGCGAGACTAAACGTTGACTGGGCGATCGTTTTGCTGAACACCATCGCCCAGTCTGCCTGGACCTACCTGCTGTCACGGTTGCTAAACTATTTAATTATCCTTCCAATTCCCACACTGACCTTTCTGTCCAAGGTCTCCTCCATTGTCAGAGTGGGGTTAAACGAAAATTTGAGGAGCCCAGTGGTATGAACATTGATTTCAATAACTTCAAGTGACCCTTGCCTTCCCTCTCTCTCTATCCCTCCCCCACCCAAGTCGCACCAGCTTCACCCAACATGCAGCTAACAATGGCCAGTTTCCTTTATCATCGTTACTTTTGACATAACTTTAGTTCATTGTTCTTTATCTCTCTAAAACATCGTCTATATCTCTCTCTTTTCTTATCCAAACCAGTCTGAAGAAGCGTCTAGACCCGAAACGCCACCCATTCCTTCTCTCCCAACATCTGTAACATTTGTCCTGCATCTACCCAGTCCAATCCTCGAAGAATTTTATATGTTTCTACAAGAACCCCTCTCATCCTTATAAATCCCAGCGAATACAAGCCCAGTCGACCGATTCTTTTATCATATATCAGACCCGCCATCCCGCCAAACCTGGCGAACCTACGCTGCACTCCCTCTATAGCAAGAATGTATTTCCTCAAATTAGGAGACCAACATTGTACGCAATACTCCAGGTGCGATCTCACCAGGGCCCTGTACAACTGCAGTAGGGCCTTCTTGCTCCTAAACTGAAAGCCTCAGTCAGAATATTGTGTAGAGGTTGGGACGTCATCGTACAGTTGTATAAGACGTTGATGAAAGTACATTTAAAGTATTGTGTTCAGTTTTGGTCACCGTGCAAATATGTTGTCAAACTGGAAAGGATGCAGAGAAGATAAACGAGGCTGTTGCTAGGATACGAGGGTCTGAGCTATAGAGGGAGATTGGGCAGGCCAGGACATTATTCCTTGGAGCGCAGGAGGGGGAGGTGTGAATTATAGAGATGTACAAAATCATGAGAGGAATAGATCAGGTAAATACACAGTTAGACGAGGGAATTAAATCACGAGTTAGATGAGGGAACTATGTAAATTAAGATTTAGACCAGGGAATTAAATGTAATATCCCTACGTTTGCGGATGACACATACTATAGCTGTGTGGCAGTATGAGCTGCGAGGAGGATGCTATGATGCTGCAGGGTGGATAGGTTGGGTGATTGGGCTGAAGCATGGCAGGTGCAGTATAATGTGGATAAATGTGAGGTGTTTCCACTTTGGTGGCAGGAATAGGAAGGCAGATTATAATCTGAATGGTGTCAGATTAGGACAAGCGGAGGTGCAACGAGACCTGGGTGTGTTTATACATCAGTCACTGAAAGTAAGCATGCAGGTACAGCAGGCAGTAAAGAAAGCCAATGGCATGTGGGCATTCATTGCGAGAGGATTTGAGTTTAGAAACAAGGAGGTCCTACTGCATTTGTACAGGGTCCTGGTGAGACCACACCTGGAGTATTGCGTGCAATTTTGGTCTCCTAATTTGAGGAAGGACATTATTTCCATTGAGGGAATGCAGTGTAGATTCACGAGATTAATTCCCGGGATGGTGGGACTGACGTATAATTAAATAACGGGTCGACTGGGCTTGTATTCGCTGGAATTTTGAAGGATGAGAGGATATTTTAAAGTAACATGTACAATTCTTATAGGATTATACAGGGTAGATGATGGAAATATGTTCCCGCTGTTGGGGGAGTCCAGAACCAGGGGTCACAGTTTAAGAATTAGGACTGAGACGAGTAAAGACATTTTAACCCCGAGAGATGTGAATCTGTGGAATTCTCTGCCACAGAAAGCAGTGGAGCTCAAACCACTGGATGTTTTCAAGATTGAGTTAGATTTAGCTCTTAGGGCTAAGGGAATTAAGGATATGGGGAAAAAGCATGAACGGGTACTGATTATGGATGATCAGCCACGATAGTATTGAATGGCCGTTCTGGCTCAAAGGGCCGAATGGCCTACTCCTGCATCTATTTTCCATGGTTCTTTATTTCTATCTTTCTAGTCAGGAAAAATTAGGTAAGCTGTTGATACTGAATGCAGATAGATCCCCAGGTCCTAATGGCCTGCATCACAGAGCACTCAGGCAGGTGGCCCTGGAAAACGTGAATGTATTGGTGATCATTGTGCAATGTTCTATAGACTCTGGATCAGTTCCCTTGGACTGGAGGGGAGCTAATGTAACGCCACAGTTTACGAAAGGAGGGAGAGAGAAAACAGGGCATCATAGACAGTTAGCCGGACATCGGTAGTGGGGAACATGTTGAGTCCCCCCTCCCTCACCCCCTCCCTCTCCCCACTACCTCTCCCCCTCATCTCCCTCTCCCCTCCCTCTCCCCCTCCCTCTCCCCCTCCCTCTCCCTTCCCTCCCCCTCCCCATCCCTCTCCCTCACCCCTCCCGCTCCCCTCTCTCCCCTCCTCTTCCCCTCCCCTCCCTCTCCCCCTCCGTCACCTCTCCCCTCTCTCTCCCCCTCCATCTCCCCCTCCCCTCCCTCTCCCACTCCCATTCCCCTCCCTCTCCCACTCCCTCTCCCCCTCACTCTCCCTCTCCCCTCCCTCTGCCCCCCTCCCTCTCCCTCCCTCTCCCCGTCCCTCTGCCCCTCCCCCTCCCCTCCCTCCCCCTCCCTCTCCCCACTCCCTCTTCCTCTTCCTCTCCCTGTCTCAGCCCCTCCCTCTTCCTATCCTTCTCCGCCTTCGCCTCCACCCTCCTCTCTCCCACCCTACCTCCCTCCTGCAACCCCTCTCTCTCTGACCGTGCCCCTCCTCCGCTCTCCCCCGCCACTTCCTCCCACCCACTGCCGTAACTCACGCCCGCCACCTGCCACTCCTGCCCCACACTCTGACCACCTCTCTGCTCTTCCGTATCCCCCTCCCTCTACCTGTCCCTCCTCCCATTCCCTCTCCCTCCACCTCCCTCTCACCCACCCCTTCCCGCTGCCCCATCCTCTCGCACTCCCTTACCGCCTCAGTCCCTCCCTCACCCCTCCCTCTGCCCCTCCCCCTTCACCTCCCACGCTCTCCCCTTCTAGCTGCAACTCCCCGTCGCTCTCTCTTGGAAACATCCAGTGAGTTGGCCTCCACTGCCTTCTGCGGCAGCCGAGAATTCCACAGCTTCACAACTCTCGGGGTGAAAAGGTTTTTCCTCATCTCGGTCCTAAGTGGTCTGCCCCTTATTCTTAATCCATGACCCCCTGTTTCTGGCCTCCCCCAACATCGGCAACATATTTACTGCATCTAGCCTGTCCAATCTCTTAAGAATTTTATATGTTTCCAAAAGATCCACTCTCATCGTCTAATTTCTAGTCCAGTCGATCCATTCTTTCATCACTTGTCAATCAAGCCATCCCGGGAATTAAGTCAAGTCAAGTCAAGTCACTTTTATTTCTATAGCCCATTTAAAAAACAACTCTCGTTGGCCAAAGTGCTTTACATTGGTGGAGGTACTAACGTTATACAACAGTGGTTCATAGATTAAATACAAACATCACTACATACCTATAGCCCTCGCTCGGAGAATGTCAAGAAAGGCTTGGGAGTACAGATGAGTTTTAAGTCTCGACTTAAAGGAGTCGATGGAGGGGGCAGTTCTGATGAGAAGAGGGATGTTGTTCCACAGTCTAGGAGCTGCAATCGCAAAGGCGCGGTCGCCCCTGAGCTTATGCCCAGACCGCGGGATGTTCAGTAACCCCAAGTCGGCAGATCTGAGGGACCTGGATGTGGTGTGGTGGGTGAGCAGACTTTTGATGTAGGTGGGGGAAAGCCCATTAAGCCCATTGTAGACATAAAGGATGATCTTGAAATTGATGCGGAACCGCACAGGCAGCCAGTGGAGCGAGGCCAGGATCGGGGTGATGCGGTCCCTTCTTCGGGTGCCCGTCGGGAGTCTCGCTGAGGCGTTTTGGACCAGTTGCGGGTGGGACAGGGAAGATTGGCTGATGCCAGTGCAGAGGGAGTTGCAGTAATCTAGGCGGGATGAGATAAATGTGTGGATGATCTTTTCGAGGTCATCAAACTGGAGGAATTGTTTTATTTTAACTATCGTCCAAAGCTGAAAGAAGCTAGCTTTTACCACGGCATTGACTTGTTTGTCAAATTTCAATGCTGAGTCAAATATCACGCTTTGGTTTTTGACGTGAGATTTGAGTAGTGGGGTAAGGCTTCCAAGGCTGCCTGCTGTCATTTTGATTGTGTCCAAGGGACCGAGAAGGATGACCTCAGACTTACTCTCGTTTAGTTGGAGGAAGTTCTGGGCCATCCAGCACTTTATATCCTCGAGGCAGCGGATAAGGTTAAGCAGATTTGATTAACCTGGTGACCCTACGCTGCACTCCCTCAATAGCAGGAATTGCTGTGTTAGGAATTGTCGTACGTTAGACTCCTATCTATCCGCTATGGCTCTGCCTTCAACACCATAATCCCATCCAAACTGATCTCCAAGCTGCTGGACCTAGGAATCAGCTCACCCTCTGCCACTGGATCTAAAACTTTCTGACCCTTCCAATTGGTGAAGATAGGTGACACCTGTACAATTTAAGAATCTATCCATCTCTGCCTTAGTAATAGCCACTGACTTGGCCTCTATTGTGGCAAAGAATTCCACAAATTCACCACCCTTTGAGTAAAGATATTTCTCAGATATTTTAGAGAGTTAAGAGAGAGTTAGGATTTTTAAGGATTTAAGAGAGTGTTAGAGCTCTCGGGGCTAGTGGAGTCAAGGGATATGGGGAGAAGGCAGGCACGGGTTATTGATAGGGGACGATCAGCCATGATCACAATCAATGGCGGTGCTGGCTCGAAGGGCCGAATGGCCTCCTGCACCTATTTTCTATGTTTCTATGTTTCTATGTTTCCCAAAAACGGCATTTTATTCTGAGCCTATGGCCTCTAGTGCTAAACTCTCCCACTAGTGGAAACATCCTCTCCACATCCACTCCATCCAAGTCTTTCTCAATTCTCTATGTTTCAATGAGGTCCCCCCTCATTCTTCTAAACTCCAGTGAGTACAGGCCCAGTGCCGTCAAACACTCATCATGGGTGTCGAAGACAAACCCTTCAATAAGACTCGTGGATGACTTGATTAACCGGCAGCAGTGAGTTTATTTTACTTGCACAAGGAGAGAAGTGTCACAGTGAAGGGCTGTGACCCCAACTCTAAAATTAAGTTGCTACAGCAGAGCATTTTCCACCAAAAAGATAATTAGTAAGGAAGTACAAGGGTGAAGTAGATTATGTAAATTACAGAATCTATACTTTACTTTTACATTACACAAAGGTCGAGACTTCTTGGCTCCGTACATAACCGGGTACAGAAGGTAAGCATAATTAATATGTTAATAATTCTGATACTACATCGCAACCTGGCCCAACTGGATACATGGATAATGAAGGCACATGTGCGCAATAGTGGTTTCCTGCTGGTGGTTTCTGAGTGCCGCAATGAGCTAAGGTCAGGACAATGAGTATGTTAACTGACGGTACACAAAAATGCTGGAGGAACTCAGCGGGTGAGGCAGCATCTATGGAGTGAAGGAAATAGGCGAGCTTCTTCACACTGATGTGGGTGTGGGGGGTGGAGAAAGGAAGAGACGGAGACAATGGGCTGTGGGAGAGCTGGAAGGGGAGGGGAAGGAGGGAGAAAGCAAGGACTACCTGAAATTGGAGAATTCAATGTTCATACTGCTGGGGTGTAAACTACCCAAGCGAAATATGAGGACATTCTCCTCTAATTTACGGTGTGACTCAATTTGGCCATGGAGGAGGCCCAGGACAGAAAGTCGGAGACGGAATGGGAGGGGGGGTTGAAATGCTGATCTACCGGGAGATCATGTTGATTATTGCGAACCGAGCGGAGGTGTTGGGCGAAGCGATCATCAAGCCTACGCTTGGTCTCACAGATGTAGATCATCTGACACCAAGAGCAGCGGATGCTATAGTTGAGGTTGGAGGAGGCGCAGGTGAACCTCTGCCTCACCTGGAAACACTGCTTGGGTCCTTGGATGGAGTCAGGGGGGAGGAAAAGCGACAAGTGTAGCATTTCCTGCGGTTGCAAGGGAAAGTGCCAGGAGATGGGGTGGCTTGGGTGGGAAGGGACGAATTGACCAGGGAGTTATGGAGGGAGCGGTCTCTGTGGAATGCCGAAAGGTGAGGAGATGGGAAGATGAGGCCAGTGGTGGGTTCCCGTTGGAGTTGGCGAAAATGTTGGAGGATAATTTGTTGCATGTGACGGCTGGTGTGGAGGAAGGTGAGGACAATGGGAACTCTGCCCTTGTTATAAGTGGAGGGATAGGGAGTTAGAGCAGAGTTACGGCATATAGAAGAGACCCTGGTGAGAGCCTCATCCATAGTCGAAGAGGGGAACCCCCGTTCCCTAAAGAATGAGGACATCTCAGTTGCTCTGGTTTGGAACACCTCATCCTTGGTGCAGATGCAACTGACGGTATTAGCTGGCATCTTTGGAGTTTGGCGCGCAACGGAACACTAAGGTGAGGGAACGATGTATTAATGGTTTTTGCGTCAGGGTCGGGCGTAGTGGAGATAGCGATGGGTATTGGAACTCGCTGCAGAACCCAAGAGATGCAGCAGAGGGCGCAGCAGTGATGGAAATGGTCTTGTGACATGGAAGGCGCTCGCTGGTGACTATTAAATGTATTTAATGAATAAAGCACCTTCAACAGTTTTGAGACTGCCACAGATCCCAAGATATCTTTATACTGCAATTATGTTAAGGGTTATGCCATTAATTGTGTATTTTGCGCTTACTTTTCAACTGCTAAAGTGCATCATCTCACACTTGCTCAGACTAAACACCTTCTGCTATTTCCACCCCCACCACCCCATTTCTGACCCTGGTTTGGATCTGATTGATTACTGCTCAAACACCTCATCAGTGGTTATCTCGCGTAGGTCGCAATGAGTAGAGTACCGAATACATTTTGGAGTGGGCCCTTTTGACCAGGTTGAGGAGGTCTAGTTGCTCAATCGCCATTTTGACCCTAATCCCCATATCACTGTTTTCTGAGACAGCCTCCATCACATTACACAGTCCCAGTAAACAAGTACTTTAGTTCTGTCTTCATTAAGGAATAAAGCCTTCATTGCGAGAGGATATGAGTTTAGGAGCAAGGAGGTTCTACTGCAGTGGTACAGGACCCTGGTGAGACCGCACCTGGAGCACTTTGTGCAATTTTGGTCTCCTAATTTGGGGAAGGGCATTCTTGCTATTGAGGGAGTGCAGCGAGGGTTCACGAGATTAATTCCCGCGATGGCGGGACTGACATGTGATGAAAGAATGGATCTTGTATTCGCTGGAATTTAGATGAGAACGGATCTTACACTGTAGAAACATAAAACATTCTTAGAGGATTGGACAGGCTAGACGCTGAAAAAATGTTCCCGATGATGGGGGATTCCAGAACCAGGGGTCACAGATTACGAATAAGGGGGAGGCCATTAGGACCGTGATGAGGAACAACCTTTTCACCCAGAGAGTTGTGAATCTGTGGAATTGTCTGCTATAGAGGGCAGTGGAGACCAATTCACTGGATGTTTTCAAGACAGAATTAGATTTAGCTCTTAGGGCTAAGGTAATCAAGGGATATGGGGAAAAGCCTGAACGGGAGACTGATTGAGTTGGATCAGCCATGATCATATTGAATGGCGATGCTGGCTCGAAGGGCCGAATGCCCTACTGCTGCACCCATTTATTTCTATAATTCTATGTTTCTATCTCTAAAAGCACAAACAAACTCCCCAAAAAGCTAGGGGGACCGAGGATCTAGCGGGAGGGAGGAAGTGAAGATCATCCACATTAGTCAGGAAATGGTGTTAGGAAAACTGTTGGGAATAAAGACAGATATAACCGCAGGGTCGAATTGTTTGCATGCCATAATATTCCATGATGTGGTGCAAGAAATCGTGGATAATTGGTCATCATTTTCCTATGTTCTTTTGACTGCATCACTTCCCGTGGGCTGGAGGGTAGCGAATGCAACGCCACTGTTTATGAAAGGAGGGAGAAAGAAAACAGGGCATCATAGACTGACATCCGTAGTGGGAAGATTCTTGAGTCCTGCTACCTCTCCCCCCTCCCTCTCCCCCCTCCCTCTCCCCCTCCTTGTCCCCCTCCCTCTCCCCCTTCCCTCTCGCCCTCCCTTTCCAACTCCCTCTCCCCATCCCTCTACCCCCTTCCTCTCCCCCTCCCACTCTCACTCCCTCTCCCCGTCCCTCTCCCCCTCGCTCTCCCCTCCCTCTCCCCTCCCCACCGTCCTTCCCCAACCCTCTCCCTCTCCGCCTCCCCCTCCCTCGCCCCGCTCACTCTCCCCCTCCCCCTCCCTCTCCCCCTCTCCCTCTCCCTCTCCTCCTTCCCTCTCCCCCTCCCTCTCCTCCCTGCCTCTCCCCGTCCCTCTCCCCCTCCCTCTCACCCACCCTTTCCCCTCCCTCTCCCCCTCCCCAACCCTCTACCCCCTCCCTCTCACCCTCCCTCTCCCCTCCCTCTCCCTCTTCCCTCTCCTCTTTCCCTTTCCCCAATCCCTCTCCCCCCTCCCTCTCCCCCTCCCCTGCCTAGCTATCCCTCTGTCACTCGCTCCACTCTATCCACCTATTCACATCATTCGACTCCACCTTCACCCCCCTCCCCTGCACCTCTCACACTCCGCCTCTCCCTCCGTCTCCCCTTCCTTTCCCCTTGGAAAAATCTATTTCTCACCCCTCCCGCTACTCTCCCCTTCCCCATCCCCCTCCCGCTCCCTGTCCATCTCCCCCTCTCACAACTTCCCACCCCTTCCCTCCCTCTCCCCTCCCTCCTCCTCTCCCCTCTCTCCCACCTCCCTCCCTCTTCCTCTCCCTGTCCCCCTACCTCCCTCCCGAACTGCTCTGCCTCTGACCCCCCCCCCTCGCTCTCCTCCTACGAATCCCTCCCACCCACTGCCGTCCCTCAGGTCCGACCTGTGTCCATCCCAATCCCTACGCCCCTCCTTCTGACCCACACTCAAACTACCCTTCTGCCACTCCATCATCCCCGTCCTCACACACTCTCCATCATTCGCTCCTCACCCTCCCTCTACCCCCGCCACCTCCCCTCCCCATCTACTCCTCTCTCGCTCTCCTTCCCCCTCCCCTGTCTAACCCATTCCTCTCGCACTCCCTCAACTCTCACCCACTCCTTACCACTGACTCTCGCCTCCCCATCCCTCTGCACTTCCCTCACTCCCACACTCACACCCACACTCACCCCCACACTCACCCCCTCCCTCACCCCCACCCTCACATCCGCACTCACCCCCTCCCTCACCCCCACACTCACCCCCACACTCACCCCCTCCATCACCCCACACTCACCCCCACAATCATCCCCTCCCTCACGCCCACACTCACCCCCACACTCACTCCCACACTCACCTCCACACTCACCCACTCCCTCATCCCTCCCTCACCCCACTCCTGCCCCTCCCTCTCCCCCTCCCACCCACTCCCATTCACCCTACCCTCTCCACTACTCTTGAACACCTCACCCACTCCCAATCAAACTCCCCTTCAACCTCTCATTGCCATTCCTCCTGCCTCTCCCCTGCCCCTCCGTCTCCCGCTCCCTCACGCTCACCAGCTCCACCTCCCCTCCTGATCCGACTCTCTCCTCTCCCTCTTCCACACCCTGTTCCCCTGCTGCTGTTCCATACCTCCCAATCATCCCACCACTTCCCCCTCGCATCTCCTCCACCCCATTCCTCTCTTGCTTCCTCTCCCACACCCACCCTCGTCTACCCCTCTCTCACTCTGTCTCTCTCGCCCTCCCTCAGTCGCCTCCCACTCCCCATACCCCAATCCCTTCCTCTGCCTCTCGCTCTGTCCCTCCGTGACCCCTCCATCACCTACTCACACACCACTGCCTCCTTCTGCCCCTCCCTCAGCACCATTCACCCCCTCTCTCTCTCTCTGCACCTCCATCTGGCCATCACATCACCCCTCCCCCCCTCCCTGCAGCTTACCCTCCCTCTCCCTCCACCAACTCCCCCTCCCCTCCTTCTCAACCCCCTCCATGTCCCCCTCCCTGCACCTCCCTCTCCCTCTCCATCCACCAAATCCCCCTCCTCCTCAACACCCTCCTTGTCCGCCTCCCTGCACCTCCCTCTCCCTCCACTCCACCAACTCCCCCCTCCTGCTCAACCCCCTCCCTGTCCCCCTCAGGATGCTCAGTATTTTACCCAGTAGGGGAATCAATGACCATAGGACATAGGTTCAAGGTGAAGGGGAAAAGATTTAAAAGGAATCCGAGGGGTGGTGTGTGTATGGAACAAGCTGCCAGAGGAGGTAGTTGAGGCTGGGACTATCCCACCGTTCAAGAAACAGTTAGACAGGTACCTGGATAGGTCAGGATTGGAGGATTATGGACCAAGCGCAGGCAGGTGGGTCTAGGGCAGTTTAGACAGTTTAGGCTGGGTTGGGCGAGTTGGGCCGAAGGGCCTGTTTCCACACTGTATCACTCTATGACTCTATGACTCTATGACTCTATCACCCTCCCTTCCCTCTCCCCCTCATCCCTCCACCCTATTCCTCACTCCCTCCCTGTCCCCTCCCTCTCATCTGCCTCCCCCCCACTCCCACTGCTACACTCTGCCTTCTACTGCCTCTCGATGCCTCCCTCCTCCTCCCCAGATACCTCCCTCTGCCTCCCTTTCCCTTCCTCTCTTGCCTCTCATTCCTTCCCCTTCACTCCCCTTCTCTCTGCCCTGTCTCTTCCCCTCCGTCTCCCCCTCTCTCCCCCCCTCTATCTTGTCTCCCCTTGTATCTCCACATCTCTCTCTCTCTCTACCCCATCCCTATTTCTCTATTGTCTTCCTCTTCTACTGGACAATGTGAAAGGGGAGGTGAGCAGCCAGAGCTCATGGTCCATATCACTAGCAAAGACACGGGTAGGAAGGGAGATGAGGTAGGGAATGAGACAGGTTGGGAGAGGGGGCAATGAAGTGCCAAATGGAATATAGTGGAGCAGAGTGTGGAGTCATGCATTTTGGTTGTTGGAATCAATGTGTGGACTATTTTATAAATGGGGAGAGAATCCAAATATTCAGAGATGCAAACGCACTTGGGAATGCTGGTGCAGGATACCCAAAAATTTAATCTGCAAGTTGAATCGGTAGTAAAGAAAGCAAACTCAATGCTAGTATTTATTTCAAGAGGACTTGTCTGCAAAACAGGGATGTAATGTTGAGGCTCTATAAGGCGCAGGTAAGGCCACATTCGGAATATTGTGAGCAATTGTATGTACCGTATCTGAGGATGTGCTGACTATGGAGATGGTCCAGAGGAGGTTTACAAGAATGTCCCCAGGAATGAGCACGTTAACCTATGATGAGCGTCAGTCGGCACTGGGCCTGTACTCAGTGGAGTTTAGAAGAATCCCCTTTGGAACATATGGAATAGGGAAAGGCTTTGATAGAGTGGATGTGGAGAAAGTGTTTCCACTAGAATCTAGGACCACAGGCCATGGCCTCAGAATTAAAGAACGTTCTGTTAGGAAGGAGATGCTGAGGAATTTCTTCAGCCAGAGGGTGGTGAACCTGTGAAATGATTTGCCACAGAAGGCTGTGGAGGCCAAGTCAGTGGATAATGTTAAAGCAGAGAGATGGATACTTGATTAGTACTGGTGTCAGAGGTTATGGTGAGAAGCCAAGAGAATGGGGTTAGGAGGGTGAGATAGATCAGCCATGGATGAATGGTGGAGTAGACTTGATGGGCCAAATGCATAATCCTACGCCCATTCCTTATGACCTCATGACAGGTGGTTAAAAAAGTAATTCCTCTCTATAATCTCACTCTGTGTAGGAAGGAACTGCAGATGCTGGTTTAATCCGAAGATAAAGACAAAATGCTGGAGTAACTCAGCGGCATAGGCAGCAACTCTGGACAGAAGGAGTGGGTGTTGTTTCGGGTTGAGACACTTCTTCAGACTGAGAGTCAGGGGAGAGGGAGACACGGAGATAAGGCAATCGCACTACCTGTGCCCCGTGTTCAAGAGACAAGAAAGAGGAAGACAGTGCAGATCAGTAGGTGACTCAGGAGCTGGTGCAGGGGGTGGGGGCTTCAGAGTCATACAGCATGGAAACAGGCCCTCTGGCCCAACTTGTCCATGCCCATGCTCCATACACTCGAACTACCAGCCTGTGTTTGACCCATATCCCTGTACACCTGTCATATCCATGTACCTGTACACATGAATGTAAAATGTTATCATAGACTTTGTCTTTGGAACTGATGTGTTACAATGCTGGGAGATATATTCTGCACTCTGTATCTTGCACCTTGCTTCATCTGTTGTACTCGAGTTTGACGTGTTGTGTTTATGTTCAGTATATCCTTATCTGATTGTATAGCATGCAAAACAAAGCTTGACACTGTAACTCGGTACATGGGCAGAGTATTAAATAGGAAAGGTGCATTAATTCGGATGGGATTCTGTAGGTTTCCCAAAAGCCAGCTGAGGAACAGCAGAGGAACTGTGACAAGTCTCAGGTGATGCTTTGCTATGTCATGAGCTCAGTAAATGATTGAGTCGTTGAGGGTGTTGCACAATAGAGCACAGTTATACGACAGGAAGGTGAAATCAGATATACATGTACTGAGAAGGACAAGGGCTGATTAGGGATAGTCAGCACAGATTTGGTGGAAGGTTGTTTTTCAGACGGGAGGCTTGTGACTAGTGGTGAGAGCGTACAAGGCATGAGCAGCAAATTTGCAGCTGACACTGAACTGGGTGGTATTGTAGATACTGAAAATGTTTGTGAGAAATTGCAGCAAGATCTTGATCGGTTGGGCAGGTGGTCTGAGGAATGTCTGATGGAGTTTAATACAGAGAAATGTGAGGTGTTGCATTTTGTGAAGTTTAATAAGGGCAGCACCTACACAGTGAATGATTGGGCTCTTGGAAGTGCTGTGGAGAAGAGGGATCTATGAGTGCAATACATAGTTCCTTGCAAGTGGCATGATGGGTAGCTATTGTGATTAGAAAGGCATTTGGCACATTGGTCTGCATGAGAGTATTGTGTAGAAGTTGGGAGGGTTATAGTTGTATATGACGTTGATGAGAACACTGTCAGAGTAATGTGTTCAGTGTTGGTCACCGTGTTATAGGAAACATGTTGTCAACCTGGAAATGGTGCAGATAAGTTTTACGAGGCTGTTGCCAGTATACGAGGGCCTGAGCTGTAGAGGGAGATTGGGCAGGCTAGGACATTATTCCTTCGAGCGCAGGAGGGTGAGGAGTGAACTTATAGAGATGTAGAACATCATGAGAGGAATAGATCAGGTAAATACACCGTCTATTGCCCAGGTTGTGGAAATCAAGAACCAGGGACATAGGTATCAGGTGAGGGGGGAAATATTTAATAGGTACATGAGGAGTGAATATTTACACAAAGGTCATTGTGTATATGGAACGAACTGCCAGAGGAGGTAGTTGAGGCAGGGACTATCATAATGCATGAGATATATCTGTGCAGGTACGTGGATAGGATAGGTGTAGAGGGAAATGGGCCAGTTGACATAGTGTAGATGGAGCATGTTGTTTGGAGTGGGCAAGTTGGGTCATAGGGCCTGTTTCCATGCTGTATGACTCCATGTCTATTGACCATTAAGCATCTGCTTATCAACCAAACCCCCTTCACCTGTTTCCACCCACCATTCACCAAGGTTTGTCCTGACCCTCTCTCCACCTTTATCATCCCCCCAACACAATCAGTTTGAAGAAGGGTCCCAACCAAAACACCACATATCAATGTTCTCCACAGATGCTGCCTGACGCGCTGAGATACTACAGCACTCTGTGTCTTTATTTTGAACCAGCATCTGTAGTTCTTGTATCTCCTGGTAACTGTTAAAGTTTTAAGGGACATCGCTCGATATGTTTCCATCAGACGGTATCCCGGTGCACATTCGCATAATACATTGTTCATAAATGTAATTCCAATAACGATAGATATCTATATTGAGGGTGTACTTTTCCATTACTACACATTGACCCCGGTTCCATTCACTCTTCGGGTGCAGTTTATGTGGAGTTTGTATGTTCTTCCCGTGACTGTGGATTGTCTCCGGGTGCTCCGGTTTCTCCACCAGACAGAGGGTGGTGGGTAGCTGGAACTAGCTGCCATATGAGGTAGTTGAGGCAAGTACCATATCAACATTTGATGTACATTTGGACAAGGATACGAACAGGAGAGTGTGAGAGGGACATGGGCCAAACACGGGCAGGTGGGACTCGTGTAGATGGGACATCTTGGTCAGAATGGGCAAGTTGGGCCGAAGGGTCTATTTCCGTGATGTGTGTCTATGCAAGTTTCCCTACAAGTGGAGAGTCAGGTGGACAGGGTGGTGAAGAAGACACTTGCCTTCATGGGCAAACCGACTGAGCACAAAGGTTGGGGCATCGTGATACATCTGTACAACTCGTTGGTAAGACCACACTTGGAGTAGTGTGCACAACTCTGGTCACCAAGCCACAAACGAGATTTACGAGGAATGTTACCTGGGCTGGCAGACTTGATATGGGAAGAGGTTGGATAATCTGGGGACTTTTCCTTTGGAGAGTGGGAGGATGAGGTTTGACCTTATTGAGGTGTACAAGTTCACGAGGAGCAACTTTTAAACCACCATTCACAAGTAAGGTATGTGCCGTAATAAGCACCGGGCAGTGGCTCTGACATCCACCATCATGAAATACTTTGAGAGACTGGTGTTGGTGCATATTAACTCCAGTATCCCAGCCAGCCTTGATCCATTACAGTTTGCTCATCAACGCAGCCGGTCTCCAGCAGTGACCATCTCCCAGCCCTAAACCCATCTCTGGAATATATAGACAACAAGGTGTCATAGGAACATAGGAAATAGGTGCAGGAGTAGGCCATTCGGCCCTTCCAGCCTGCACCGCCATTCAATATGATCATGGCTGATCATACACAATCAGCACCCCGTTCCTGCTTTCTCCCCATATCCCTTGATTCCGTTAGCCCTAAGAG
>JAXLNO010000556.1:104794-135278 GCA_038087875.1 Malacoraja senta
GAGAGAGAGAGAGAGAGAGAGAGGGAGAGAGAGAGAGAGAAGAGAGAGATAGAGAGAGAGAGAGAGAGAGAGAGAGAGAGAGAGAGAGAGAGAGAGGAACCCGGATGTCTGGCGCTGTGAGGCAGCAACTCTACCGCTACACCACCATGCCGCACTAGTGTGTGAACGGGCGATCGCTGGTCACATGTTCTAGGAGCAGAATTAGCCCATTCCGCCCATCAAGTCAACTCCGCCATTCAATCATAGCTGATCTATCTCTCCCTCCTAACCCCATTCTCCTGCATTCTCCCTATAAACCCTGACACCCGTACTAATCAACAATCTATGTATCTCTGCCTTCAATATATCCACTGACTTGTGGCCTCCACCGTCGCCTGTCGCATCGAATCCCACAGATGCACCACCCTCTGGCTAAAGAAATTCCTCCTAATCTCCTTCCTAAAGGAACGTCCTTGTGATTTTGAGTCTGTAACCTCTGGTCTTAGACTCTCCCATTATTGGAAACATCCTCTCCACATCCACTCTATCCAGGCCTTTCACTATTCAGTGAAGTTTAAATGAGGTCCCCCCTCGTTCTTCTAAACTCCAGCGAGTATAGGCCGAGTGCCGACAAACGCTCAACGCACGTTAACCCACTCATTCATGGGATAATTCTTGTAAACCTCGTCTAGACCCTCTCCAGAGCCGGCACATGCTTCCTCAGATACGGGGCCCGACAAGACTCCAAATACGGCCTGACCAGCGCCTTGTAGAACCTCGACATTTACTGTCTTGTTTTTGTATACAAGCCTTCTGGAAATTTGGCGGCAAGAACAGGAAGGCAGATTATTATCTGAATGATGTCAAGTTGGGAAAAGGGGAAGTCCAACGAGATCTGGGTGTCCTTGTTCATCAGTCACTGAAAGTAAGCATGCAGGTACAACAGGCAGTGAAGAAAGCGAATGGCATGTTGGCCTACAGAAATTCCTCCTCATCTTCTTCCGAAAGCAACGTCCTTTAATGCTGAGGCTGTGCCCTCTGTTCCTAAACTCTCGCACTAGTGGAAACATCCTCTCCACATCCACTCTATCCAGGCCTTTCACTATTCGGTGAAGTTTCAATGAAGTGCCCCCCCCCACCCACTCGTTCTTCTAAACTCCAGCGAGTACAGGCCCAGTGCCGACAAACGCCCATTGTATATTATTCATTCTTCCAGTTCCAAACTAAACAAATTTTTGTTCCATTACAGAAAATGGTTTGAGAAAGAGATATTGATAAGGCAGAGATACATGTAGATAGATTATTGATTAATCCGGGTGCCAGGGATTATGGGGAGAATGCAGGAGAATGGGGTTAGGAGGGGGAGATATATCAGCCATGATTCAATAGCGGCGTGCACTCGATGGGCCGAATGGCCTAATTCTGCTCCGAGAACTTGTGACCTCATGAATAAATTATTTCTCTCTTTGATTTTCTTTCAATTATAAAATCAACTTTTTTCTTTCCAATAACCAAAGTAAACGTTTTATCTATAATTACTAAAACAAACTTTTATCTTTTTACTTCCCAACCATTTTTTCTCTCTAACTACTAAAATAAACTATTAATATTTTTAGTTGAAAGTTCTTTAATTTCAAAAAGTGAACATTTTGATTTTTTACTTGAAAAATAACTTTTAAAAAAATTTAATTTCAAAAACTAACTGCTCCCTCTCTCTCTAATTACTAACAGAAATTTACATTTTTATTTGAACAATAAACGTTTACAATTTGTTTAATAAATTATTTCACACGAATTTCTTAAATAAACTTTTTCTGTATATTATTGAAATAAACTTTTGTCTCTCGAATTACTAAAACAAACGTTTCTTCTCTACAATTACTAACATTGAACGAGCTGCTGGAGGACGTAGTTCACACAGCGACTTTTTAAGGTGAATAGGTGGAGGAGGATTTTGTGGTGCACACTCTCTACCACATCTCTTCTCTCATCTCTCGCTCCTCTCCTCTCTGCCCCCTCTCTCTCTCCCCTATCTCTCTCTCTGCACCCCTCTCTCTCCCTCTCTCTGTGCCGCCTCACTCTCCCCCTCTCTCTCTCCCTCTCTCTCCCCTCTCTCCCCTCTACTCTACTTCTCTCCTCATCCCTCTCTATCGCCTCTCTCTCTCTCCCCTCTCTCTCCCCCCTCTCTCTCCCCCCCTCCCCACCCTCTCTCTCCTCTCTCCCTCTCCCTCTCTTGCCCCCCTCTCTCCCCTCTCCTCTACCTCCTCTCTCCTCCTCTCTCTCTCCCCCCTCTCTCTCTCTGCCGCATTCTCTCTCCCCTCTCTCTCTCTCTCTCTCGCTGCCCCATCACACTTCCCTGCTCTCTCTCTCCCCTCCCTCTCTCCACTCACTCTCTCCCTCTCTCTCCCCCTGTCTCTCTCGCTCATCTCTCCCTCCAACTCTCTCCCCCCTCTCTCTCTGCCCCCCTCTCTCGCCTCTCTCGCTGACACTTCACTCTCCTCCTCTCTCTCCCCTCTCCCCCGCTCCTCTACCTCCTCTCTCCTCCTCTCCCTCTTCCCCTATCTCTCTCCACTCTCTCACTCCCCCCTCTCTCTCTCGCCCTCTCTCTCTCTCCCCTCTCGCTCTCCCCTCTCTCCCCCCTCTCTTGCCCCCCTCTCCCCCTCTCCTCTACCTCCTCTCTCCTCCACTCTCGCACGCCCCTCACTCTCTCTGCCCTTTCTCTCTCCCTCTCTCTCTGCCCACTCACTCTCCCCTCCTCTCTACCCTCCCTCCCTCCCCTCTCTCTCCTCTCCCTCCACCCCTCTCTCTCGCTACTCTCTCTCCCCTCTCTCTCTCCCCTCTCTCTCTCTCTCCCCTCTCTCTACCCGTCTCTCTCTCCCCCAACTTTCTCCTCTCTCTCTCCCCCTCTCTCTCTCTCCACCCTCTCTCTCCCACCATCTCACTTCCCTCTCTCAAACCCCACCCCCCCACTCTCTCTCTCCCATCTCACTCCCCCCTCCCTCCCCGCTCTCTCTCTCCCCCTCTCTCTCCCCTCTCTCGCTCCTCTCTCTCACTTCCCTCTGTCCCTCTCCCCACTCTCTTTCCCCCTCACTCTCCCCCCTCTCTCTCTGCCCTCTATCTCTCCCCTCTCTCTCCACCCCCTCTCTCTCCATCCTCTCTCTCTCTCCCCAATTTATCGAGGATTGCCAACTTTATCACTCTCTTGTGGAAGAAGTGCAATGGATAAGGGGGAGCCAGTGGATGTGGTGGGTCTAGACTTTCAAAAGGCCTTTGACAAGGTCCCACACAAGCGATTAGTGTGCAAAACTAGAGCACATGGTATTGGGACAAGGCTATTGACATGGATACAAAACTGATGGGCAGACAGGAAGCAAAGGGTAGGGATTAACGGGCCCTTTTCAGAATGGCAGGCAGGAATTAGAGGGGTGCCGGAAGACTTAGTGCTGGGACCCCAGATACTTATAATATTTATTGACGCTTTAGACGAAGGAATTACAACTGGGCTGGCGGGCCGATGACAGAGCACATGAGGGATAACGGAACCGGTGATTCCAATGCTGTGCAAATGTTCATGAGAACAACAGGGAAACAGACACTTCGGCCCGATTTATCCATGCAGATCGAGATGCCTATGAAGCATGATGTCCATGATGTGAATGAGATTACAAGTGATTTCATTCACTTGTCTATGTCTCATATCCCTCCATTCCTATCCGAGACAAACGGCTGTCCAAATGCTGTTTATTTGCTGTGACGGTATCTGCCACCACCTCCACTTATGAAGAGCTTGCTCTATCTTTGGTGTGGAATACCTGCCCGCCCATCGGTTTTCCCTTAAATCTTTCCCCTTTCCAATAAACTGAAGTTGTGTAGGTTTAGATTCTCCTAGCCAGGGAAATAACTGTCACCATCTACTCAATCCTGCTGTAATTGACATAATTTCACAAGCCTCTGCAAGGTCGCCCCTCAGTATTCTTGCTCCAAAGAGACCACTCCCACCCGATCGAATCTGTCTTCTAAACAAACGCTGTCCATTCCAGATAACATCCTGGTGAACCTGTTCCGCGCTGCCTCTGGCAATAGGACATCATTTCGATAATATGGTGACCAGAACTATACAAAAGGTCCTGGCAGATATTTGAAATACAACCGAGTAGAGCGAGTGCTGCACTTGGAGGAGCAGTGAAGTCTTGATTTCTCTTCATTTGGATGTTCAGCTGTAGTGCAAGTGTGTTGAGAATCAGACGCAGATGGGAAGTGACACCGCCAATCAGTGAGTCCAGAGTTGTCAGTACCGATGAGCTGTAACCATGGGAAAATGTGAATTAACTGTAAAACAGAGGAATCTAGGACGACAGCAGGTACATAGTGGTTTGCAAGTAACATCACAGGTAGATAAGGTGGTCAAAAAGGTTCTCGGCACATTAGCCTCCATCTGTCAGAGCATTGAGTATAGACACTGGGAGACCGTGTTGTAGTTGTATAAGATGTTGATCAGGCCGCATTTAGAGTATTGTGTTCAGTTTTAGCCACAATGGTATCGGAAAATGGTGTCAAGCTGGGAAGGGCATGGAGAATGTGTAGGAATGAAGTGCAGAAATGGTATTAATCGAAGGTAGACACAAAGCCCTGGAGTAACTCAGCGGATCAGTATGAAGAAGTCTCGACCCGAAACGTCACCCATTCCGTCTCCCCAGAGATGCTGCCTGACATATACTCCAGCATTTTGTGTCTGAGGGTATAGACACGATTTATGAGGATGTTGCCAGGACACGAGGGCCTGATCTAGAGGGAGAGGTAAAACGTTGTTATTTTTATTTCAAATGTTGGACTTTAAAGGGTTAATGCAGGTTCAGTATCCATAATTAATTTCATCTGTAATGAGCACTAATTCCATATTGCTGCTCTATTTATCCACGCTGGTAAACACGGCAGGTGTAGATGTATTAATTTGTTATTTTCATCCTAATTAACAGTAGTTTAGTGCCTCTCTCCCTCCGGCATTCAATGTAAAGAATAACACATAATACTGAAAATTAAAATGTAGCTTCATATCTGAGAAAAGGGGATTTGGGGTAACTGTGATGCACTGCCCTTCAACCCCAGTGGGAATATTAGTTCCAGCCGGTGGGTGAACACTGGCTGTGACCCTGTTATATATGTATATAACACCTTGCTGCTCTATCCACGCTGGTAAATACGGCACGTGAAGATGCATGAATTTGTTATTTTCGTCTTAATTAACAATGGTTTGAAATGCTAATTGCCCCTCTCCGGGATAGAATTGAAAGAAAAACACATAATGGTGAAAATAATAAGATGCAGCTTCAGCTCTGAGAGAGGGTGGGTTGAGAAACGGTTCCACCCAGCCGGTGAACGCAAGGCGAGGCTGTGTTCAATCTGCAGTTAATTTTGTAGTGAACTACTTCAGACCAGTCGACAGGTAGATGTGAATTCAAACCCACGGATCAGACAGCAAGGTCGGTCTGAGTGTAAATGTCCAACTCACTCGTCTGGGCTGTCCCCAGTGCTTTAGAAACATAGAAATATAGAAAATAGGTGCAGGAGTACGCCATTTGGCCCATCGTGCCATTCTATATGATCATGGCTGATCATCCTAAATCAATACCGTTCCTGCTTTCTCCAAATAGCCCTTGATTCCGTTAGACCGAAGAGCTAAGTCTCTTTAGAAAACACCCAGTGAGTCCTCCACTACCTTCTGTGGCAGAGAATTCCACAGATTCACAACTGGCTGGGTGAAAAATATTTTCCTCATCTCGGTCCTAGATGGCCTACCCCTTATTGTCAAACTGTGACCACTGGTTCTAGACTCCCCCAACATCGGGAACAGTTTTCGCCTGTCCCATCTCTTAAGAATTGTATATGTTTCTAAGATCCTTTCTCAACCTTCTAAATTCCAGTGAATTTAGAGAGAGCTCTCACACACTTAGACTCTATTTTTCTGCCTATTGATCAATTAAATCAAGAGAGCATTTCTCCGTTCCTGCTGTGTATTATTGTTGTTAATATTATTAAACTTTATTTCAGACTCAAGGTCCAGACAAGAGACGACATTACATAAAATACTTTGCATATAAAAACACCATAAAATACATTTAAAAGGTTAGTAAATTACATACAAGAGCATCATAAATTATGTACGAAAACACAGTACATGATTTAAAATCCAGAATGAAAAGACAGATCAGTGTCCTACAACGAGACATCGATACCAATGTCTCCACAACTGGGATTAGTAGCGTGTAGTGCTAAACTTTATGTTTGATAAGACCACGATAATTACATGTTTAGTGTCATTAATCCTGCAAAAGGACTCGGAGCGGGGCCTAACATCGCCCGGCGATGTTTAAATGGCCGCGGGATTTACCATCGCCCGCCGGGGGCTTTAACATCGCTTTAACATCGGGAGCCCCAATCGCCTCAACGCTGCAGTTGGACTGCTGGACCGCGGGAGAAGAACAAAGGGAAGAGATAAGACGTTTGCCTTCCATCACAGTGAGGAGCTGTTGGAGATTCACTGTGATGGATGTTTGTGTAAATTGTGTTAAGTGTGTGTCTTGTTTTTTTTTTGTAATATCAAGACTGTAGGAATGAAATTTCGTTGAAACCTTGTCTGTTTGAATGACAATAAAAGGCATTCTATTCTATTCTATATCCTCATCATCTGTCATTTGATCTGTGATAAAAAAAGTCCAAGATATTTTACCTTATTACAGACAGTAAGATTATTGTCAGACAATTTAAAATCAGGAAATTTTAAACATTTATCCTCTTTGGTTCTACAGATTATTACATCACTCTTACAAGCATTATATTTGATATCATGTTCCACAACATACACAGAACATATAGTAAGGAGCTGCTGGAGACCAGCGCTAGATGGACTAAAGACCACAAGATCATCTGTGTATATCTGGTACACATGGAAACTGAAAGAAACACTTAAATAATATGTGACATATTGAAATGACCAACGTATATGACAGACAGTTATATCATTTTGTTGTTTAATCTGTAGCTTTGAGAAAATTGGACAGCTATTGATGTTTAATTCCTTGGATTTCCAGGCTAGAGTTTAGTTTGAGGACAGTGAAGCACCTGTTGGACGCTTGCGAGGTAGATGAACGATGCTCCTCCGTTGTCAGTGACAGCACCACCCAATACAGTATTACCACTGTTGTGCAGCCAGTGATGTGTCTGCAATGTGGCTACAACTGGGGAGGTCGATGACAGACAGAGCATATTAGAGTTTACAAAACCGCTGATTCCAGCGATGTGTGAAATGGGTATGGAAACAGCATGGTAACAGGCTCTTCAGCCCGACTCCATGCAGACCAAAATGCTTATCTGGGGTGATCTCATTCACTTGTATTTGACCTATTCCTTCCATTCCTATCCGAGACAAACGGCTGTCAAAATGCTGTTCATTTGAGGTGATGGTACCTGCCTCATCTCCTCATGAAAAGATTGCCCCACCTTTGGTGTGGAATACCTGCCCATCAGAATTCCATTAAATCTTTCCCCTTTCTATTAAACTTGTTCTCTGGGTTTAGATTCTCCCAGCCTGAGAAACATCCGTGACCATCCACTCAATCCTGCTGTAGTTGACATAATTTTACAAGCCTCAGTAAGGTCGCCCCTCTGCATTCTTGCTCCAAAGAGACCAATCCCACCCGATCCAATCTGTCTTCTATCAAGATTATGTTTATGCTTAATCTTTATCTAGTTACATATCTTGTTGCTTTTTTTATTGTTATATAACAAATCAAATGTCACTCTACCTCAGTACACGTGACAATAAAGGACCATTGAAATAACGTTGTCCAATCCTGAAAACATCCTGGTGAATCTGGTCTGCACTGCCTCTGGCAATAGGACATCATTCTATGATATGGTGACAAGAACTACACAAAAGGGGCTCGCAGATATTTGAAGTACAACCTAGGAGAGCGAGTGCTACACTTGGAGGAACAGTGAAGTCGTGCTTGTTCTATATTTGGACGTTCAGCCGTAGGGCACGTTTGTTCAGAATCAGACGAAGATGGGAAGTAGAAGCGTCAGTGAGTTCATAGTTGTCAGTACCGATGAGCTAGAATCAAGGCATAAAGGTGAATAAAATATAGAGCAGAGGTATCAAGGACGACAGGTACACAGTGGGTTTAAAGTCGCATCACTCGGAGATAGGGTGGTTTAAAAGGTTTTTGTCACTTTGGCCTTCATCAGCCAGAACAGAGTATAGAGGTTTGGAGGTCATGTTGCACATGGACAAGGCGTCGGTGAGACCGCATTTACAGTGTTGTGTTCAGTCTTCGACACATTAGTATCGGTAAAATGGTGTCAAGGTGGAAATGCCGTAGAGAAGATTTACGATGATGTTGGAAAGAATCGAGTGCCCGATCTAGAGGGACAGATTCAGAAGGCTAGTGCTTTATTCCTTGGTGCACAGGGGGATGAGGGATGAACTTTCAAGGTGACTTCTTCTTGCGTATGGCGTGCACAGCCTAAAGTTGTAGGACAGCTTGTTCTTTATGTTTTATTATTATTATTATTATTTTATTAGAAGCAATTGTACAAGAATAAAACATTCGGCATGTAAAATTATACGGTTATTGTACATCTTCAATTTTTACCTTTTAACCTGGAAATGAGGGAAAAGAAGAGAAAAAGATAACTTCAAATACGAATACAAGAAAGAGAAAAAGTGAAAAGCGAAAAGATAGGAACCTTAGACTACCAAAGTAGTGTGGCCAAAGAGTGAATAAAGATGTTAGAGAAGAAAAAGTAAAAAAGAAAAAAAGTGGAGATATACCTGCCCCTCGTCCCCCGCCCACCTCACCCAACCAGAATCGGATTTAAATTCAAAGTTGTGTTGCGCCATATTATCCTTGTACAAATTCGGTAAAGGGTGTCCATGTCTTGAAAAGTTATCTGGTTTTCTACCACGACAAGCCTAATATTTTCCAAATGTAGTGTCTCGGACATGTTTGTTTTCCACATCTTCACTGTAGGGACTGATGTGTGTTTCCAAAATTTAAGTATTCGTTTTTTCGCCGTTATCAGTCCATAATTAAGGAAACGTCTTTGAAATAATGTTAGCTCAGACTTCCGGTGGCGCTATGGAGGCATAGAGACCAGCGCCAGCTAGCTCCACGCTGAAAAATCGCTGAAACGGGGAGAAAAAAGGGACCTGCCTGTTGCTACCGCACCGATTGCCTTCAACGAGCGAGTGACGTCATCAGGCGCGCGACTCTAGCGGTATGTCTCTGCAACATACCCCCCCCTCCAAGACAAAAAAGACCGGTAAGCTCAGACAACCGGCAGAAGAGGTACGCCTGACTGAAGCCTCGGGCTCAGTTTCAACGAGGTCCCAGGAAGATGTATCAAAGAAACCAAAGCCAAAAAAAACAGAATTGGAAGAACTTCGAAGTTTTCTCTCCCTAGAAATTAAAAATATAAAGGAGCAACTTAAAAGTTTTAATGAAAAACTGAACTTTAAGGAAGAATTTAAAGAGGAATTCCACTCTTTTAAAGAAGAATTTAAAGAAGAACTTACCACCACTGTTCACGAAATACTGGAAGCTTGCAAGCTGACAATGGAAGAAAGATTCAATAAACAGATTGAAGAGGTATATGTTAAAATCAATTTGATGGAAACCAGCTTTAATGATAAGTTGGACCCCATCAACGAGACCAACAAAATACAGCAATAATTGAACTAGAGGAAATTGCTACGACAAGTGCTGAAACTACAAAAAAGCTCCTCCTCGAGAATCAGCGCTTATCAGAATTACTGAGTAAAATAACTGAAAAATGCATTGATTTGGAGGGGCGTCAGAGACGCCAGAACCTAATAATTGTAGGTATCAAAGAAGGAAGAGAGGGGGGCCTAGACCAACGTGAATTTGCGGCAGACTTATTACAAAAAGTCTTAAATTTGGATCAAAAGCCTTTACTAGGTCGAGCACATAGAGTGCTGAGACGCCGACCACGGGAAGATGCCCCCCCCCAAGACAATTGAGAGTAAATGTAGAATACGATCATGAATTGGATGACATGATGAAGAAAAATGTCCGTAACAGAGAGCTCACTTTTGAAGGAGAGAGGATCAGCATCTTTAGAGACTATCCAGTGGAGGTCTCCAAGAAGAGGGCGCTGTTTACAGAGACAATAAGAATACTTAAGAATATACCAGAATTGAGATATGGCCTGATGTACCCCGCAACACTAAGAGTCACCTACAAGAAGAAGGAACATCTCTTCACAGACCATAAACAAGCACTTGAATTCGCCCAGAACATCGAAAATATGACCGAAGACTGAACAACATACATTATTTTCCTGACGTCAACGGGCAGCGCGACCTCGTAGAGTACTAATGGAACTTTTAATTGTTATACTTAAGGACTATTGAAAATTGATAAGGATAGTGGAGCAAGTTTTCTCCTACTGATATTGATATATTACATTTATATCTTAGTATTATTGTTAATTGTTATTAATTACGGATTATTGCTAATTACACAACTAATATATTACATTTATATTTTAGTATTGGAGTTAATTATTATTAATTACTGATTCCTACTAATTATAAACATTTGTCATTACTAATTACTATTACTAATTATTAATCATTACCATTAATTGGTTTACTTAGAAACAGTTAAAATATGATTATAAGTAAGGTTTAATTTAGGCAATTTATTAATAAGGGTTTGGGGTTTTCCTCTTTATTTTCGTTTAAAAATATATATATATATATATATATATATATGAGATGAATATGGTAACTTGAGAATAATAACCTTTTTATCAACGGATTATAAATTCTTTGTATTAAAAATGTTTTCTTACTCCCCTAGAAACTGTTTTATTGAATTGTGTTTAATGGAAAGCATGGAGCTGGGATTGTTTTTTCAAAGGCTACGGAAGTCTTTAGAATGCTAGCCACGTTAGTGTGGCTAACACTAAATACACCAATTATAGATGTAGTTTTCTTCCTTCTTTTGCACCTTACTAATCATCTATTCTGTTACTCTTCTTATTTTATGCTTTATTGTAATTTTAAGTTTGAATGGAACTATAAGTTTTATCCAAGGAGATATGTACGGAACAACGACCTACGAGATTTAAAATTCATCTATCTGATGTTCGGGTGTAATGTCAGGTTTAGTGTGTTGATACATCTGCTCTTTTACAGACCACTCTAAAAATAAGATGCAAGATGTTAATATGACAATCGGAGGTGAAGGAATTACATTTTGTAAGTGGAATGTTAAGGGAATTAATGAACCAATCAAGAGAGGTAAAGTATTAACATTTACTTAAAATTACTTAATTAATTACTAAATTGAAAATTACTTAAGACAGACATAATATTCCTTCAAGAAACCCACCTTAAAAAGGAAGCACAACATAGACTGAAAGCAAAATGGATTGCTGAAACGTATCATAGATACATAGAAAATAGGTGCAGGAGTAGGCCATTCGGCCCTTCGAGCCTGCACCGCCATTCAATATGATCATGGCTGATCATCCAACTCAGTATCCCGTACCTGCCTTCTCTCCATACCCCCTGATCCCTTTAGCCACAAGGGCCACATCTAACTCCCTCCTAAATATAGCCAATGAACTGGCCTCAACCACCCTCTGTGGCAGAGAGTTCCAGAGCTTCACCACTCTCTGTGTGAAAACGTTTTTTCTCATCTCGGTCTTAAAGGATTTCCCCCTTATCCTTAAGCTGTGACCCCTTGTCCTGGACTTCCCCAACATCGGGAACAATCATTCCTCATTCTCACATAAATCCAGAGAAGTAGCAATATTAATCCGTAAAGGGATACCTTTTAAACATACATTAACTATAGCGGACAATGATGGTAGATATATTGTATTAGTAAGTGAGCGAAACGCAAAAAAAAGTGATTCTTCTTAATGTTTATGGACCTAATTTTGATAGTCCCATGTTTTTCAAGAAAACACTCAAAACAATCCCGGAACTCACACAATACAAATTAATAATTGGAGGAGATTTAAGTTGTACACTAGACCCTTATTTAGACAGATCATCAAGACAAAGAAAAGTAAAATCTCAGTCAAGTGAATTCCTAAACTCATATATTAATAGCACTAACATCAAGGACGTCTGGAGGATCGAAAATCCAACCGGACGAGAATATTCATTTTACTCACGGGTACATAAAACCTACTCAAGAATAGACTATTTTTGTAGACTCTATGCTCATCCCATTTACCTACAACTCGAAATATCATAATATTATAATATCGGACCACGTACCTTTAACATTTACAATTAAACTAAATGGATTGGCCGAGAAACAAACACAGTGGAGACTCAACCCCCAAATTTTAAATGTAAAAGCATGTCAGGAATATCTTATTAAACAGATTAATATTTTTTTTTTAGACTAATAACCACCCTGGAACACCTGCCTGCCTTCTTTGGGAAACATTTAAAGCATTTTCTCGAGGAGCATTAATTTCCTCCCAAGCATTTTATAATAAAGAGAACCGGGTTAAGCAACAGATACTGGAAAGGGAAATAAAGCAATTAGACAAAGAAAATGCGGCTGCACCATCTATGATAAAACACAATAAAATTGCTGTATTGAAATATAAATTAAATAAAATATACTCAGATCAAGTAATAAAACTCTACCAGCATACTAAACAATTACATTTCGAATTCGGTGACAAACCACAAAATCTCTTAGCACGTCAGCTTCGAAAATTGGACGGGGGAAAACAATCCACAAAATTAGATCAGACACGGGAGAATTATTAACACTGCCCAAGGATATAAATGAGAGATTTCTGCAATATTATCAAAATCTTTACTCAGCCAAAACTATAGCCAAAACCAGACTGATTCCTGGGATGTCAGGACTTTCATATGAAGAAAGACTGGATAGACTTGGCTTATCCTCGCTAGAATTTAGGAGATTGAGAGGGGATCTTATAGAAACGTACACAATTCTTATGGGGTTGGACAGGCTAGATGCAGGAAGATTGTTCCCGATGTTGGGGAAGTCCAGGACAAGGGGTCACAGCTTAAGGATAAGGGGGAAATCCTTTAAGACCGAGATGAGGGAAAACATTTTCACACAGAGAGTGGTGAATCTCTGGAACTCTCTGCCACAGAGGGTAGTTGAGGCCAGTTCATTGGCTATATTTAAGAGGGAGTTAGATGTGGCCCTTGTGGCTAAGGGGATCAGGGGGTATGGAGAGAAGGCAGGTACGGGATACCGAGTTGGATGATCAGCCATTATCATATTGAATGGCGGTGCAGGCTCGAAGGGCCGAATGGCCTACTCCTGCACCTATTTTCTATGTATCTATCTATCTATGTATAGAACATCCGGTAGGAATAGTAGCATTCTTACAGAAATGCAATCTAAAAGGTTTAGATTCAAAAGACAGAGATTACTAGAAGCTGAAATAACGGTAAAATATATTGAAGAGTATATTAGATCTCTAAAAAACGGCAAGGGCGCCGGCCCAGATGCTATAGGTTCTGAATGTTAAAAAAAACTATTATGATCTGGTCTCTCCACGTTTACAAATACTGTACGAGTACACTTATACTCAACAGAAACTGCCAGAAACTTTAAACGAATCTATAATAACTTAAGGGGTTGGACAGGCTAGATGCAGGAAGATTATTCCCGATGTTGGGGAAGTCCAGGACAAGGGGTCACAGTTTAAGGATAAAGGTGAAATCCTTTAGGACCGAGATGAGAATAACATTTTTCACACAGAGAGTGATGAATCTCTGGAACTCTCTGCCACAGAAGGTGGTTGAGGCCAGTTCATTGGCTATATTTAAGAGGGAGTTAGATGTGGCCCTTGTGGCTAAAGGGATCAGGGGGTATGGAGAGAAGGCAGGTACAGGATCCTGAGTTGGATGATCAGCCATGATCATATTGAATGGCGGTGCAGGCTCGAAGGGCCGAATGGCCTACTCCTGCACCTGTTTCCTATGTTTCTATGTCTAACTGTGCTGGACCACATTCTGTTTACATGTATTAATGACACCTGCTGGATATTCCGGTTCCTACAGCTTTGAGTTACCTTTCCTGCTATACAGGAAGTTATCATAAATCAGGAAGACAAGCTCAGATAGAGTACCGCATGGTGTTTAGACAGTGTAATTCCCTGTGTGTAATCTATCGCCATCCTACCCCACCAGTTTGTTAGACGCAATGTCTGTGAGTAATTATGTTTGTTAACAGCATCTTTATATGTTATAAACGTTATTGAGCAGGATTTTTATTATTAACAAAGTTAAGAATGTTTCATGTACCCTGGTTGGTTTCTCACATAACAGCACTCTATTTGGTGGTGGCATCATGGTTTATGTTTTTATACCAAGTGTATAACGTAACTAAATATGTTGTTTCCCTTTCTGCTTGTATGTTACAGTTTCAAAGTTGAATACAGTAAAGCATCAACGACATCCTGTGTCTACTGGTCTTTATTGGATTAATTGTTTAGCTTGCTAGTTAACTGGATAGGGACATTCAGCGAGTCCAGTATAGTGAAAAGACGGCTACCCAACAAGCTGTGTTACATGGTGGCTCACATCATCACATTGTCCGTCCACACCTCAACGCCATGGCAACAAGCAACCAAGACAACGCTTCGCAGAGTGAAGCCAAGTCTCTCAGCGTTCGTTCTTACTGCTCTGCAGCCGGTTCCAGTGCTAGCATGGCCGCCCTTAAAGCGCGGGCTAAAGCAAAAGCAGCCGAAGCCAGAGCAGCATTCGCTCCGAGAGAGATAGATATGGAGGTCGTGGCTGCGCGGATACAGGCGGAGACTAAGCGGATGCAGGCGGAGATGATGGTCGAGGCTACGCGGATGCAGGCGACCTTAGAGGCGTTGCAGCAAGAAAAAAAGATGAAAGCAGCCATTGCAGAGGCCGACACCATAGAAGCAGGTCTATTAGCAGAACAAGGGTCACATAATAGATTACCAAGCCCTGTTCACCCTCAAAACCAACACGAGCGTACTCTGGACTACGTCATAGAGCAAGCCAGCGTAAAGTCAAGCCAACATGTCACCGATTATGATATCGAGAGTGGGAGCATTCTATTTGCTTCATTGCCGCCCGTTCATCAGACCAAGTCTAATCTGGCCAGTTCATTTCATAGGCATCACAATCCCAGTAATGTGCAAGGAAACATGGAGCCTAAATTGGAGGATAGAAAACCAACTTCAACCTTTCTGCACAGCGGATTTATCAACTCTCCTCGAGCTACCAACAATATCAATCCCACCACCATAGACCTCGCCAGATACCTCGCCCGCAGCCAGCTGATTACAACGGGATTGACGGCCTTTAATGACAAGCCTGGGAATTACTGGGCTTGGAGATTCTCCTTCCAAAATGCCATAGCAGGCCAGGGCATTTCACCCGGAGAAGAGCTAGACCTTTTGATAAAGTGGCTTGGAAAAGAATCCTCGGAGCAGGCAACAAGAATTAAGGCTGTCAACATAAGGAATCCATCAGCAGGTTTGAAGATGGTTTGGCAGAGGCTCGAAGAAACATATGGTTCACCTGAGTCTATTGAGCATGCCCTCTTTACCAAGCTTGAGAACTTTCCCGTGATCACCATCAAAGAGCCATACAAGCTACATGAGCTCGGGGACCTTCTGTCAGAAATCGAAGCGGCAAAGGTCGATGGGTATCTACCTGGTTTGTCTTCCCTTGATAACTCCAGGGGAGTTGCACCGATTGTTGAGAAGCTTCCTCATAACATGCAGGAAAAGTGGACAGGCTTCGGATCAGATTACAAACGCCGCCACCGCATCCCTTTCCCCCCATTTAGAGTGTTTGCCGACTTTATCCGCATAGAGGCAAAAACCAGAACGGATCCCAGCTTCAATCTTTGCTTCTCTCATCCAGCAATCGTCCAGAGGGAAAACATAGAGAGACATGGTAAAACTCTCGTCTCTGTCCACAGGACACAAGCATCTCCAACAACTCCTGAGACACAGAAATCCAGTGACCCATCGAAGCTGTGTCCCATTCATGCTATGATTCATCCATTAAAGAAGTGCAGAGCCTTCAGAGAAAAGAGCCTGGAAGACCGCAAACACTTCCTTAAGGAACATTCCATTTGTTTCCGCTGCTGCTCCTCCACAAGTCATTTCGCCAAGAACTGTACAGCAGAAGTGAAATGTACTGAGTTCGACAGTGACAGACACCTCTCTGCACTACATCCAGGCCCAGCCCCTTGGAAGTCCAAGTCATCTCCCCCCGCATCTGAGCATTGCGGGGAGGAAGAGGAAAGCAGTAAACCAGGAGATCACCTCCAGATGCACAGAGGTGTGCGGTGATGGGGTCAGCGCGAGAGTATCTGCTAAGATATGTCTCATCTCAGTCTATCCAGAAGGACGTCGCCAAGAGGCACGCAGGATGTACACTATCTGAGATGAACAGAGCAACCGCTCTCTTGCAACATCTGAGTTTTTCAATATATTTTAGATCAAAGGAAATCTTAAGCCATATACACTGCGGACATGTGCCGGGCTCAAGCAAACTGCAGGTAGAACAGCCTGCGGTTACATGGTGGAGTCTGTGGATGAGAAGACATTGCTCCCTCTTCCTCCACTCCTAGAATGCAATCAAGTGCCTAACAACCGTGCCAAGATCCCCATTCCCAATGCTGCGCGTCACCACAGCCATCTCAGATGCATTGCCAACGTGATTCCTCCACTGGACCCAAACGCCAAAATACTGCTCCTATTGGGAAGCTATATTCTGCAGGTGCATAAAGTGAGGAAACTAATTAACGGTCCCAACAATGCCCCGTTCGCCCAGAAGCTGGATCTGGGATGGGTAGTTGTCGGCAATGTAGGTCTTGGTGGAGCAGGATCTACATATGCTACAGATTCCACGCCCCTACACCACATTCTCAAAGTTGAGCATGCTACAAAAGGAGCTTTGACTGTTCTCAGACGCATCAGTCAAGGCCATTGCCGCAGTTGCCTATCTGAGGGTCACCACCGAAGACGGAATAACGGGGGTGGGCTTCATCTTTGGGAAAGCAAAGCGGGCAACCCAGCCAGAGCTCACTATTCCAAGACTGGAATTGTGTGCAGCGGTCCTGGCTGTCGAAATCGCAGAGATGATTGTGAAGGAGATGGACTTGTCATTCGACGACATCATCTACCACACGGACAGCAAAGTAGTGCTGGAGTACATCTGTAACCGCTCAGGCGGTTTTACACATACTTCCACAGCCGTGTCCAACGCATCTATCAGGTTTCGTCATCTCATCAGTGGGGGTTTGTTCCCACGGATGACAACCCAGCTGACCCCGGATCACGGTCCGTCCCAGAAGCTCTACACTGCACCACCACCTGGCTGTCACGACCAGCGTTTCTCAAGAGACCACGTGCCTGCAATGTTTTACCTCAAGAGACCTTTGAGGTCGCGGAGCCAGATATAGATAGTGAGATCCGTCCTCTTGCAACTAACATGACGCAGGTCTTTACTGTGCTGAATCCCTCAAGAAATGAATGGCCCATGGCAATCATCTCAAAGACTTTTCCAAGTCAAGATGGGCAGGTTCGGAGAGTGGAAGTCAGAATCTTCAAGGATGGAGGCCAGAAGTTCTACGTCCGCCCAATCACCGAAGTGGTTCTTCTCCTGTCTCCCGAGGACTCTGGGAGTTAAATGGGAGATTCGCATGGGAGATTTGCAATGGGAGACCCCAGGCGGGGAGTGTGCTGGACCACATTCTGTTTACATGTATTAATGCCACCTGCTGGATATTCCGGTTCCTACAACTTTGAGTTACCTTTCCTGTTATACAGGAAGTTATGATAAATCAGGAAGTCCAGCTCAGAGAGAGTACCGCATGGTGTTTAGACAGTGTGATTCCCAGCGTGTAATCTATCGCCATCCTACACCACCAGTTTGTTAGATGCAATGTCTGTGAGTAATTATATTTGTTAACAGCATCTTTATATGTTATAAACGTTATTGAGCAGGATTTTTATTATTAACAAAGCTAACAAAGTTTCATGTACCCTGGTTGGTTTCTCACATAACAGCACTCTATTTGGTGGTGGCATCATAGTTTATGTTTCTATACCAAGTGTTAAACGTAACTAAATATGCTGTTTCCCTTTCTGCTTGTATGTTACAGTTTCAAAGTTGAATACAGTAAAGCATCAACGACATCTTGTGTCTACGGGTCTTTATTGGATTAATTGTTTAACTTGCTACATAGGTGGATAGGGACATTCATAACACTTATACCAAAAACAGATGACCCTGAAGACCCAGGCTCATATAGAGCAATTGCTCTCTTAAATACCGATCAGAAAATATTAACTAAAATCCTAGCACAAAGATTAAGTACACTGATTAATAAATTAATACACCCTGACCAAACAGGCTTTATCCCGAAACGTTACTAATCTTATAATTTTAGACGATTAGTTAATATAATATACTCAAAGAGAATCACTAACGTAGACCTAGCAATAATGTCGCTAGATGCTGAGAAAGCATTTGATCAGGTTGAATGGCCCTATCTATTTTCGGTGATGGTAATATTTCAATTGGGTGAGAAGTTCTGTACATGGGTAAAACTTTTGTACACTAACCCAACAGCTATCATATTAACAGATCAAATGTTATCAACTAAATTTAATTTATTTAGAATTTGTAGACAGGGATGCCCGCTATCTCCGTTAATATTTGCACTCGCTATTGAGCCACTTGCTGAAAGTGTTATGGCCCATCCAGAAATATATGGGTATTATACTAAAGACACTGTGAATACAATTTCTTTATATGCAGAAGATGTATTAATTTACATTACAAAACCAGAAATTAGTATCCCAAACTTATTAAATCCAATAACTCAATTTGGTTTGTTTTCCGGATACAGAATTATTTGGAATAAAAGCGAAATCATGCCAATAACGGAACTCAATCTACATACAAGACAACAATCCCCGTTTAAAATAGTTAATGAAAAATTTAAATATCTAGGAATTTATGTCACTATGACATATGCCTCGTTATTTAAATTAAATTTCGCCCCTTTACTGAATAAACTACACACGAATATTCAGTATTGGAAAACACTCCCTATTTCAATGTTTGGTAGGAATAATGCCATAAAATGATTTTTTTAAATTTAATCTTTGTATTTGAATTTCACGGCAACTTACATACATACAATAATAACAGACAGTAATAATCAAGGCATCATTGCACAACAGTATGTAAGCGATCCTCAAAACCCTTGCCCTTACCCACCTTCAACCCACCCAAGTCAGGTCGGAGCCAAACGGGGACAAACAACACTCACATACGTACACATCCACACACAAATGGTAGAATAGAAGAAACAAAATGTGCTATATAAAAATTAAAAAAATAAAAAAATAATAATAATAAAAAAATATATATATATATAAACATATATATCTAAATAAACAATTGTAGGCAGGGGGGATTAAGGGTAAAGCAGCTGCTGTAGAACAAAACGATGATGGAGAACACTCAGTCCTCTTCCGAGTCCGGGGACAAGGTAAGAGAGTTAACCAGTTCAAAGAAAGGGTTCCATGTATCTAGGAATGTCTTGGTAGAGCCTTTGAGAGAGAACCTACGTTTTTCAAGTTTCAGATTGTAAAGCACCTCCTTAATCCAACGGGCGTGTGTCGGGGGACAGGTGTGCCTCCAACTAAGCAAGATCAGTCTCCGGGCTAACAAGGTTGTAAAAGCTAGGACCCGTTTCACCGCAACAGAGAGGTTGGTATTGGGAGGGGTACCGAAAATGGCTGACATTGGATTTGGAAGAATAGTCTGGTCGTAAGCTCTGTTTATCAATTCAAAAGCTCTCCTCCAAAAGGCTTAGGGCAAGACCAAAACATGTGGCTAGGGTTGGCAGTAGATCGACTACATCTGTTACAGGTGTCATTGACAGCTGGGTACATTCTAGCTAATCTTGCATTTGTATAGTGGACTTTGTAAAGGACTTTGCATTGGATTAGGCCATGACGAGCGCATATGGAAGAAGAGTGGATCAAATCCAAGGCAGAGTCCCATTGCTGGTCTGTTAATTGCGTATTCAGCTCTCCCTCCCACGCAGCTTTTAATGAGGTATGAGGTTTCAATAAAACCGACCCTAGCAAATTATACAAAATAGAGATGCATTTCTTCCGATTGGGGGTCTAAAGCTAAGATGATATCAGTCAGGGTTTCAGGAGGGCGATTTGGGAAGTAGGGAAATGTCTTCTTCACAAAATCCCTAATCTGGAAAAACCGAAAAAGGTGGGAGTTTGGGAGGTTGACGAGAGCTCCGCGAAAGATGAGAAGATACCATCCTTATATAGGTTTTTAATACTATTGATGCCATTACTATGCCAGGTTTTAAATGCGTGGTCTATACTTGAAGGTTTAAAAATGTGATTTTTAAGCAGTGGGGTCAAGATGGAAGGACCCTGTAAACCGAGGTTTTTCCTAAATTGACTCCATATCTTGAGCGAAAGGGACACAATTGGGCCTGCACCCACAGATGTTATAGAAAGGGGGAGTTGGGAGCATATGACAGACCGCAATGGGAGACGTGAACTCGCCTTTTCCATATATATCCAGATCGGTGGGTGCTCGCAATCAGCATTCATCCAATACAGGAGTTTTTGCAAGTTACCTGCCCAGTAGTATCGCCTAAAATCAGGGAGGGCCAAACCGCCATCACTCTTAGGCGACTGCAGTATCGCCTTTCGGATTCTGACCGGTTTGCTACCCCATAAGAATTTAGATATTGTCCTTTCTAATTTGTCAAAAAAAGATTTGGTGATAAGTATGGGGACATGCTGGAAAAGATACAGGAATTTGGGTAGGACAACCATCTTAACCAGATTTATCCGGCCCACGAGGGATAGCGGTAAGACTGACCAGCGATCAAAATATGTTTCGGCTTTCTCAACCAGAGGCAAAAAGTTTGTGCGGAACATATCAGATAAGGGTATTGTGATTAAAAACGCCGAGATAGCGAAACCCATCCTCTGCCCTTTTGAATGAGGTTAAAGAGCGAGGGAGCTGCTTAGCCGGTAAGTTAATCGGTAATAGCTCACTCTTTTGGTAGTTAAGTTTATAACCAGAATATGCACCAAACCGTTCTAAAATATTCATAATCACAGGGGGATAACTGACCGGGTTCGAGATGTACAGGAGCAGGTCATCCGCATACAATGAGACTTTACGAGTTGTGTCAAACCGTGTAATACCTTTAAAGCCCTTCTCTGCGCGTAACCAGACCGCCAGGGGTTCTATCGCGACATCAAACAAGAGTGGAGATAACGGGCAACCCTTTCTGGTACATCTCTGAAGTGTGAAGTGGGGCGACAGTATGTCGTTTGTTTGTACTGAGGCCACCGGGGACGAATATAATAGACTCACCCAGAGAATAAAACTGTTACCGAGGCCAAACCTATCCATCGCTTCATATAGGTACCTCCACTCGACCCTGTCGAAGGCCTTTTCGGCATCGAGGGAGATCACCATCTCCGGGGTCTCATTACTCGAAGAGTGAATGATGTTAAGGAGACGCCCAGTATTATGGGAAGACTGTCGGCCAGGTATAAACCCTGTTTGATCCAACGAGATAATAGAGGGCATCACTCGCTGAAGACGAAGCGCAAGGGCTTTAGAAAGGATTTGAGGTCCACATTCAGGACTGAGATTGGTCTATAGCTACCACAATGCAGGGGATCTTTCTCCTTTTTAAGAATTAGGGGGATGGTAGCCCACGACAAGGTGGGCGGTAGGCGACGATGTAAAAACGCCTCATTGTACATATCTCTCAGGACTGGTGCGAGGAGGTCAGAGAAAGCTTTGTAATATTCTACAGAGAAGCCGACAGGACCGGGTGACTTTCCGCTTTGCAGCGATGTGATGGCTGCTTGGACCTCAGCTACAGTTATTGGACCACCCAAGTCTCTCATGGCTTCTTCGTCAATTCGTGGAAGCGTCATACTACTGAACATGTCACCAGCAGTGGGGGGACAGTCGAAAGTGTATAGTTCAGTGTCGAATTTAGCAAATGCTTCATTAATTCTGAGAGGATCAGTATGAGTCTCCCCTGAAGGTACACAAAAATGCTGGAGAAACTCAGCGGATGCAGCAGCATCTATGGAGCGAAGGAAATAGGTAACGTTTCGGGCCGAAACCCTTCTTCAGACGTTACCTATTTCCTTCGCTCCATAGATGCTGCTGCACCCGCTGAGTTTCTCCAGCATTTTTGTGTACCTTCGATTTTCCAGCATCTGCAGTTCCTGCTTTAACACTGAGTCTCCCCTGAGCTGGATCTAATGGCTGGAATTAGCCGTGAAGTCGCCTCTGGTCTGGCCTGATGGGCCAAAAGCTTTCCAGCTTTATCCCCAGATTCAAAAAAGTGTTGCCTAGATTTAAGCAGTCGTAGTTTGGCTTTATTAATGGATATGAGGTCAAAGTCTCTTTGTAGCCTAAGGCGTTCTCTATAGAGATTAGGGTTTGGGTCAGATGCATATTTGTCATCAATGTCCTTTATTTTTTGTAACCGATCTGCCGTTTGGAACGTCTCGGTTCTTTTCAGGTTGGAGATAAAGGAAATGAGTTGGCCCCTAATATAGGCTTTTGAAGCTTCCCAAAGTATACCTCTTTCTATGTCCTGCGAGTCATTCAGCTCAAAATATAGGGTGATTTGGGAGTGCAAGAATTGCATGTAGTGAGCCTCTGCTAATAATGAGGAGTTGAACCTCCACTTAAAGGGGTTAGTTCGTTTACGAAAATGAAGATCAAGGGAGGTCGCAGCATGATCTGATATTACGATGCTATGGTACTCACTGGATTTGATTTTGGAAAGCAATCTATTATCTAAGAGAAAGAAGTCTATACGGGTAAACGTACGATGTACGTGGGAGAAAAATGAAAATAGTTTAGTCGTGGGGAATATAAATCTCCATGGATCTGTGAGCCCCAGTTGTTTGGCAAGAACATGCCGGATTTAGTTAAAGTAGAGGCTTTATTCGAAGATCTATCCAGTATAGGATCTTGGACCAGATTAAAATCTCCACCCACATGGTGATTTTAAATATTTGGGAGAGATGTAAAAAATTTAGTTATAAATGAGCTGTCATCCCATTTGGGTCCATAAATGCTTGCTAATATGACAGGTGTGTCTTGCAATTTGCCCGACACCATGACAAAGCGACCAGCAGGGTCTTCCACCGTTTTCTGTGGTTCGAACTTAATGTTCTTACGAATCGGGATAGCGGTGCCCCTAGCCCTATTATTAAATTTCGAGTGAAATAGTTGACGTCCAGCCTCTCTTAAGCCGTGTTACCTCTCTGTTGCGAAGGTGGGTCTCTTGGAGAAAGAATATATCGCCTTTGAGCTGTTGCAAATTGGCCAAGATCCTATCAGTTTTGGTAGGACTTCCCATCCCTCTCACGTTCCACGAGACAAATCTAAGAGTATCGTTTGTGTGGGCAATTTTTAGCTATATGGGTAATGCGCTGTATTTCTGCAAAACGAGACGAAAGAGCGCATCGAAGCCAGCTGCCGAGAGTGGGGATGAGGAGGGGGAGGGGGGATATATATATATATATATATATGTGTGTGTGAAGTAAAATAAAACAAAAACAAAAAAAACAAAAAACAAGAACTAAAACATACACACACAGCAAACAAGTGGAACACATATCATTTAACTATCTTTCAAACCTGAGTCTCCAGACCTGAGATCCCCCATGTCTCAACTGAACCTTAAGTGCCCATTGCACCAAGGTGCGTTGTCCTCGCTTCCGCATGGAGATATCTGATCTTACCTCCCTATATCACAGCTTCCCAAAGCGACGGAGTCACTCAGTGTCGATAAGGTAACATTAAATAAAATAAGTATAGTCATAGTAATAATGACGATGATGATAATAATTTGAAAAACAGAGAGTAGGAATAAAGTAAGATAAACATACATTGATAAATGCAAAGTTAAAATAATAACCATAATGGTTGCACTGCCAGTACCATTGCTAACACTAATAGTAATAATAGCAATGATGATAGTCACAATAAGACAAAGCATATTAACAAAATGGTGATACTAAATAAACCGGCTAACGTGTAAGTGGAGCCAGAATAACTTCCTTTGGTGTTGCATAGTATGTCTTAAAATCGACAAAGTATAAAGAGAGAGTTGGCGTTGGAAAAGTTAGCAAATTACAAACTGGGCTGTTGAATTAAAGCGCAGCGCTAAAGGCATCAATTATGTTTTGTTAAACAAAAAAGGTATAAGATAAGATTTGTATAACACAGCCCTGGCTGTAATGAGCTCTTATCAGCCCCAGACAGTTCGTTATGAAGATTAGTATAAGCAAACTAGCCAGGTGCTGACAGCATTAGCGGCCAGCTGCTAAGAACAGGAAGGCAGAGACCAAATCACAAACCACAAAGTGGGTCCCTTAAGCCCAGCTTTATAGCATATGCTGGTGAGGGACCCCTCAAGCACGATTACACATAGACAATATAAGAAAAAGTTGATATAAATATTCACAAATCCTGGTGATTTCTTACTAGCCTCATACATTTCGAAACCGGGGTCTAGTATAATCAGCAATGCTGAACGCTAACCATAGCTAGTTATTTGGAACAGTCAAGCTAAAGTTAGTCCATGTAACCATAGGTTAACCGGGCCCCTGTGCCACTCGAATATAGACGTACTGAACGAAGTCAGTCATCTGTGGGTCCCGGTCTGCGTCGACGGTAAGATGAGATGAAATCCTGAGCGTCTTCGGGAGATGTTAGTCGTCGCCTCTTTCCCTCCCCGGACATTATGAACAGCTTGGCTGGATAATGAAGGGAGGGTTTGAAACCCAGGTTATACATCTCCTTCATAACGTCTCGGTACGCGAAGCGTTGTTCAACTATCTCGGGACAGTAGTCTTCGAAAATGTGGAACGGGGTATCTTTGTATTTCAGCTTACCCCTCTGCCTCCGAGCCTCACGTACCACCAACTCACGGGTCTGGTATCTATGAAAGCAGATCACAACTGCTCTGGGTTTCTCACCAGGGCTTGGCTTGGCTCTTAGCGTACGGTGGGCTCGGTCTTGCTCCGGGGCTGATTCCAGTATGTGTTCGCCAAGAGTCTCGAGCAGAAGTTGAGAGAAAAACGCTGTTGTTTGGGAGCCCTCGATATTCTCGGGAAGACCCACTATCCTTATGTTATTTCGGCGACTCCTGCCTTCCAGGCTGATAAGCGTAGCCTTTAGCTTGGCGTTCTCTTCGGTCACCGTAGTTAACATTAACGTTATAGCTCGTATATCTTGGCTAGTGGTAGCGGCAAAAGACTCTAATGATGAGAGACGGTGTTGGTGGTCTAACATAGTGGTCTGGATATTGTCCAGCTTCGTTTCCAATTTGGTAAACGCAGTGTTGAATTCTGCCAGTAACAATACCTTATGTTCTGTTAACATGGCTGCTAGCGTGGCCATACCGGTGCTGGTCGTCGGGTCTTCTGTCTTTTGCTCCGCTTTCTTTCCTTTGTTTGGCATCTTTACAGCATAGAGAGGTACTAACAATGATGTTTAAATGTTTGTGGGTGGTTAAAAAACTTAGACTGAGCTGTAATAAAAGTTGGAGGTGAAAAGGTCGGGAGCGTGGAAAATGCGACTACTCCAACATGTCGCCCCCACCGGAAGTGATAAAATGATTTTTTTTTTTACCGCCATTATTATACCTCTTTCAATCAATCCCGATATATCTCCCAATTTTTTTTTTAATGTGGACTACATCGTCACGGATTTTATCTGGGATTATAAGAATCATAGAATAAGCAAAAACATTTATGCAAATCAAAGATAAATGGAGGTTTAGCTTTACCGAATTTTTTGTTTTATTTTTGGGCAGTTAATATTAAAAATATGAACATTTGGCTGGAAGAAATGGACCAACAACCACATTGGTTAAAGGTGGAAAAGGAAGATTGTTTACCTTTTGAAATTGGTTCGATTCTGTTTGCTACCTCAAAATTGAATTAAAAAACTTACAGGGAAAATCCTATAATATACAGTCGTATGCGAATTTGGAAAATTTAAAAAGACCATAAAATTGGATAATTTATCACTTTTTAGCCCCATCGTGAACAACCCCTCATTTAAAAATTCTATGTTGTAAAAGGTTTCATACAATGGAAAAATTATGGAATTAAAAAGATGGGACAACTTTATAAGAAAGGCACCTTTCTTTCATTTCAGGAGCTACAACAGACTTACGGACTCCACTCAAATGATTTTTTTAGATATTTACAACTTAGAGATTATGTTAAATCAAATACACAAAACTTTAGAACTAGAGATTCAGAAATTCTTGTTTGAATAAACATCCTAATACAGATAAATTAATCTCATATTTATAATATCCTATTAGATAGTGAGATACTACCGACGGATTTATATAGGCAAACATGGGAAAATGAACTAAGCCAACCAATAACGAAAGATATTTGGGATGAAAGTTTACAACGTATACATCAATGTTCTTTAAATGCCAGACACTCTTTAATACAATTTACAGTACTTCATAGATTACATTACTCCAAAACAAAACTAAATAGAATCTTCCCACATATCTCCCCTATATGTGATAAATGTCATCATTTAGAGGCTAACCTAACTCACACATTCTCAAATAGTATAAAAATCAAAAACTTCTGGACGGACATTTTTAGAATAATATCTAAAGTTGTCAACACTCAACTGGATCCCGATTTAAAACTAATAATACTAGGAATATCAGAACAACGCCTAACACTTTCAACAACCCAAAGACACTTTATCGACTATAGTATAATAACTGGGGAAAATGTTATATTAAAATTTTGGAAAGGTCCTATAACCCCCACAATTAAAATGTGGATTATGGAAATGTCGGAGACCTTACATTTGGAAAGAATCAGACTTGTCTTAATGGACAAACAAGAACGTTTTTATCAGAATATGGTCTCCATTTATTGACTATTTGAAGGGGCAGCATGGTTCGGCACGGGAACCTGACTGAAACTCGAATTAAGGATTAGATGAAAAGTTATACTTTATAATTTACGAACTTATCTCCAATGTTATATTTTAGTAAATTATTCCATTCTTCTTTATCATGCTTTTCATTTTTTTCTCTTTCCCTTTCTTATTTTCTATCTATATAAAAAAAATACTAGAAGCAGGGTTAATATCAATCGATAATATTAGTAATGTAAGAATGATATACAGGAAATGTTTTCAATATGATATGTACCTGCCTCTAATAAAAATATAATTAAAATAAATAATAATAATAAATACCTAGAGTAATCAATTCTGTGTCGGGTCCAATTTTATTTAATTTTTTTTAGAAAAAAATTCAAAAGTTCCCCTCCAGAAATTATGTAACTTTATACAGGAAGCAGAAGAATGAGTTATTGAAGGAGACTTTTACCACAAATAGGGGAAACATTTGGAAAGATCTTATTCAGTTTCGACTTTGAATAATAAAGTATATGCAGTATTGTATTAACGAATGCCTAACGTTAAGAGAACAGTTATGTATATATAGAGGGCTTTCCTCCCAACTATCTTTTAAAATTGTTAGACCCAGTTCATCGTCCCAAGCTCGCCTAATTATTTCCGACGATGGGGTTTGTATATTTAAAAGGGTATTATAAAGGTACGAAATTAACTTGTTTGAATCCGTGTTTCTATTCATGCATTCGTCTAGCATGTCTGGAACCATATATTGACAGTCTTGGGTATATGATTTCAGATAGTCTCGTACTTGAAGATATCTAAAGTATTGGCTACCTTTCCTATGATATTTCGACTGTAATTCTTGAAATGAGAGGAGAGTCCCCGTCTCATAAAGATCTCCCAGTTTTGTTCATTCCTAATCTTTCCCAGTATGTGAATGCCTTGTCTAAAATAGACAGCTTAAACAAGGGATTGTTGGCGATTGGTGCGAGAAGAGATACATTTCTCAGTTTAAGATTCGTAAGGTGCTATTGATTATCGGATTTTTCTCATATACTGATTTCTTCAGATTATTGGAGAGAGAAGAATCACGCCTATATTAAAAGGCAAACATACTTATCTCTCCATTATTAGCCAGTTTACCTGTTGGCATGTGTTGTCAGGTCACCGTTTATTTGTCAGTGCTGTACCTGGCGCAAACTTCACACACAGGTTTCCCCCCCTCTCTTTCTCCCCTCTCCCAACCCCATTCGCTCTCTCTCCTCTCTCCCCCTCTCTCTCTCTCTCTAACCCATCTCCCCCCTCTCTCTATCTCCCTCCTCTCTCCTCGCCCCCTCTCTCCTTCCTCTCTCCCCCCTCTCACACCCCCTCTCCCCTCTCTTTTTCTCCCCCCTCTCTCCCTTCTCTCTATCCCCCACTCTCTCTCACCTCTCCTCCCAGCTTAAGGATAAGGGGGAAATCCTTTAATACCGAGAGAGAGAGAGAGAAAGAGAGAAGAGAGAGAGAGAGAGAGAGAGAGAGAGAGAGAGAGAGAGAGAGAGAGAGAGAGAGAGAGAGAAGAGATAGAGAGTTTACTGTCTTTTTGCACTAAACGTTATTCCCTTTATCCTGTATCTGTACACAGTGGACGGCTCGATTGCAATCATGTACAGTCTTCCCGCTGACTGGATAGCACGCAACAAGAAAGCTTTTCACTGTGCCTCGATACACGGGACAATAAAGTGAACTAAACTGAACCGTCATGGTCTGGGCTGCGTCCACAACTCTCTGTGATTTCTGGTTTGCTGCAAAGCAATAACTATTTTACAATCTTTGCTGTGATCCTGGTTTCTCCGAATGAATTGCTAACAGCTGAACCTGTTGTAAAAATCAAAGACGTCCTTATCAGGCCGCCATGCTTCTTATCGACCACATTCCTTGTTATCTCTGTGACCCGAGCGTATTGTTCCAAAGTTCTCCTTAATCTGTGAGATTCGGAACAGAGGGAGAGAGTTAACACGTGTATATTGTGTAGGAAGGAACTGCAGAAGATAGACAATAGACATTAGGCAATTAGGCCCTTCGATCGAGCACCGCCATTCAATGTGATCATGGCTGATCATCCACAATCAGTACTCCGTTCCTGCCTTCTCCACATATCCCCTGACTCCGCTATCTTTAAGTGCTTCATCTAACTCCCTCTTGAAAGCATCCAGTGAATTGGCATCCACTGCATTCTGTGGCACACAATTCTCCTCATCTCTGTCCAAAATGGCCACAGATTCACAACTCTCTAGGTGGGAAAGTGTCTCCTCATCTCAGTGCTCAATGGCCACAGATTCACAACGCTCTGGGTGGAAAAGTTTCTCCTCATCTCAGTCCAAAATGGCCACAGATTCACACCTCTCTGGGAAAAGTGTTTCCTCAACACCGTTCTAAATGGCTTACCCCTTATTCTTAAACTGTGGCCCCTGGTTCTGGACTCCACCAACTTCGGGAACATGTTTCCAGCCTCTAGCGTTTCCAAACCTTTAATAATCGTATATGTTTCAATAAGACCCCCTCTCATCATAAATTCCAGAGTATACAAGCCCAGCTGCTCCATTCTCTCAGCGTTAGACGGTCCCGCCATCCCGGGAATTAACCTGATGAACCTACGCTGGGCTTCCTGAATAGCAAGAATGTCCTTCCTCAAATGTAGAGATCAAAACTGCACACAATACTCCAGGTGTGGTCTCACTAGGGCCCTGTACATCCTTCTAACGTTATACACAAAATGGTGGAGTAATCTGCGGCTCAGGCAGCATCTCTGGAGAAAAGGAGTGTGTGACGTTTCGGGTCGAGACCCTTCTCCAGGCAGAGAGAGAGTGAGTCAGAGAGAGAGAGAGAGAGAGAGAGAGAGAGAGAGCGAGAGAGAGCTATCTCCCACCCTCTCTCTCCCCTTTTCCCACTGTCCCACCCCCCTCTCTACCCATCCACCTCTACCATCTTCTCTCTCTCTGACCCCCCTCACACTCTCCTCCTGCCCCTGCCACTATCTTTCCCCATCTCTGTGCGGTGCTGGTGGTGAGAGAGAGGGGGAGAGAGGCAGAGAGAGATGCGGGGAGAGATGGACGGGGGGAGGAGGGAGGGGAGATGGAGAGAGATGGGAGAGAGCGGAGGGAGGGGAGAGAGAGGGAGAGGGGGAGAGAGAGGGGGTTCAGGAGAGGGGGAGAGGGGGGGAGAGAAAGTGGGAGAGAGGGAGAGAGGGAGGGGGAGAGAGATCAGAGAGAGAGATAGGGAGAGAAAGAGGGAGAGAGAGTGGAGAGAGAGGGAGAGAGGGAGAGAGGGAGAGAGGAGGGGAGAGGGGGTTCAGGAGAGAGAGAGGGGGGACAGAGGGGGAGAGAGAACGTGGGAGAGAGGGAGAGAGGGAAGAGGGAGGGCGAGAGGGAGTTCAGGTGAGAGAGAGAGGACGAGAGCAGAGAGAGAGAGATGAGACGAGGG
>JAXLNO010000557.1:0-34728 GCA_038087875.1 Malacoraja senta
GTCATCGCGCAACTCAACGCACTACGCGATGACGTAGAGATGGCTCACGCCGTACAGGCGGTGCTCGCGGCGCACAGGCGGCGCACTGGCGGTGCTCAAGGCGAAGAGGCGACGGCTGGGCAGTCGGCCGAGATTTTTGAACAGTCGGTTTTTGTGAGCACCGCACGGTGTCGGGACCAACTACATACGGTGTGTGGGACCGACCCCGCGGGCCATGCGCGGTCTCTGGCGGTCCACGAGCGGTCCCAACTTCCTGCTACACCGCCAGTAACCGCCTGCCCGTGGGACAGGCCTTTTAAAGGCCTGTCTCACGAGTCTGCGGTCATTGGCGGCGAAACGGGAAGAATCTGCCGCCATAGACCGCGCACTCGTGAGAACGCACAATTCCGGGGCCTTGCGGCGGTGTTCCCAACACCGCACGGTGCTAAAATAAAACTTACACTGTCGAAAACTATATTCTTACCGCACAACCTCCACCAGTGATGCACGAGCGCGGCACGGCCGCCCGCACGGGCCGCCGCCAGTGTGGCTCGAGCGCCGTGCGTCAAACTTCCACTGCCACAGCCTCCGCCAGTGAGGCACGTGTGCTGCACGGCCGCAGGCACAGCCACCGCTACAGCGCCGCGATCAGGACGGCCGCCGCCACAGCCGCCGCTCGTGAGTCACGTGCAGTGGGCCGACGTCATCGCAGTCGGCCCGCCCTTTTTTTTTACTTACCGCAAGCACGTGGGACCCGCTGTATTTGAATCACCCGGCCCCCGCGCAGCATCCGTGCGGCGCTCCCGTGGATAGGCTCGGCGCTCTCGCCGTTGCCGTGCGGTCCACTCGACAGGCGAAGCCGCGCTTCACCGCAAACAGGTAAGACAGACCCTTCACATTTTCAGTTTAGATTACTTTAGAGATACAATGTGGCATGTTCATGCTCAAAAGTTGTTTTCTCTGGAACGTCAGAGGCTGAGGGTGACTTGATAGAAGCATATGGTTTTGCGTTCTATGAGCAGAATTGGCCATTCGGCCCATCAAGTCTACTCCGTCCTTCAATCATGGCTGATCTACCTTTCCCTCTCAACCCCATTCCCCTGCCTTCTCCCCATAACCCCTGATACCTGTACTAATCAGGGAATTGTCAATCTCCGCCTTAAAATTATCCAGTGGTCTCACTAGGGCTCTGCAGAAGGACTTCTTTGCTCCTATATTCGATTCCTCTTGTTATAAAGGCCAACATGCCATTCGCTTTCTTCACTGCCTGCTGTACCTGCATGCTTAATTTCATAGACTGATGAACAAGGACCCCCAGATCCCGTTGTACTTCCCCTTTTCCCAACGCCTCCACAGCCGTCTGCGGCAATGAAGTCCACAGATTCACCACTAAAGAAATTCACCCTCATCTCCTTCCTAAAGGTACGTCCTTTCATTCTGAAGCTGTGGCCTCTGGTCCTAGACTCTCCCACTAGTGGAAACATACTCTCCACATTCATTCTATCCAAGCCTTTCACTATTTGGTAAGTTTCAATGAGGTCCCCACTCATCTTTCTAAACTCCGGCGAGTACAGGCCCGGTGCCTTCAAACACTCGTCATATGTTAACCCAATCATTCTCGGGATCATTCGCGTACAAAGGCCCATTAGCCCCCCGAGACCGCGCCGTCCAGTGATCACCCCGTACACACCAGCGCTATCCAAGCACTAGGGACAATTTACAATTTACAGAAGCCAATTAACCTACAAACCTGTACATCTTTGGGGTGTGGGAGGAAACCGGAGAACCCGGAGGAAACATTAGACAATAGACAATAGACAATAGGTGCAGGAGTAGGCCATTCGGCCCTTCGAGCCAGCATCGCCATTCAATGTGATCATGGCTGATCATCCCCAATCAGTACCCCGTTCCTGCCTTCTCCCCATATCCACTGACCCCGCTATCTTCAAGAGCCCTATCTAGCTCTCTCTTGAAAGAATCCAGAGAACCGGCCTCCACCGCCCTCTGAGGCAGACAATTCCACAGACTCACAACTCTGTGTGAAAAAAGTGTTTCCTCGTCAAACCGGGATCTCTGGCGATGTCAGGCAGCAGTTCTACCAGCTGCGCCCTTAAGTAGAGAGGTACTGGTCTGAGGGTTTAGAGCTGGTTGCATATCTATATACAGGAGGAATAACTGTTGAGTGCAAGGCCAGACTCTCCGTCCTCTGAGAGGGTATCATGTCCACCTTGTAGTGAGTCCACTTTAGTTTAGTTTAGTTTACAGAAACAGCGCGGAAACAGGCCCTACGGCCCGCACCGACCAGCGATCCCATCAATCTAACACTGGCATTCCCTTTACACTGGCATCAGCCAATCTTCCCTGTCCCGCCTATAATTGGTCCAAAACGCCGCAGCGAGACTCCTGACGGGCACCCGAAAAAGGGACCACATCACCCCGATTCTGGCCTCTCTCCACTGGCTCCCTGTGCGGTTCCGAATAAATTTCAAGATCCTTCTTTATGATTACAAAGACTTTAACGGGCTTGCCCCCACCTACATCAAAAGTCTGCTTCCCCACCACACCACCTCCAGGTCCCTCAGATCGGCCGACTTGGGGTTACTGAATATCCCGCGGTCTAGGCATAAGCTCAGGGGCCGACCGTGCCTTAGTGGTTGCAGCTCCAAGACTGTGGAACAGCATCCCCCTTCCCATCAGAACTGCCCCCTCCATCGACTCTTTTAAGTCGAGACTTAAAACTCATCTTTACTCTCAAGCCTTTCTTGACGTCCTCTGAGGGAGGGCTATATGTATGTATTTATGTATGTACTTAATCTATGAACAACTGTTGTACAACGTTAGTACCTCCACCAATGTAAAGCACTTTGGTCAACGAGAGTTGTTTTTTAAATGTGCTATAGAAATAAAAGTGACTTGACTTGACTAACACTACCTAAGTGTAAGTAGGTGGAATCGTAGAGTCATAGATTCATACAGCGTGTAAACAGGCCCTTCAGCCCAACTTGCCCATGCCGACCAACATCCCATTTACAGTAGTCCTACCTGCCTGCCTGTGTTTGGCCCACCTACCTGATCTATTCCTCTTATGATTTTGTACACCTCCATAAGATCACCCTTCATCCTCCTGCGCTAAAAGTAATAGAGTCCCAGCCTGCTCAACCTCTCCCTGTAGCTCAGACCCTTGGGTCCTGGCAACATCCAGAACCAGGGGTCACAGTTTAAGAATAAGGGGTGAGCCATTCAGGACTGAGATGAAGAAACACTTTTTCACCCAGCGAGTTGTGAATCTGTGGAATTCTCTGCCACAGAGGCAATGGAGGGCAATTCACTGGATGTTTTCAAGAGAGAGTTAGATTTAGCTCTTAGTGCTAACGGAATCAAGGGATATGGGGAAAAAGCAGGAGCGGGGTACTGATTGTGGATGATCAGTCATGATCATATTGAATGGCGGTGCTGGAGATCTACACTTACTGTCCTCGGGTGACGACTTTGTACGTGGAGCTGCCGTAGTTTGCTTCCACCGTGCCGAATTCCTCACCGCCAAGCGTGAAGTTCAGGTCTCTGCCGTAGGCGTTCACGAACCTGCGGGAAGAAGCCAGGCCTTGCGTCGGACGTGGAACGATGTGTTTGCCGGCTGGTAACGGACGGAGGGGGTTAGCGGGGAACTGTCCTACCTCAGGGTGGCCTTGCCCTTCTGCGGCTTGGACTTCTCGTCTTCCAACTGGGGGTAAAGGCAAGACAGTTACCATAGAAACATAGAAAAATAGGTGCAGGAGTAGGCCATTTGGTCCGAGCCAGCTGATCTAAAATCTGTACCCCATTCCTGCTTTCTCCCCATATCCCTTGATTCCGTTAGCCCTAAGAAATAAATCTAACTCCCTCTTGAACACATCCAGGAAATTGGCCTGAACTGCCTTCTGTGGCAGCGAATTCCACAGATTCACAACTCTCTGGGCGAAAAGCCTTTCTTAATTTTAGTCCTAAATGACCGACCCCTTATTCTTCAACTGTGACCCCTGGTTCTGGACTCCCCCAAAATCGGGAAAATTTTTCCTGCATCAATCCTGTGCAATCTTTTAAGAAATTTATATGTTTCTATAAGATCTCCTCTCATCCTTCTAAATTCCAGTGAATACGTCCAGTCGACCCAGGAGCTCAGGAAGACGCCTGCAATGGTGTTCATGGTGAAAACAGACTCAGTGCTGGAGTAACTCAGCGGGTCAGGCAGTATGTCTGGAGGGCAGGAATCGGTGACATTTCAGGCCGAGATCCTTCTTCAGACCCCAAACGTCACCTATTCCTTTTCTCCAGAGATACATAGATACATAGAAAATAGGTACAGGAGTAGGCCATTCGGCCCTTCGAGCCTGCACCGCCATTCAATATGATGCTGCCTGACCTGATCTAGTCGACATTTTACTTGCACTCTGTCCACTTTGATATGGTTTTCCTTCCATATCTCTGTCTCTCCCTCTCCCCCGATTCTCAGACTGAAGACGGGTCTCGACCCAGAACGTCACCCATTCCTTTTCTCCGGAGACGTTGCCTGTCCCGCTGAGTTATTCCAGCATTTTGTGTCTGTCTGTGGTGTAAACCAGCATCTGCCGTTCATTCCTGCCACACGGTATTTAGACTAACTGGGCTCCTTTTAAGGTCGCTGAGGTGCCAGCATTCTCTTGCTCACACACTCACACTGACTGTGCCTCGGACTCTCTCACAGAGAGATGCTTAATCTGCCTCTCACTCTCACGCATATTAACTCTCTCGCCCTCCCTCCATCCCTCACACACACACACACACACACAGATGCTCTGTCACTCTTATACACACACACACACATACACTCTGATTCTCCCTCACACACACCAGCTCTCCCTCACATACACACAGATGCTCCGTCTCTGCGTGTGGGCACACTAACGATCCTTCTCACAGACTCTTCTTTCGTCTTTCTACATCTCATACACACACTCTGATTCTCTCTCACACACACACTAGCTCTCCCTCTCTCTCCCTGTCTCTCTTACACACTGATGCTCTCTCATAGACAGACTCTGACTCTCCCACACTGACTCTCTGACACTGACTCTGTCTCTCCCACACTGACTACCTCTCATCCTCTGCCTCCACCTCTACAACTCTGCCTCCACACCTCTACTACCTCCACCCCTTCACCTCTACCTCTCCACACCTCCACCTCTCTCTCTCTCACACACACAATCTGATCCCCACTGCCCCCAGGTGCCAGTGCGGGGAATTGCAGCCCACCAGTTGCATCCCTGAGCCCTCCGGTGGTGCGAAAGGTAATTGCAACTCCCACGTCCCACTATGGGTGCAGAATTAGGCCATTCCGCCCATCAAGTCTACTCCGCCATTCAATCATGGCTGATCTATCTCTCCCTCCTAACCGCATTCTCCTGCCTTCTCCCCATAACCCTTGACACCCGTACCAATCAAGAATCCATCCATCTCTGCCTTAAAAATATCAGAGATATTTCTTTGCCGTCTGTGGCAAAGATCAAGAATCTATCTATCTCTGCCTTAAATATATCCACTGACTTGGCCTCCACAGATGTCTGTGGCAAAGAATTCCACAGATTCACCACCCTCTGACTAAAGAAATTCCTCCTCATCTCCTTCCTGATGGTATGTCCTTTTATTCACTGTATCTTTGAGCAAAGATTTCCCCTTTGACAGAGAGAGATTACAAATAACCAGTCACTGAGGTGCTCTATCCCAGGATTGAAAAATGTCCAAACTAGAGGGCACAGCTTTAAGGTGAGAGGAGCAAAGTTTAAAGGAAAGTTTCAGAAGGATGAGGGGAGCGGGGCCTCATTGGATCTTACCGAATAGAGAAAAGTCTGGACAGAGTGGATGTGGACAGGATGTTTCCACTAGTTGGAGAGTCTAGGACCAGAGGCCATAGCCGCAGAATAAATGGACGTACCTTTAGGAAGGAGATGAGGAGGAACTTCTTTAGTCAGAGAGTGGTGAATCTGTGGAATTCTGCCACAGAAGGCTGTGAAGGCCAAGAAATTGGGCAGCTTACAGCCCAGTGGTATGAATATTGATTTCACTCACTTCAGGCAGCCCTGGCATTCCCTCTCTCTCTATCCCTCCCCCATCCAAGTCGCACTAGCTTCTCATTTCACTCTACAAACAGCTAACAATGGCCTATTTCCTTTATCATCGTTACTTATTTGCATATCTTTCATCCATTGTTCTTTATCTCTCCACCTCACCGTCTATATCTCTCCTTTCCCTTATCCCTAACCAGTCTGAAGCCAGCTCTTGACCCGAAACATCACCCATTCCTTCTCTCCAGAGATGCTGCCTGTCCCGCTGAGTTACTGCAGCATTTTGTGTCTATCTTGGGTATTTTTCTAAGGTGGAGATTGACAGATTCATGATTAGGGGGGGGTCAGGGATTACGGGGAGAGGCAGAGAATGGAAGTTGTCTCTGGATCGTCCAATCAGCTGAGAAGGTTATTGGCTGCAACCTTCCCTCCATTGAAGAACTGTACACTGCAAGGGCCAGGAAGCGAGCGGGCAAGATCATCTCTGACCCCTCTCACCCTGGCCACAAATGCTTTGAATCACTTCCCTCTGGAAGGCGACTCCGGACTGTCAAAGCTGCCACAGCCAGACATAAAAACAGCTTTTTTTTCCACGAGTAGTAGCTCTACTCAACAGCCAAAAATCTGTAGCCCTCTTTTGCTCTGGTATTTTATTTCATTCACATGTTTAATCGATAATGTTTTATTATTAATGTTTAATGTTTTATGTGTCATTCCTAACTGTCACTGTATGTCATGTTGTCACTTGCGGGCGGAGCACCAAGGCAAATTCCTTGTATGTGAATACTTGGCCAATAAACATTCATTCATTCATTCATTCATTGGATCTTGTGCTACATTACTGAGAATCTATATTCTGCATTCTAGTATTTTTCTCTTCACTCTACCTATTGTATTTGTGTTTGGCTTGATTGTGTTCATGTATATTATTACCTGATTTGATCGGATAGCATGCAAACAAAAGCTTTTCACTGTATCTTGGTACACAAAACAATAATAAACTTAAACCTAAACCTAGCCAAGTATAAATGTTTTAGGTGTGGGAAGTAACTGCAAATGCAGGTTTAAACCACAAGATAAACACAAAAATCGTTGGCTAAGGGGTAGGTGGATATTTTTATTAAGGCAGAGGTAGACAAATTCTTGGTTAGAACGGGTGTCAAGGGTTATGGGGAGAAGGCAGGAAAATGGGATTAGGAGGCAGAGATCAGCCATGATAGAATGGCGGAGTAGACTCGATGGGCCAAATGGCCTAATTCTACTCCTATAACTTGTGAACTTGTGAGGTGATAACTAGTTGAGTTAAACTGTCTGTCTAACTCGTCATCGCCCGCTCCACGGCCAACAATGGACCATTGTGGGCTCCATCTTTCCTTGGTCATCGTTGCTTTTTGCATATCTTTCATTCATTTGTTCTGCGTACCTTCTATATCTCCGTGCCTCCCTCTCCCCTGACTCTCAGTCTGGAGAAGGGTCTCAACCCAAAACATCACCTATTCCTTTTATCCAGAGATGCTGCCTGACCCGCTGAATTAGTCCAGTTTTTTGTGTGTTTAAAGGGCCTGTCCCACTTGGTGATTTTTTCGGCGACTGCCAGCATCATTGACTGACGTATCAGGTCACCGGAAATGTCGCTGCGTGACGATGTATTGACGCGCGGTGTCTCCTCAAGTGTCGCAACATTTTTTTTGTCGCCGCTGCATTTTGAAATGTTCAAAATCTTTCAGTGACCCTGATACGTCAGTCAATGATGCCGGCAGTCGCCGAAAAAACCCGCCAAGTGGGACAGGCCCTTAAAGGTTCCAGATGATGGTTAATACCTACCAATCTGCAATGTAGGTTTGTGCTCTCTTTATAGAACAGAATGCTGTAGGCATTGGCTTCACTGAGAGTTTGATGGCATGTTGTGTTCCTGCCTTCATAGATCAGATCAAACATGAAGGATTGGTTTTTAGAATCAAGCTGCAACTTGATGTAATGATCTGGATCCTGTGACACAAAATAAATATTTCAGATTTTTTAAAGGCACAATGATATGATCAAATTTATATTTCCATAGAAATGGTAACATAGTAAAATATCGTGAGACAAATTGTAATCAGTCTCATTGACCTTTCCTGCATTCTTTCTACAGTCACAGTCGCAACATTTTTAGTTTAGTTTAGAGATACAGCGCGGAAACAGGCCCTTCGGCCCACCGAGTCCGCACCGACCAGCGATCCCCGCACGCCCACGCTATCCTACACACACTACGGACAATTTACCTTTATACCAAGCCAATTCACCTACAAACCTGTACGTCTTTGGAGTGTGGGAGGAAACCAGAGGTCCCGGAGACAACCCACGCAGGTCACGGGGAGAACGTGCAAACTCCATACAGACAGCACCCGTAGTCAGGATCGAACCCGGGTCTACGGCGCTCAACTCTACCGCTGCGCCACCATGCTGCCCATTTAAGAAACATTCGGACAGGTACATAGATAGGACAGGTTTAGAGGGATATGGGCCAAACGCAGGCATGTGGGACTGGTGTAGATGGGGCATGTTGGCCAGTGTGGGCAAGTTGGGCAGAAGGGCATGTTTCCATGCTGTATGCCTCTATCCCTCTAGTCTTTCTTATTGTCATTCTTACAGCACCATTACAGGAAGGATGTGGAGGCTTTGGAAAGAGTGCAGGTTTACCAGAATGCTGCATGGTTTAGAGCAGGGGTGTCAAACTCATTGTAGGTCACGGGCAAAATGCAACCATGCGCGCCGGATCACGCCATGAACGCAGTCCGCTCCGGCACCGTGGACAGCTGAAGCCCGCTCTGGCATCGGGAAAATCATCCCGCAGGCTGGATCTGATCAATCATGGGCCGCATCCGCCCCGCAGGCCGAGAGTTTGACACCCCTGGTTTAGAGGGTATTAACTGTAAGGAGATGTTCCACAAACGTTGGAGTGTTGAAGGGAGGCCTGATAGAAGTATATGAATTAATGAGGCATAGATAGAGTAGACAGTCAGAACCTTTTTTTTCCAAGTGTGAAACTCTCAAATACTAGAGAGCATAGTTTTAAGACGAGAGAGACAAAGTTTAAAGGAGATGTGTGAAGCGCATTTTTTCATAGAGAGTGTTATATGTCCCTGGAACTCAGCGTGGTGACTGGGGCATTTAAGAGGCTTTTAGATAGGCACATGGATATGCAGGGTATCGGGGGATAAGGTTCACATGCAGGTAGAGGAGATTAGTTTAACTGGGCATCATGTTTGGCATGGACATTGTGGGCCAAAGGGTCTATTCTTGCACAGAACTATTCTGTTCTCTACGTTCCAATCTACCTCAAAGTGGCCATTGCGCTTTTTCTGACTGCACTTTCTCTGTAGCTGCAACTCTATTTTTTTGCACTGTTTATTTTTCTCTTTTGCATTACCTGATGTACTCATGCCCATCTTGTCCAAGCCAAACATTATGCCAAGTTAAACTAAACTTCCCTGGAATTTAGACGGATGAGAGGGAATCTTATAGAAACATATAAAATTCTTAAAGCATTAGACAGACTAGATGCAGGAAAAATGTTCCCGATGTTGTGGGAGTCCAGAACCAGGGGTCACAGTTTAAGAATAAGGGGTAGGCCATTTAGGACGGAGATGAGGAAAAACATTTTCACCCAGATGTTGCGAATCTGTGGAAGGCAGTGGAGGCGAATTCACTGGATGTTTTCAAGAGAGATTAGATATAGCTCTTAGGGCTAATGGAATCAACCCGGGGAAAAAGTTGCCCCTCAGGTTCCCATTAAATCTTTCTCTTCTCACCGTAGAACTATATTCTCTGGTTCTTGATCCCTCTACTCTGGATAAAAGACTGTGCATTCACACTATCTATTCCCCTCATGATCTTATACACCTCTCAACCTCCTGTCCTCTAAGGAATAGAGTCCTAACCTGTCCAACTTCTCCCTACAGCTCAGGGCCTCAAGTCCTGGCAACATCTTAGTAAATCTCTGCAGTCATTCTAGCTTAGTGACATCCTTCCTGTACCTGGGTGATCTAAAACTCAGCACAATATTCCAAATGCGGCCTTAACAATGTCCTGTACAACTGTCTGAAGAAGGATCTCAACCCGAAACGTCGCCCATTCCTTCTCTCCAGAGATGCTGCCTCACCCGCTGAGTTACTTCAGCATTTTGTGACTACTCTCGATTTAAACCAGCATCTGGAGTTCTTTCTCTTCTCAAAGCCCTGACTGATGAAGGCCAAAGTACCAAACAAGTGCCTTCTGGACTATCCCATCTACCTGCAACACCACTATCAAAGAACCATGCAGTGCACTCCTAGATAGGGTTGCCAACTTTCTGAAGGGGTAAAAGGTTAAAATAAAGGACAAATTCCCGACGGCAAATCGTTGACCGACTCGGCCGTGTCTGGGTGGATGCTTCGTCCCGGGTGCTGGACTGCACACAAAGCCCAGCCGGCGGGCCAGTGGAGGAGATTTGGCCCGCGCGACGTCACATGCAAAGTCCAGCACCCCATCCAACTCATGAACCGATGATCGGCCATGAGAAGGAGGGGTGGTGGTGTTGGCGGTAAGCGAATATCCGAAGGTCGGACAGCTGGCCGGGCTGCCGACCGACGGGGCCACAGGTGAGGCGTTGCTGCTGCACTCCATGGGCTGCACTACGTTGGGACATAGAAACATAGAAAATAGGTGCAGGAGGAGGCCATTCATTGTGATCATGGCTGATTGTCCCCTATCAATAACCCATGCCTGCCTTCTCCCCATATCCCTTGACTCCACTAGCCCCTAGAGCTCTATCTAACTCTCTCTTAAATCCATCCAGTGACTTGGCCTCCACTGCCCTCTGTGGCAGAGAATTCCACAAATTTACAACTCTCTGGGTGAAATTTTTTTTCTCACCTCAGTCTTAAATTACCTCCCCTTTATTCTAAGACTGTGGCCCCTGGTTCTGGACTCGCCCAACATTGGGAACATTTTTCCTGCATCTAGCTTGTCCAGTCCTTTTATAATTTTATATTTTTCTATAAGAATCCCCCTCATCCTTCTAAATTCCAGTGAATACAAGCCTAGTCTTTTCAATCTTTCCTCATATGACAGTCCCGCCATCCCAGGGATCAATCTCGTGAACCTACGATGCACTGCCTCAATCACAAGGATGTCCTTCCTCAAATAAGGAGACCAAAACTGTACACAATACTCCAGATGTGCTCTCACCAGAGCCCTATACAACTGCAGAAGAACCTCTTTACTCCTATACTGAAATCCGCTTGTTATGAAGGCCAACATTCCATTAGCTTTCTTCACTGCCTGCTGTACCTGTAAGCCAACTTTCAGTGACCGGTGTACAAGGATGCCCAGGTCTCGCTGCACCTTCCCCTTACCTAACCTAACCCCATTGAGATAATAATCTGTCCCTTTGTTTTTGCCGCCAAAGTGGATAACCTCACATTTATCTATATTATACTGCATCTGCCACGCATCTGCCCACTCACTCAACCTGTCCAGGTCACCCTGCAACCTCCTAACATCCTCTTCACAGTTCACATTGCCACCCAGCTTTGTGTCATCCGCAAACTTGCTAGTGTTGCTCCTAATTCCCTCTTCCAAATCATTAATATATATGGTAAACAGTTGCAGCCCCAACACCGAGCCTTGCGGCACTCCACTCGCCACTGCCTGCCATTCTGAAAAGGACCCGTTCACTCCTACTCTTTGCTTCCGGTCTGCCAACCAATTTTCTATCCATGTCAACACCCTACCCCCAATACCATGTGCACTAATGTTAGTCACCAGTCTCCCGTGCGGGACCTTATCAAAGGCTTTCTGAAAGTCTAGATACACTACATCCACTGGCACCCCTTCATCCATTTTACTTGTCACATCCTCAAAAAATTCCAGAAGATTAGTCAAGCATGATTTCCCTTTCATAAATCCATGTTGACTTGGACTAATCCATATACTGCTATCCAAATGCCCCATTATTACCTCTTTAATAATTGACTCCAGCATCTTTCCCACCACCGAAGTCAGGCTAACTGGTCTGTAATTCTCTGTTTTCTCTCTTGCTCCTTTCTTGAAATGTGGGATAACATTAGCTATCCTCCAATCCACAGGAACTGATCCTGAATCTATTGAACATTGGAAAATGATCACCAATGCGTCCACTATTTCTAGAGCCACCTCCCTGAGGACCCTGGGATGCAGACCATCAGGTCCAGGGGATTTATCATCCTTCAGTCCCATTAGCCTACCCAATACTATTTCTCGCCTAATGAAAATTTATTTCAGTTCCTCTACCCCCTTAGCTCCTCTGTCCTCCAGTACATCTGGGAGATTGTTTGTGTTAGTGAAGACAGATCCGAAGTACCTATTCAACTCTTCTGCCATTTCCTTGTTGCCCATAATAATTTCACCCGTGTCTGCCTTCAAGGGATCCACATTTGACTTTGCTACTCTTTTTCCCTTAACATATCTAAAGAAGCTTTTACTGTCCTTCTTTATATTCCTGGCCAGCTTCCCTTCGTACTTCATCTTTTCAGCCCGTATTGCCCGTTTTGTTTCCTTCTGTTGTCCTATGAAAGTTTCCCAATCCTCTGGCTTCCGGCTACTCTTTGCTGTGTTATACATCTTTTCTTTTAGTTTTATTCTATCCCTAACTTCTCTTGTCAGCCACGGTTGCCTCCTACTCCCCTTAGAATCTTCCTTTTTGGAATGAAATGATCCTGCGTCTTCCGGATTATGCCCAGAAATTCCTGCCATTGCTGTTCCACCGTCATTCCTGCTAGGATCCCTTTCCAGTCTACCTTGGCCAGCTCCCCTCTCATGCCTTCAAAGTCCCCGGGTGAGGCGGGGCTGGACGCGGTGCTCCGACCCGACTGTCCCCTCGACCCGAGTAGTAGCAGTCAAATACGGGACAAGGGTGTTCCCGTATGGGACAAACCAATTTAGCCCAATATGTGGGATGTCCCGGCTAATATGGGACAGTTGGCAACCCTACTCCTAGATCCTTCTGCTCTACATCCCTCACCAGGGTCCTGTATTCACTGTGAAGGTCCTGCCCAGATTTGACTTTCCGAAATGCAACACATCACACTTATCTGCATGGCGAGGTGACAACTTGAATTGGTAGTAAGGAAGGCAAATGCAATGCTGAATGGATGCATTTATTCTGAGAGGACTCGGATATAAAACGAGGGATATAATGCTGAGGCTTGCAGGCGCTGGTCAGACCGTATTTGGAGTATTGTAAGCAATTTTGGGCACCATAACTGAGGAGATGTACTGTGGTTGGAGAGGGTCCAGAGGAGGGTTTACGATAATGATTCCAGGAATGATTGCGTTAACATACGACAAGCGTTTGACGGCACTTGGCCTGCACTCACTGGAGTTTTGAAGAATGAGGGGGGACCTCATTGAAACTTATCGAATGGTGAAAGGCCTGGATAGAGTGGATGTGGACAGGATGTTTCCATGAGTGGGAGAATCTAGGATTAGAGGCCATAGCCTTAGAATTAAAGGATGTTCCTTTAGGAAGATGAGGAGAAATTTATTTAGTCAGAGGGTGGTGAATCTGTGGAATTCTTTGCCACAGAAGGCTGTGGAGGCCGTCAGTGGATACTTTTAAGGCAGAGATCGATAGATTCTTGATTAGTACGGGTGTCAGGGGTTACGGGGAGAAGGCAGGAGAATGGGGTTAGAAGGGAGAGATAGATCAGCCATGATTGAATGGCGGAGTAGACATGATGGGCCGAATGGCCTAATTCTGCTCCTGGAACTTTACCTGAGAGGGTGCCATGGTGGTTGGAAAGCCATCTTGTCCTTGGAGCGAGATGCTAATATTTTTATCGGCCAGGTTTAGGAACTGAACGTAACTTTCTTTAACACCGGGTTCCGGCACCAGAGTGCTCTGGGAAACACAAAGATATCAACATATTTAATGTGTAGGAAGGAACTGCAGATGAAATGTGAAAGAAGGAACTGCAGATGCTGGTTTAAACCGAAGATAGACACAAAAGGCTGGAGTAACTCAGCTGGGACGGGCAGCATCTCTGGAGGGAAGGAATGGGTGACGTTTGGGGTCGAGACCCTTCTTCAGAGAGAGGAACTGCAGATGCTGGTTTAAACCAAATATAGACACCAAATGCTGGAGTAACTCAGGCAGCGTCTTTGGAGAGGGTGAATGCTGTCTGTCCCGCTGAGTTACTCCAGCATTTTGTGTCAGCATATTTAATGGCAGAGAGCAGCAGTATGGACAGAAACTGGTATAATATAGAATTAGCATGAACGGGTGATCAATGGTCAGCATAGATAGAGTGCATGTTTTCCCCGGGTGCTCTGGTCTCCTCCCACATTCCAGAGACGTGCAGCTTTTGTCAGCTAATTGAGCTTTGTAGAATTTAAATTGTTGCTAGTGTGTGTAGGATAGTGTTAATGTGTGGGTCCTTGACGGGGCCACGGGCGAGGCGCTGCTGCTGCTGCAGTCCATGGGTGAGGCGGGGCCAGACGCGGCGCTCCGACCCGACAGTCCCCTCGACCAGAGTAGAAGCAGTCAAATACGGGACAAACCAATTCAGCCCAATATACAGGATGTCCCGGCTAATACGGGACTGTTGGCAACCCTACCGATGATTGAATCGCAGAGTAGTCTCGATGGGCCGAATGGCCTAACTCTACTCCTATAACTTATGAACTTGTGGACTCAGTGGGCCAAAGTGCCTGTATCCTTAAACGACACTAAACTCTACAAGAAGAAGATACGATTTAAAAAAAAATCAAAGGATAGCCTCAACAAAATCCAGAACGGTACATTGGGAATGTGCAGGAAGAATGTGCAAACTCCACAGTGGAGGAGCAGCTGAGGTCAGGCTTGAACCAGGAAACACTCAGCAGCTTAGGCTGCATCTGCAGAAAGAGAAACAGGGTTCACATTTCAGGTCGAAGGCCCTTCGTCAGAGCTGGGAATGATATGAAAGAAGCTCGAATGGTACGGAAATAAAGGGAATTAAAGAGATGCCACGGTGGCGCAGCAGTAGAGTTGCTGCCTTGCAGCGTTTGCAGCACCAGAGACCCGGGTTGGATCCTGACCACGGGTGCTGTCTGTACGGAGTTTGTACCTTCTCTCCCTGGCCGCCTGGGTTTCTCCGAGATCTTCGGTTTCCTCCCACACTCCAAAGATATACAGGTTTGTAGGTTAATTGGCTTGGTGTAAATGTAAAATATTGTCCCTAGTGTGCGTAGGATGGTGTTAATGTGCAGGGATCGCTGTTTGGTGCAGACTCGGTGGGCCGAAGGGCCTGTTGCCGCGCTGTATCTCTAAACTAAACTGAAATATTACTGATTGGTGTCACCTTCCCCTCAGCTAACAATGAATCATTCTGCATTTCCTCGAGCGTCGTCCCCTTTGATCTCTCCTTTTCACACCTTACCCTTCCACATCACTATGCCTCTTTCTCCCATGACTCAGTCTGAAGAAGCGTCTAGACCCAGAACGTCACCCATTCCTTCTCTCCAGAGATGCTGCCTGTCCCGCTGAGTTACTCCAGCTTTTTGTGTCTATCTTCGGTGAAGAAGGGGGAGAAGTCCCGAACAGGGTAAAACCAGGGTGACCATAGCAACAGGCTGTAAACATGGTTCGATTGACACAAAATGCTGGAGTAACTCAGCGCATCCGTCAGGCAGCATCTGTGGAGAGAAGGAATAGGTGACGTTTTTGGGTCAGAACGCTTCTTCACACTCGAATCAGTCTGCAAACTTGGTTATCTGGCTATTGAGTGAATTGGGAGAAATTAGTGATGAGAATTTGGGTTATTTTACTTTAGTTTAGCATAGTTTAGGGATATAGTTTGGAACCTGGCCCATCGGCCAGCGATAGTCACGTACGCTATCCTACACACTCGAGACAATTTACAATTTTTACCTCAGCCAAATCAACCCTCAAACCTGTACGTCTTTAGAGACTGGGAGGAAACCAGAGCTCCCAGAGAAAACCCACACAGGTCACGGACGAGAACGTACAAACTCCGTACAGATGGCACCCGTAATCAGGATCCAACCCGGGTCTCTGGCGCTGTAAGGCAGCAACTCTACCGCTGCGCCACTGTCCCGGCCCATTGAAGAAGACTCCAATGTGCCCAGATGAGGTGTTGCTCCTCAACGTTGTGTCGGTAACAAGGCAGGAGGCCAGGGAAGGAACGGGGTGGATACTTAAAATGGAAGGTAGTCACCCCTGGCCTTTCATGCCACACGTTGAGAGAGATGGGGAGCGGAGGGGTGGGAGAGTGGGTTTCGAACCTACCTGCACCTGGAGCTCCACAACTGCCGCGGCTATAAACGCCACGGAAGCCAGCAGCATGCCGACCGTCATCCTTCTGAGAGGCCTGGGGAACGGTGAGAGAGAGAGAGAGAGAGAAGGAAATGGTCAACCGTTTCACCAGGCCTTCAATGGGGGGAGAAAGTTAAAGCACAATCACGGGGGAATTAGACAGACACAAAGGGCAGGAGTAACTCAGCGCATCTGGCAGCATCTATGGAGAACATGCACAGGTGACCTTTCGGGTCGGGACCCTTTTTCAGACTGATTCTAGTGGGAGGATGGCGGGGATGGGTAGGAAATTGGAAGCACGATTGAAAACCAAGACAACGCGGTGCCAGCAACAGATGACCTCAGGCAACGATGACCTCAGGGGGCCTGATCTCCGATAACGATGAGAAGGCCTACCTGGAGGAGGTGGCTGACCTGGCACTCTGGTGTCAGAACAACAGCCTCCTCTTCAATGTCACTAAAACTAAGGAGCTGATTGTGTACTTTAGAAGGGCTCAACAACCGAGGACGTACACGTCACTGGGGATAAATAATAATAATAATAATAATAATAATAGATTTTATTTATATAGCGCTTTTCAGGACTCAAAGTCGCTTTACATTGAGAGTCAGGAATAAACAAATCAAAATAGAGCAGTAAGACAAAGGGGAGGGGAACATGGGACTAAGGGTATGCAGAGGTGAAGAGATGGGTCTTGAGGCGGGACTGGAAGATGGTGAGGGACTCAGAATTTCGGACCAGTTGTGGGAGGGAATTCCAGAGCCTGGGAGCTGCCCTGGAGAAGGCTCTGCCTCCAAAAGTGCAGAGGTTTGATTTCGGAGTGGAGAGGAGACCAGCTGATGTGGATCTGAGGGACCGTGAGGGTTGGTAGGGGGAGAGGAGGTCAATGAGATAAGGGGGGGCCAGGTTGTTGAGGGCTTTGTAGGTGAGGACCAGGATTTTGTAGGTGATCCGGTGGGAAATGGTAAGCCAGTGAAGTTCTTTGAGAACTGGGGTGATATGTGACAGAGGTGTGGTTATGGAGAGAGATGAAGTGGGATCGGTTGGAAAGGTAGGAACGGAACCAGCTGAGTGCAGAACCTTCAATGCCAAGGTCCCTAAGTCTGGTGAGCAGGATGTTGTGGTTGACGGTATCGAAGGCTGCACTCAGGTCGAGGAGGATGAGGATATTGAGGGAGCCAGTGTCAGCAGAGGTAAGGAGGTCATTGAGGACTTTGAGGAGAGCAGTTTGTGTGCTATGGAGGGGGCGAAAGCCAGATTGGAGGGGTTCGAATAGGTTATACGCGAGGAGGTGGGAATGAAGTTGTGACGTGACGATACGCTCCAGGGTTTTTGAAAGAAAGGGGAGGTTTGAGATAGGGCGGTAGTTAATGAGAGAGGAGGGATCAAGACCAGGTTTCTTTAAGATTGGTGTGACAGCAGCAGTTTTGAAAGCAGAGGGGACAATTCCTTGGGACAATGAGTTGAAAAGATTAGTGAGGTAGGGGCAGAGAGCAGGGAGGCAGGACTTCAGCAGGGGAGTGGGGAGTGGGGAGAGGGTCAAGGGAGCAGGTAGTGGGTTTGGAAGAGCTGATGAGTTTGGAGATTTCAGTAGGGGTGACCGTGTCAAACTGGGGGAGGAAGCAGTGAGGGGGAGGGGTATGGAGATCAGCGGAGATGTTGAAAGGAGGGGCCTTGGTAGGTGGTGGAGTAGATGCTGGGGAGTCGGGTACAGGGGATAGGGATTGATAGATGGTGCTGATTTTATCAGCAAAAAAGTGGAGGAATGAGTTGCAGAGATCCGGAGTGGAGGTAGGGAGAGTGTTGGCTCGAGGCTTGAGGAGGTTGCACACTGTGGAGAAGAGGGTTCTGTGGTTTAGGCAGGGGTCAGTGAATATGGAGGAGAGGTATGCAAATTTAGCAGCAATGAGGGCATCTTTATCTTTATGGGACTACTGTGGATAGGGTGGGCAGCTTTAAATACCTGGGAGTTCACATCACAGAGGTTCTGACATGGACAACACACACTGCTGCACTGGTGAGTAAGGCAAGGCAGCGCCTTTACCACCTCAGGCAGCTGAGGAAATTCAGAATCTCTCTGAGGATCCTTCAATCCTTCTACTGAGGCTGTAGAAAGCATCTTGTCCGGAAACATCACAATCTGCTTTGGAAACAACTCTGCCCAGGACAAGAAGGCTCTGCAGAGAGTAGTGCGTTCGGCCAAACTACACTCACCTCCCTACAGGACCTATACACCAGGAGGTGCAGATCCAGAGCCAGCAAGATCATGAAGGACCCCTACCACCCCAGCAACGGACTGTTCCAGCTGCTACGGTCAGGCAAGCGCCTCCGCTGACACGCTGCAAAAACAGAGAGGATGAGATGGAGTTTCTTCCCACAGGCCATCAGGACTGTAAACTCTGATCTCACCAGGGACTCATTTACTAATTTACTGTTGTGTCTTTAAAAAAAAAATTTAAATACTGGTTCTGTTCTGTTCTGTTGTTTTGCACAATTCCGCAGGCATTGACACTTTCATTTCATTGTACATCTTGTATGTGTATGTGACAAATATTTGACTTGACTTGACGAGGTTCCCCGCTAGGCCGATTGTCGGCCAGAGACATTGTGATATTTCCAAGGTAGAGATAGATAGATTCTTGATTAGGACAGGAGTCAGGGGTTACAGGGAGAAGGCAGGAGAATGGGGTTAGGAGGGAGAGATAGATCAGCCATGATTGAGTAGACATGATGGGCCGAATGGCCTAATTCTGCTCCTATCACTTATGTACATGATCCCAAGAGGGAAACATTGTGGAGGGTAGGAGCATATCACTGGCATAGAGAGGGGGGGTGTAGGGGAACATAGGGTTACAGTCATGGTTATACAGCACTTTAACAGGCCAGGGAGAGACAAAGGGTTACTGCCATAGATTCATACAAGCCTAGAGAGACTTGGAGTCATTGAGGTATACAGCAGTGTAACAAGCCCAGAGACACATAGAACACATTCATAGTTATACAGCACTGTTGCAGTCCCTGGAGGAACATGGAGTCTTTTGTTTAGTTTAGTTTTAGAGATGCAGCGTGGAAACAGGCCCTTCGGCCCACCGGGTCCGCGCCGACCAGTGATCCCCGCACATTAACACTATCCTACACCCACTAGGGACAATTTTTACATTTACCAAGCCAATTAACCTACAAACCTGTACGTCTTTGGAGTGTGGGAGTAAACCGAAGATCTCTGAGAAAACCCACGTAGGTCACGAGGAGAACGTACAAACTCCGTACAGACAGCACCCGTAGTCGAGATCGAACCCGGGTCTCCGGCGCTGCATTCGCTGTAAGGCAGCAACTCTACCGCTGCGCCACCGTGACCACCCATAGTTACTGTCATAGATTTATACAAGCCCTTGAGGGACAGAGTCATAGAGTTATCGAGCACTGTATTAGTTCATGTGAGAGGAGCAGAATTAAGCCAATCGGCCCATCAAGTCTACTCCGCCATTCGATCATGGCTGATCTATCTTTCCCTCTCAACCCCATTCTCCTGCCTCCTCCCCATAACTCTTGACACCCGTACTAATCAAGAACCTGTCAATCTCCGCCTTACACCAAGTGTTTAGGAGTTGGAAACGCAAGAAATGGCCAAAGATGGAATCTTCAGGAAAACACACAAAGTGATTGATGAAGTCAGTGGGTCAGGCAACATCTGTGGAGGGAATGGATAGAGAATATTTTGGGCATGGATCCTTCTAACCTGATGCCTCGACTGTGCCCACCTGGACTCCCACCTGATTCTCTCTCCCCCCCATCGCGCCCAACATCTACTTTCTTCCCATTGGCTTCACAATCAACTACTCTCTTCAATCCTGTCTCGTACCTTTTGCTCTTATCTCTGGCCTTTCTTCCAACCATCTGCCTCTCAAACACCCCCCTCGTCTATGAAGACCTAGTACCTGCCACGCTTTGTCCTGGCTCTCCCCTTTCACCTTTCTTACACCTTCCCGCGTTTAACAGCCACATGTTGTTGAGGTTAAAGCATGGAAATGGCTCTTGGCGGTTCCGAATAAATTTCAAGATCCTTCTTTTTGTTTACAAAGACTTTAACGGGCTTGCTCCCACCTACATCAAAAGTCTGCTTACCCACCACACCACCTCCAGGTCCCTCAGATCGGCCGACTTGGGGTTGCTGAACATCCCGCGGTCTAGGCATAAGCTCTGGGGCGACCGCGCCTTTGCGGTTGCAGCTCCTAGACTGTGGAACAGCATCCCTCTTCCCATCAGAACTGCCCCCTCCATCGACTCTTTTAAGTCGAGACTTAAAACTCATCTTTACTCTCAAGCCTTTGTTGACGTCCTCTGAGGGAAGGCTATATGTATGTATTTATGTATGTACTTAATCTATGAACAACTGTTGTATAACGTTAGTACCTCCACCAATGTAAAGCACTTTGGTCAATGAGAGTTGTTTTTTAAATGTGCTATAGAAATAAAAGTGACTTGACTTGACTTGAAGGCACAAATACTTACGTCAACTTAAGTTTACATTTTGCAAAGAGTGGATAAATGCCCATGTCAAAGATTGGAATAAAAGTGACTATCAAAATGGCGTTAATTGTCTGTGCAAAACAAAAAGACACAAAGCAGTAATAATAATTAGTGGGATTTAGTAACATTGTCTTGCATTTGTAGTCAACCTAAAGGGCCTGTCCCACTTGCCGATTTTTTCGGCGACTGCCAGCATCATTGACTGACGTATCAAGTCACCGAGAGATTTGCGCGGTGATGCGGCGTGAAGCAGCGTGATGCGCAGTGTCCCCTCAAGTGTCACAACATTTTTTTTGTCGTCGCTGGATTTTGAAATGTTCAACATCTTTTGGCGACACTGATATGACACCGGCAATCGCCGAAAAAAATCGCCATGGGACAGGCCCTTAATGCTATTGGACACAGCACGACAACACTTGGGTGTGAAAGGTTAACGTTTAACATTTAGCTGATATCGTCAATTGATCAAGATAGACACAAAAAGCTGTGCATTCACCATATCTATGCCCCCTCATAATTATATATATATCTCTATAAGATCAACTCTTAATTTCTAATACTCCAAGGAATAAAATCCTAACCTGGCTAACCTCTCCCTATAACTCAGTCCCTCAAGTCCTGGCAACTTGTTTTCAATAGCAGGATGATCAAAGACGTTATCACGCTTTCTGTCCAAAGTCGAAAGAAACTGTAGAGAAAACGGTGGTGCAGCGGTAGAGCTACTGCCTTACTGCGTCAGAGACCCGGGTTCCATCCTGACTACAGGCTCCGTCTGTACGGAGTTTTATGTTTTCCCCGTGACCCGCGTGGGTTTTCTCTGAGACCTTCGGTTTCCTCCCACACTCCAAAGGCGTACAGGTTTGCAGGCTAATTGGCTTGGTGTACATGTAAATTGTGCCTAGTGTGTGTGGGGTAGTGTTAGTGTGCGGGGATCGCTGGTCGGCGCGGACTCGGTGGGCGGAAGGGCCTGTTTCCGCGCTGTACCTCTAAACTAAAGCGAAGCTGGCAGAATCATAGTCCTTATCGCATATTTACGGCAGAACAAACGTCATAAATCTCACTGACTATCAAAGAGGTTTGAAATACATTCAAGTTACCTGCATCTGATCAGGTTGTATGATAAATCCGCCCTGAAATAAGAGTTCACAGCTTGTTAGTTCCACATAGTGATAATGTATGAGTGAGACATCTTCCGTTTAGTACGACAGGACTGGGTGCTCTATCAGAAGGTGCTTACTTACAAAGTTGGCATTCATTGCAGTGGCTTGTAGAGTCCATCGGGATCCCTGGCAACAACAAGTACATAAATTCATGTCATTGTAGAAGTAGGCCATTCGGCCCATTGAGTCTACTCCGGCATTTAATCATGGCTGACCTATCTTTCTCTCTCAACCCCATTCTACGAACTTCTCCCCTGACACCCGTACTGATGAAGAATCTGTCAATCTGCGCCTCAAAAACACCCATTGACTTGGCCTCCACAACCGTCCATGGCAATGAATTCCACAGATTCATCACCCTCTGATTGAAGAAATTCCTCCTTATATCCTTTCTAACAATGTGAGATGTTGGTTGAGTGAAAGATACAGCATGGAAACGGGCCCTTCAGCCCATCGAGTCCTCGCCGACCATCGATCACACGAGTACGAAGTCATCACAGTTTCTCACCCACCCCCTACACACGAGGGGCAATTTACGGAGGCCAATTACCCTACAAAGTCGTATTTGGGAAGTGGGATGCTTTGAGGGAGCGTGCAAACTCCACACAGACAGCAACCGAGCAGAGGAGCGAGGATCGCCCGCTGGGGTCCCAACATGGAGGGTCCGCCTGGTAAACCCGGCTTGCACACCGCAGACTCCTCTCTCTTTCTCCTCTTCTCTCCCTTTCTCTCTCCCTCCCTCTGCCTTTCTCCCTCCCTCTTTCCCTCCCTCACCTTCCCACCTTCCCTCCTGCCCTCCCTCTATCTCTCCCCCTCTCTCTCTCTCCTTCTCTCTCTCTCTCACCCTCTCTTTCATTCATCTTCATTTAACTCTTTCTAAAGTTACCAAACAACCTTTAGTTTTGATGACTTGACTTCCTGAACAAGTTTCTTACCATCTGGTCAAAAAGTGCCCAAAACATTGGAAGAGGGAGATAAAGAAACAGGACTCGCGTGACCATCTTAATCTCCTTGATAACATGTTCCTGTGAGACAAAGAATTCTATCAAATAAATACTTTTTTAGAAATTAGATATAATATCTTATGATTTAACAAAAAATTCAATCAAATTACTCAATAAAATTCAATAGAAGAGTTTCACGTAACTGGATATTTTTCAGTTGCCCAGTCAAGCCAATGTTCCCTTTTCGCATAGGCACTCGAACGATGTTTCCAACGATTTCTGATTGCAAACTACAAGAAAGGACATTTATTTTAACCAAGGTGGACAAAAATGCTGGAGAAACTCAGCGGGTGAGGCAGCATCTATGGAGTGAAGGAAATAGGTGATGTTTCGGGTCGAGACCCTTCTTCAGACTGATGTGAGGGTGGGGGGGGGGGCGGGAAGAAGAAAGGAAGAGGCAGAGACAGTGGGCTGAGGGAGCTGGGAAAGGGAGGGGAAAGAAGGAGAAAGCAGGGACTACCTGAAATTGGAGGTCAAGGTTCATACCACTGGGGGGTAAACTAACCAAGCGAAATATGAAGTGCTGCTCCTCCAATTTGCGGTGGGCCTCACTCCGGCCATGGAGGAGGCCCAGGACAGAAAGGTTGGATTCGGAATGGGAGGGGGAGTTGAAGTGCTGAGCCACCAGGAGATCAGGTTGTTTATTGCGAACCGAGCGGAGGTGTTGTGCGAAGCGATCGCCGAGCCTGCGCTTGGTCTCACCGATGTAGAGCAGCTGACACCTAGAGGAGCGGATGCAATAGTTGAGGTTAAAGGCAGATGAACCTCTGCCGCTCCTGGAAAGACTGCTTGGGTCCTTGAATGGAGTCAAGGGGGGAGGTAAAGCGACAAGTGTAGCATTTCCTGCGGTTGCAAGGGAAAGTGCCAGGAGAGGGGGTAGTTTGGGTGGGAAGAGACGAATTGACCAGGGAGTTACGGAGGGAGTGGTCTCTGTGGAAAGCTGAACGGGGAGGGGATGGGAAGATGTGGCCAGTGGTGGAATCCCGTTGGATGTAGCAAAAATGTCGGAGGATTATTTGTTGTATGTGACGGCTGGTAGGTTGGAAGGTGAGGACAAGGGGGACTCTGCCCTTGTTACGAGTGGGGGGATGGGGAGTGAGAGCAGAGTTGCAGGGTATAGAAGAGACCCTGGTGAGAGACTCATCTATATTAGAAGAGGGGAACTCCCGTTCCCTGAAGAATGAGGTGCCCTGGTTTGGAACACCTCATCCTGGGTGCAGACGCGGCGCAGACGGAGGAATTGGGAGTTGGGGATGGATTCCTTACAGGGTGGGAAGAAGTGTAGTCCAGATAGCCATGGGAGTCAGTGGGTTTATAGTAGATGTCGGTCAGTAGTCTGTCACCTGCGATGGAGATAGTGAGATCTAAAAACGTTTGGGAGATGTCGGAAATGGTCCAGGTGTATTTGAATGCCAGATGGAAGTTAGTGGTGAAATCAATTTCACCAGTTAGTAATTGATCCTGCATTTCAAGACTTGAAATTTACCTGCACTTCAGACTGGTCCGAGAACACTGATGCAATCATAAAGAAAGCATATCAGCGCCTCTACTTCCTGAGAAGATTACAGAGAGCCGGTTTGTCAAGGAGGACTCTCTCTAACTTCTACAGGTGCACAGTAGAGAGCATGCTGACTGGTTGCATCGTGGCTTGGTTAGGAAACTTGAGCGCCCTGGAGCAGAAAAGACTACAAAAAGTAGTAAACACTGCCCAGTCCATCATCGGCTCTGACCTCCCTTCCATCGAGGGGATCTATCACAGTCGCTGCCTCAAAAAGGCTGGCAGCATCATCAAGGACCCACACCATCCGGGCCATACACTCATCTCCCCACTACCTTCAGGTGGAAGGTACAGGAGCCTGAAGACTGCAACGACCAGGTTCAGGAACAGCTACTTCCCCACAGCCATCAGGCTATTAAACTCGGCTCGGTAAAAACTCTGAACGTTAATAGCCAATAATCTGTTTATTTGCACGTTATCAGTTTAATTATTCATGTGTGTATATATTTATGCAATGGTATATGGACACACTGATCTGTTCAGTATTCGTGCCTACTATGTTCTGTTGTGCTAAAGCAAAGCAAGAAGTTAATTGTCCTACCAGGGACACATGACAATAAAACTCTCTTGAACTCTTGATTAGAAAGGTCCCGACCCAAAACGTTGCCTGTCTATGTTCTCCAGATGCCGCCTAACCTCGTTGAGCTTAGTTTTGTTTTATTATTTTAGTTTTAAGGGCCTGTCCAACTTACGCGATTTTTTTCGACGACTTGCCGGCACCCGTCATAGTCGCAGCAGGTTGCCGAAAATTTTCAACGTATTGAAAATCCAGTGGCTACCAGAAAAAGGTACGAATCTTTGGGCGCCTACTCATGACCATACAGGCGTCACCTGCTGCGACTATGATGCGTGACCAGCAAGTCGCCGAAAAAAATTGCGTAAGTGGGACAGGCCCTTTGGAGATGGAAACAGCATGGAAACAAGCCCACCGGCCCATTGAGCCCGCACCGACTAGTGATCCCTCCAGATAAACACTATCCTACACCAGGGAAAATGGTTACAATTACACCAAGCCAATTAATCCACAAACCTGTATGACTTTGGAGTGCGGGAGGAAACCAACGTTTTCGGAGAAAACCCACGCAGGTCACGCGGAGAACGTACAAGCTCTTAAAGATAGCGGAGTCAGGGGATTATGGTGAGAAGGCAGGAACGGGGTACTGAATGTGGATGATCAGCCATGATCACAGTGAATGGCGATGCTGGAAGGGCCGAATGGCCTACTCCTGCACCTATTGTCTAAACTCCGTACAGACAACACCCGTAGTCGGGAATGAACCCGGGTCTACGCCGCTGGAATACAGCAAATCTACGCCGCTGTGCTGCCCAATTAGAAATTGACCCTGCATTTCAAGACTTGAAATTAACCTACATTTCAGACTAAATAGAAGGGTCCCGACCCGAAACGTTGCATGTCCATGTTCTCCAGATGCTGCCGAACCTGTTGAGTTACTCCAATGCTTTGTGTCCTTTTTTGTAAACCAGCATCTGTTGTTCCTTGTTTCTATATTAAATCCATGACCCGTGGTTACCCACTGATCTTCCTATCTCCAATATCACAACTCCTCCTAATTTTCAATACCTTTCTTTAAAAGTCCCTTCCATTGACTTTATTTACACTTCATGCTGACTCGGCAAGACCAGCAACGTAATCAAGGACGAGTCGCACCCTGGCCACTCCATCTTCTCCCCTCTACCAAGAAGCAAAATGTATAGAAGTGTGAAAACGCACACCTCCAGGTTCAGGGACATCTGTCATTTACACTCCTTACTCTTCCATTTCTCTGTGTCTCCCTCTCCCCTGACTCTCAGTATGAAGAAGGGTCTCGACCCGAAACATCACCCATTCCTTCTCTCTGGAGATGCTGCCTGTCTCGCTGAGTTACTCCAGCATTTTGTGTCTATCTCCAGTGTAAACCAGCATCTGCAGTTCCTTCCTACACAATTGACACTAGACAATAGGTGCAGGAGTAGGCCATTTGGCCCTGCGAACCAACACCGCCATTCAATGCGATTATGGCTGATCATCCACAATCATTACCCCGTTCCTGCCTTCTTCCCATATCCCCTGACTCTGCTATCTTTAAGAGACCTATCTAGCTCTCTCTTGAAAGTATCCAGAGAACTGGCCTCCACCGCCCTCTGAGGCAGAGAATTCCACAGACTCACAACTCTCTGTGTCAGTTTCTTCCCAGCTGTTATCAGGCAACTGAACCATCCTACCAACAACTAGAGAGCAGTCCTGTACACTGTAAATGGCCCGATGGTAATCTTCAATTGTCTTTCCACTGACTGGTTAGCACGCAACAAAAGCTTGTCACTAACCCTCGATACATGTGACGATAAACTAAACTCAACTCAACTTCCAGCCTTAAGAAGACAATTACGAGACAGCGACTGAGGAAGTATCCAGAGTCCTGGATAACTGATCTGAAAACATGATTTTGAAGCTGGCTAAGATATTTACTTCATGTATTAACTAAAATCTAGGGAGAATACGGGCAACACAGTGCCGAAGCAGGTAGAGCCACTGCCTCACTGCACCAGAGACCCGGGTTCGATCCTGATCTCAGGTTCAGTCTGTGTGGAGTTTGCACATTCTCCTTGTGACCGTGTGGGTTTCCTCCCACATTGAGTCATGGAGTGATACAGTGTGGAAACAGGCCCTTCAGCACAACTTGCCCACAACGGCCAACAATGTCCCAGCTACACGAGTCCCACCAGCCTGCTCTTGGACCATATCCCTCCAAACCTGTCCTATCCATGTATCTGTCTAACTGTTTCTTAAACATTGGGATAGTCGCGGCCTCAACTACCTTCTCTGGCAGCTTGTTCCAAACACCCACCACCCTTTGTGTGAAAAAGCTACCCCTCAGATTCCTATTAAATCTTTTCCCCTTCACCTTTAGACTATGTCCTCTGGTCCTCAATTCCCCCACACTGTATTAGTTCATCAGAATAGGAGCAGAATTAGGCCCAACGGCCCATGAAGTCTACCCTGCCATTCAATCATGGCTGATCTATCTCTCCGTGGCGCTGTGGTAGAGTTGCTGCCTTACAGCGACTGCAGCGCCAGGGGCCCGGGCTCGATCCCGACTACGGGTGCTGTCTGTATGGAGTTTGTACGTTCTCCCTGGATAGAATAGGTTGTTGCACAGCTTCAATCTGGAGCTAGAGAACGAGGGCGGCACCGTGGTAGAGCTACTGCCTTGCAGTGCCAGAGACCTGGGTTCGATCCTGTCTACAGGTGTTGTCGGTCCGGAGTTTGTACGTTCTCCCCGTGGCCTGCGTGGGTTTTCTCTAAGATCTTCGGTTTCCTCCGACACTCCAAAGACGTACAGGTTTGTAGGTTAATTGGCTTGGTAAATGTAAAAATTGTCCGTAGTGGGTGTAGGATAGTGTTAATGTGTGGGGATCGCTGGTTGGCACGGACCCGGTGGGCCAAAAGGGCCTGTTCCCGTGCTGTATCTCTAAACTAAACTAAACTATTGCGGTGAGGAGGGAGAGACAGATCAGCCATGATTGAATGGCAGAATAGACTTGATGGACCGAATGGCCTAATTCTGCTCCTATCACTTTCGATCATGAACACCATACAGAGGAATTAACTAAGGAAGCTTGATCAGTGGGTCAGTTTCTACACACTTACCCCAATACACCTGGAGACACCGACCAATATGTTTCCTTGCGGTGGAAGGTTTTTGTACAAACCACTCCCAGATAGGAAGACGGCTAAAGAAAAGGGCAAAATAATACAATCAAGGCTCACATTTTCATGGCAATATTTCGCCTGTTCTTCGTCTCCCTCATGAGACGCACCTTTCTTCTGCTTCCACACGGAAATGTGGAGCATCTGGAATATTTGTTCTACGTGGTGACAATCCTCCCCAAACCCGAAGATCGCGGCAGGAGAATTAAGGCGGTGATGGTGGCGCAGCGGTAGAGTTGCTGCCTTACAGCGAATGAAGCGCCAGAGACCTGGGTTCGATTCCGACTACGGGTGCTGTCTCTATGGAGTTTGTATGTTCTCCCTGGATAGAATAGGTTGTTGCACAGCTTCAATCTGGAGCTAGAGAACGAGGGCGGCACAGTGGCGTAGCGGTAGAGTTGCTGCCATGTGGAGGTTGTTCGTTCTCCCGGTGACCGGCGTGGGTTTTCTCCGGGATCTCCGGTTTCCTCCCATACTTCAAAGACGTACAGGCTTGTAGGCTGATTGGCTTTGGTAAAATTGTAAATTGTGTGTGCAGGATAGTGTTATTGTGCAGGGATCGCCAGGCCCTCTCATAGATGAACTGAGGCCCAGGCCAATTTCAATTTAAGAGGCCCCCAAACCAAGATTCCTTTGAAGCAGACAGGCATGAGGCCCATGCCAAATGGCACTCGTTGCCCCCCTCTGATAGGGCCTGGGGGTCGCTGGTTGGAATGGACTTGGTGGGCCGAAGGGCCTGTTTCCGCAGTGTATCTCTAGACGAACTTACTCAAGGAGAGGACTGATAGGGGAGTCAGCATGGCTTGAAGAGATGACTAGGGGGATGGATAAGTGCAACATTGCAGACGTTGTCTACATGGACTTGACCAAGGCCTCTGACAAGATCCTACATGGTAGATTAATCTGCAAGGCAAGATCCAGGGTGAGCTAGACAATTGGTTTAGTCAAATTAGTTTAGTGATAAGAGTCAGAGGGTGGCAGAAGATTATACAAGGAATCGCAAATGCTGATTTACAAAATAAAGGCACATAGTGTTTGGGTAGCTGACATCCCAATGTTGGAGTCTTTGAACAGCACATTCCTGCACACACAACATCCCTTCGTGATGGATTCTTAGAGCAGCTTGTATTGGAGCCTACCAGGGAGAAGGCAATTCTGGATTTAGTGTTATGTAATGAACCGGATTTGATAAAGGACCTCGAGGTTAATGAGCCATTAGGAGGTAGCAACCATAACATGGTCAGGTTTAATCTACAATTGGAGAGGGAGAACAGTAGATCGGAGGTGTCAGTGTTGCAGTTGAATAAAGGTGACTATGGGGCCATAAGGGAGGAGCTGGCCAAAGTTGACTGGAAAGATACACTAGCAGGGATGACAGTGGAACAACAATGGCAGGTGTTTCTAGGAATAATACAGAAGGTGCAGGATCAGTTCATTCCTAGGGGGAAGAAAGATTCCAAGGGGAGAAAGGGACGACCATGGCTGACAAGGGACGTCAGGGACAGTATAAAAATTAAAGTGAAGTACAACGTAGCAATGATGAGCGGGAAGCAAGAGGATTGGGTAATGTTTAAAGAACAACAGAAGATAACCAAAAAGACAATACGGGGAGAAAAGATGAGGTACTAATGTAAGCTAGCCAAGAATATAAAGCAGGATAGTAAAAGCTTCTTTAGGTATGTGAAGAGGAAAAAATTAGTTAAGACCAAAGTTGGACCCTTGAAGACTGAAAAAGGTGAATTTATTATGGGGAACAAGGAAATGGCAGATGAGTTGAACAGGTAATTTGGATTTGTCTTCACTAAGGAAGACACAAACAATCTTCCTGATATAGTAGTGGCCAGAGGATCTGGGGTGACAGAGGAACTGAAGGAAATCCACATTAGGCAGGAAATGGTGTTGGATAGACAGATGGGACTGAAGGCTGATAAATCCCCAGGGCCTGATGGTCTGTATCCTAGGGTACTTAAGGAAGTGGCTCTAGAAATTGTGGATGCATTGGTGATAATTTTCTAATGTTCTATAGACTCAGGATCAGTTCCTGTGGATTGGAGGGTAACTAATGTTATCCTACATTTTAAGAAAGACGGGAGAGAAAAAATGGGGAATTATAGACCAATTAGCCTGACATCGGTGGCGGGGAAGATGCTGGAGTCAATTATAAAAGATGAGATTGCCAAACATTTGGATAGCAGTAACAGGATCGGTCCGAGTCAGCATGGATTTACGAAGGGGAAATCATGCTTGACTAATCTTCTGGATTTTTTTGAAGATGTAACTAGGAAAATGCCATGATCATATTGAATGGCGGTGGAGGCTCGAAGGGCCGAATGGCCTACTGCTATTTTCTAGGAAAATGTACAAGGGAGAGCCAGTGGATGTAGTGTACCTGGACTTTCAGAAAGCATTTGATAAGGTCCCACATAGGAGATTAGTGGGCAAAACTATGGCACATGGTATTGGGGGTAGAGTGCTGACATGGATAGAGAAGTGGTTGGCAGACAGGAAACAAAGAGTAGGGATTAACGGGTCCCTTTCAGAATGGCAGGCAGTGACTAGTGGGGTACCGCAAGGCTCGGTGCTGGGACCGCAGCTATTTACAATATACATCATTGATTTGGATGAAGGGATTCAAAGTAACATTAGCAGATTTGCAGGTTACACAAAGCTAAGTGGCAGTGTGAACTGTGAGGACGATGCTATGAGAATGCAGGGTGAATTGGACAGGTTGGGGGAGTGGGCAGATGCATGGCGGATGAAGCTTAATGCGGATAAATGTGAGGTTATCCACTCTGGTAGCAAAAACAGGAAGGCAGATTACTATCTAAATGTCGTCAAGTTGGGAAAAGGGGAAGTACAACGGGATCTGGGGGTCCTTGTACATCAGTCTATGAAAGTAAGCATGCAGGTACAGCAGGCAGTGAAGAAAGTGAATGGCATGTTGGCCTTTATAACAAGAGGAATCGAATATAGGAGCAAAGAGGTCCTTCTGTAGTTGTACAGAGCCCTAGTGAGACCACACCTGGAGTATTGTGTGCAGTTTTGTTTCCCTAATTTGAGGGAGGACATTCTTGCTATTGAGGGAGTGCAGCGTAGGTGTACAAGGTTAATTCCCGGGATGGCGGGACTGTCATATGCTGAGAGAATGGAGCAGCTGGGCTCGTACACTCTGGAGTTTGAAGGATGAGAGGATATCTCATTGAAACATATAAGATTGTTAAGGGCTTGGAAACACTAGAGGCAGGAAACATGTTCCCAATGTTTGGGGAGTCCAGAACCAGCGGCCACAGTTTAAGAATAAGGCGTATGCCATTTAGAACGGAGACGAGGAAACACTTTTTTTTCACTGAGAGTGGTGAGTCTGTGGAATTCTCTGCCTCAGAGGGCGGTGGAGGCAGGTTCTCTGGATGCTTTCAAGAGAGAGCTAGATAGGGCTCCTAAAAATAGCAGAGTCAGGGGATATGGGGAGAAGGCAGGAACGGGGTACTGATTGGGGATGATCAGCCATGATCCCATTGAATGGCGGTGCTGGCTCGAAGGGCCGAAGGGCCAAATGGCCTACTCCTGCACCTATTGTCTATTATCTATTGGTATGAACATTGAATAAAATCATAGAATCTTACAGCATGGAAACAGGCCCTTTGGCCCAACTTGTCCACACTGGCCAGTATGTCCCGCCCACACTAGTCCCACCAGTTTGCAATTGGCCCGTGTCCCTCTAAATCTGTCCTAATCCCTCCAGTTTTATGTAATTACATAACGCTCCCATCTGCTTTCTTTCTCCAGGAGAATGGGGTTAGGAGGGAGAGATAGATCAGGAGTGATTGAATGGCGGAGTAGACTTGATGGGCCGAATGGCCTAATTCTAGTCCTATCACTTATGATCTTATGACCCTTTATTGTCACGTGTACCGAGGTACAGCGAAACGCTTTGTTTTACGTACAACTTGGGCAGTACACATGTCAAAGTTACAAAGTACCGTATGTTGTCCGTGCACCCCACTGTCTGTCCCCACCCCCGTGTCCCCCACCCTTCTCGGCGGCCCCAACCCGCCAGGCCCCAACCCGCTGGGCCCCCCCCCCTTTGTTCTGTTCCTTCTCAGCGATCCCCCCGCCCTGCCCCCCCCACGCCCCACTGTTGAGGCCAAGGGCCCTGTGTCCGCGCTGTACAACTTTGTCATCACAAGGAACTGCAGACGCAGGTTTACACCAAAGAAAGACACAAAGGGCTGGAGTAACCCGGCGGAATTTGTAACGATGTAAGCGCCCTTTATGGGGCGGATATTTGCATACCTTGGGAGTGCAAGCAAAGAAATTCACCGTGAGTTGTCATGTGTGACAATATAGTATTCAATTCACTTCATAAGGTCAGAAGAAATAGGAGCAGAATTAGGCCATTTGGCCCATCAAGTCCACTCTGCCATTCAATCATGGCTGATCCATCTCTCCCTCCTCACCCCATTCTCCTGCCTTCTCCCCACAACCCCTGCTACTCCCAGATCTCTCCTCCTCCTCCTCGGACCCTGCCATTTACTGTGACGATCCTGCTATGGTTTGATTCCCCCAAAATACAACATCCAATTGAATTTCACAAATCCAGGGTGAGGAGTGGATGCCTCCAGCGGCGATGAGTACAGAACGTTAGCAAGGGAAACATGCTGAAGTTCATCTTTATTTTTGCTTACCTGTTGCTACCACCATCAGAGCTGCAGGAACACCGAAAGCTAAAGCGTACACTCGCCACCAAAGCACGTCACGTCCGCTGAATGAGAACACAAGGCAACGTCAATGCGGACACAAGCGCTGAGTTTAAGGTTTAGGTTTATTATTATCACTTCTACGAAGGTACATTGAGCAGCTTCAAGCTCACAAATTCACAGGTTATAGGAGTAGATTCTGGATGATTAGCCATGATCACATTGAATGGCGGGGCTGGTTCGAAGGGCCGAATGGCCTACTCCTGCACCTATTTCCTATGTTTCTATGTTTAAGGTCATCAGGTTATAAGGAATAGGAGTAGAATTAGGCCATTCGGCCCATCAAGTCTACTCCGCCATTCATTCATGGCTAATCTATCTCTCTCTCTCTCTCCTAATCCCATTCTCCTGCCTTCCCCCCATAACCTTTGACACCCCTTCTAATCAAGAATTTGTCCTTCCCCGCCTTAAAACTCTCCACTGACTTGTCCTCCACAGCCCTCTGTGCCAATGAGTTCCACAGATTAACTGCCCTCCGACTAAAGAATGTCTTTAAATGTAATACACAGGAACTGCAGATGCTGATTTATGCCAAAGATAGACACAAAGTGCTGGAATAACTCAGCAGTGGCTGCCTCGCCAACAGTCTGTCTGTCCTTTCTTCTTTTTTGTTATTTTTAGTCTGTGATAAAAGAATGTTTTAGTGTTCCTTGGTTTGTTTTATGTGAGGGGTGGGGTTGGGGGAAACTTTTTTTCAATCTCTTACCTCGACGGAGATGCAATTTCTTTCCGTATCGTATCTCCGTCCCCACTGCGGCCTAACATCGTGGAGTTGGCGGCCTTTCCTGGAGACCGACCCGGCGCTCCAAACCGCGGGAGTCTGTGGGACTTTAACATCGCGGAGCTTGCGATTCCTTTGCAGGGGTCGATGCTCCAACCGCGGGGCCTGTGGACTTTAACATCGTGAAGCCCGCGGTCTCTGGTAAGAAAAGGCCGACTCGGGAGCTCCATGCTGCGGAGTGAGTTTCAACCGCCCTGAAGCGGGAGTTTCGATCACCCAGACGGGGGCTTCGATCGTCGCCTGCGGGGGCTTTGATCACCCCGACTGCAGATGGTTTGAGCCCCGACCGCGAGAGAACAAGAGGAGGAAGATTGAACTTTATTGCATTCCATCACAGTGAGGAATGTGGAGTCCACTGTGGTGGATGTTTATATTAACTTTTATGTGGTTGTGTGTCTTGTTGGTTTTCACTTAGTATGGCTGTATGGTAACTCATGTTTCACTTGACGTTAATTGGTACACGTGACAATAAACTGACCTTGAAACCTTGAAACCTTGGATTAGGCAGCATGTAATGAAAATTAACTGCCGATGCTGGTTTAGACCAAATATTAGTCACACAATCCTAGCGTAACTCAGCGTGTCGGGCAGCATCTCTGGAGAAAATGGACAGATAATGTTTTGGGTTGGGTCTGAAGAAAGGTGCCGACCCAAAACGTCACCTATCCAGAGATGCTGCCCGACATGCTGAGTTACTCCAGTATTTCTGGTCTAATGGTGAAAAGCTTTATTCTGCATGTTATCCAAACAGGTCAAATATACCATACATAAATACAATTGTCAAATTCAACAACAATAGATAGAGCAAAGGGGAAGATACAGAGTGCAGAATATTGTTCTCAGCATTGTAGCGT
>JAXLNO010000558.1:0-31802 GCA_038087875.1 Malacoraja senta
CTTAGTGAAGACGGATCCAAAGTACGTGTTCAACTCATCTGCCATTTCCTTGTTCCCCATAATAAATTCACCTGTTTCGGTCTTCAAGGGTCCAACTTTGGTGTTAACTCATTTTTGCCTCATCACATACCTAAATAAGCTTTTACTGTCCTGCTTTATATTCTTGGCTAGGGTACATTCGTACCTCAACTTTTCTCCCCATATTGTCTTTTTAGTTATCTTCTGTTGAGATAGAGAGGGGGAGAAGGAGAGAGAGAGGGAGGGGGAGAGAGGGAGAGGGAGAGAGAGTGGGAGAGGGAGAGAGAGGGGGAGAGGAGAGAGGGAGAGAGTGGGGTGAGAAAGAGAGAGAGGGGGATGAGAGGGAGGGAGAGAAGGAGAGAGAGGGAGTGAGGGAGAGAGAGAGAGAGAGAGAGAGAGGGGAGAGGAGAGAGGGAGAGAGTGGGGGAGAGAAAGAGAGAGAGAGAAGGAGAGAGGGGGAGATAGAGAGAGGGAGAGAAGGAGAGCGAGAGGATGTGAGATAGAGAGGGAGAGAGAGATGAGGCGGAGGGAGATCTTGGATCTAGAACACAAAGTCCTGGAGATCCTGATCTAGCTCCAGGTTCCAGAACAGGTCCTCTGACATCACCTGTTGCTAAGGGGAGGTGGGGGACCTCTGATTGGTCGCTGTGTACCCCCCATACAGCATCATCTGTTGCCGTGGGGGAAGGGGGCTACTGATTGGCCGAAGGGGAAGCGGACGATCCGATCCGATTGGCTGCCGCACCCCATCGGGACGTCACCTGTTGCCAGGGGGGGAGCCCGGAGCGGAGAGACTGCGCCCGCCCGCCCGCCTCTGGGATGGATGCGCTCAGGGCGCGGATTGATTCATGAGCCGAAGCACTGAGGTGAGCGGATATTTCACCGCGCTCTTCACCTGCTCCCTGAACTTGGACTGGGTCACGGCATAAATAAATGTGTTGATGCAGCAGCTGAGATTCCTCAGCAAATACCCGACGTAGTTAAAGATTAATTGAGAATCATTCACATCATTTCCAATTCCTGTGATCTGATAATAGACGACGTTTACAACCAGCGTCAGCCACAGGAGGATGAAGCTGCCGGAGATGGTGAAGAGTAAAACCACAGACCTCCTCCTGCTCTCCATCTCCGGGTCACTGCGGTTCTCCCCCTTGCTCTCACCCCTCAGCCCCTTACGGACCCGACTGGCCACTAAAATGTGCCGGACTGTCAGAGCGTTGAGCAGCAGGATTACAGCGAAAGGGAGGAACGGAGTTAAAACCGTGTCGATCCAGTCAAATGCCACCCACCCGGGGTCAGTGTAATAACTGTCCACCCCGGCACAGCCCCACGGGACATTGTCGATGATTCTCCAGGGTTCCCGTGTGAAGTAGCGGGGAATGTTTTTCACACAGAGCAGAACGCCGGCTGTTGCCAGAACCACAGCCGCAGTTTTCCCGCTGCAATATTTAGTTTTCAGCTTCTGGCAACAAATGGCGACAAAGCGATCAAAGGTGAAAGTGACGGTGAACCAGACAGAACAGTCTGTAGCTGCACACTTCAGTACATCGTTAACACGGCACACAGGGGTGATGGACAGGAAACTCCAATAAAAGTAATGTAATCGGAGCCAACACAAAATGACCTCGGTGATGAGGACCAGTAGATCGGCCGCTGCCATGGCCACCAGGTAGCGAGTGGTGCAGGTGGAGAGGCCGCACTTTCCCCGGTACAGGATCACAATCGCCACTAAATTCACTGCGGAAAGACAAGGGAACGGACACTGGGCATTTACTCAACACGGTCTCCGGGGCTGAACACCGGCTCGACTTTCAGCTCAAGATCAGGAGTGTTGGAGTCGGTGCGCGGCTGCTGCAAGTTTAACAATGTCAGAGCCGGCTCCGACTGTGCCCGACCTGCCTGCCTGCTTCAGGGGAGAAGATATAAGGTGACGGGCGGGCGGGGTAAAGGGCGGGGAGGGAACGAGTAGCCACCCGCTACAATAGGCGCAATGGTCCTTTCTATAGTTAACCCTGCTGCTGTTCACAGTCTGTGATGGGGCCGCTTTCACAGACTTAACCGTGAGCGGCCGGCCCCGTTTAACCAGGGCTCTGGGAACTCGGCATCTGATGGTGATGAGGAGGGAGACTTCCAGAGGGAAGGCAGGGACAACTTAGAATCCGGCAGCAACAGCAGCAGAGTGGCTCCGTTAATGGATTCATTCCACAGTGAGTTCAGTAGACAACAGGTGCAGGAGGAGGCCATTTGGCCCTTCGAGCCATTCAATGTGATCATGGCTGATCATCCCCAATCAGTACCCCGTACCTGCCTTCTCCCCATATCCCCTGATTCCGCTATTTTTAAGAGCCCTATCTAATTCTCTTTTGAAAGCATCCAGAGAACCGGCCTCCACCGCCCTCTGAGACAGAGAATTCCACACTCACCACTCATCCATCTCAAGCTTCCACTGAGGTTATCCCAATGGCTTATTGATGCAAACTACTTCATCTATTGCATTATCCCCAAACTCTGCCCTTCCAGAACCAGGTTGGCATTCAGCACAGATAAGGGACATTACTCAGAAAGGACTTTACACAAGAGTAGACAAAAGTGCTGGAGAAACTCAGCGGGTGAGGCAGCATCTATGGAACGAAGGAAACAGGTAACGGTTCGGGCCCAAACCCTTCTTCAGACGAAATAGTTACCTATTTGCTTCGCTCCATAGATGCTGCCTCACCCGCTGAGTTTCTCCAGCATTGTCTACCTTCGATTTTCCAGCATCTGCAGTTCCTTCTTAAACACTTTACACAAGAGTGCAGCTCCTAGCAGCAGAAGTAGGCCATTCGGCCCATCATGTCTACTCCGCCATTCTATCATGGCCGATCTATCTTTCCCTCTCAACCCCATTCTCTTGCTTTCTCCCCGTAACCTCCCGACACCCGCACTAATCAAGAATCTATCACTCTCCGCCTTAAAACTATCCATTGACTTGGCCTCCACCCCCGTCTGCCCCAATGAATTCCACAGATTCACCACCCTCTGTCTAAAGAAATGCCTCCTCATCTCCTTTCTAAAGGTAAAGGTGCAGCTGGGGGAAGAACGCACTACAATGGCCGCTATATCCAATCATCCCTGATATTCCTCTTTCTCTCCCTCCCCATACAAGGTGCCCTTCACACTTCCCTCCTGAAGCAGAGGCCAATTGTTGCAAATGAGAGTCCACCCCTTCTGGTCCAGACGGTCGACGCAGAAAGCGGGACAGGCAGCATCTGTGGAGAGAAGGAATGGGACTGAAGAAGGGTCTTGATCCGAAACGTCACCAATTTCTTCTCTCCAGAGATGCTGCCCGTCCCGCTGAGTTACTCCAGCACTTTGTGTCTATCTTCGATTTAAACCAGCATCTGCAGTTCTTTCCCACACACGAAAATCCAGACGGTGCCAGGAATGCATCCTATTATCCCCATGTATGGACGGTGGGGGATATATGTACCAAAGCACAGAGACAGGGGGGGGAGTTAGTCGGGTTAGTTTAGACATATAGCGGCTAATTTCAGCAGACTCAAGATGGTGCAGGTGAAGTAACAACACACACACGCCGGTAGATCCGCGGCCACTGGTTCAGGAGATCGATCCAATTATTGACCAGTGAGTGGAATCCGACTGTGACAGACAGACTCCACAGTGAGACACAGTGTCCACAGGAGCGGGTGTTCACTCTGATCAATAACTGAGACACAGTGAACTTCACAATGTGAACCCCTCTCTCCCAGTCACACCGTCCCGGAGAGCAGCCTGCCTGCCTGCCTGTCCCGAGCACTGGGACAACTCTGGGCACAGTCCCACAGAAGGCAAGAACAACATTCTAGTGGCTCCCGGCCGGCAGCAGTGAGAGAAAAAGAGGGTTAGTTTCAGCTGTCTTGAAAAAACAAACATCACAGCGTTAATTCACAAATATTTCACTGCGAGGATTGATATTCTTCACATATTCTTGTGCAACGATCATCAGTTGGGAACTTGTAACATGATGAGAATCAGGTCAACACCAGTTAACACACGGAGTTATAAAACGTTAATTGTTCTGCTCACTTACCAGGGACTCCAACGGCAGCAATGATCGCGTACACGATACTCTCCACGTCGTAATATTCATAAAGATGCTGCCCCATTTTCTCTGCCCAGCGACGTGTCCCCGTGAGCTACCGGTCATGTCTCGGAATGAAATACTGAGGCAGAACATTCCTGGATATTTTATACCATTTTCCGTCTCCACCGGGACAGTGAAGTTTCAACAGAGTTTAAAAATAGAGATGTTGAAATGATTCACAAATAGATGACATCAGCCGAGTGAAATCCCTGGTGACACAGACAGGTTGTGATTTATTCAGGGAATTGATTGTGAAACTCCAAAGACTGGGAATTGTGGCGATAGATACTGAGGGATGGAAATTGGGAGAGGCGGCATTGTTCCAGCAAAGGGAATATTGTTTCAAACTCCATCAGATCCAACTCACCACCTCATGTTGTTTGTCTGATTTCCTTCAATCCGTTTCACTCAGCAAGGCAATGCCAAATTCCAGGGACCCTCTCGGGGCTTCTGGTGCCCAGTTTGAAGGTGAACTGGACTGGGCGACCTTTGTCCACAGGTTGAGGAATTAGTTCAACACATCACCTCAGACTAAAATGCCCCCCCTCCAGTCTGCTTCACCGCTCAATATGATCGCGGCTTCACTGACTGTGACCTCAACCCCACACTCCCGCTGACTGACCCCGGGAACCATTCACTCCCTGCTTGCCTGGAATTGATCTGACTATACCATGGGACAATAACATTCTCTTCCATCATCACCTCTGTAGAGGAACGACCCAGAGACTCACGACACTCAGAGAACAGAAACATTGCCGCCTCAGAATTGTCCTCAACCTAAATAAAACGGCGAATGATGCAGCACCTCTCCCTCCTCTCTTTCTCTCTCCCTCCATCCTCACTGCTGTCACTCTCTCTGAACTGTTACTCTCTCTCCTACGCTCTCTATTCCCCCTCTCTGCGCTGCCCTCTCTCCGTCCACTGATGGAGTGACACACAGTGGGATATTACTGATGGAGGGACAAAATGGGGCAGAACTGACGCAGTGACACACTGTGGTGGTACTGATGGAGGGACACACTGTGGTGGTACTGATGGAGGGACACACTGTGGTGGTACTGATGGAGGGACACACTGTGGTGGTACTGATAGCGTGGCACACTATGGTAGTACTGATGGAGGGACACACTGTGGTGGTACTGATGGAGGGACACACTGTGGTGGTACTGATGGAGGACACACTGTGGTGGTACTGATGGACGGACACACTGTGGTGGTACTGATGGAGGGACACACTGTGGTGGTACTGATGGAGGGACACACTGTGGAGGTACTGATAGCGTGGCACACTATGGTAGTACTGATGGAGGGACACACATGTGGAGTAGTACTGATAGCGTGACACACTGTGGGGTAGTAATCTGGGCTAGTACTTATAGTGACAGATTTTCATATCGTTTCAAGGATTCTTTCCTTTAGTCACTCTGATTGAAGACACGGGTTCAGGAGATAATCGAAACGCATTCCAGAGCTCTCCCCGAGACATTCAATGCCGTCGAAAGGGAAATCTTCCAAACACAGTCTCTTGATTAATAGTTTCTTTATTGTAGTAGTAAAAACAGTAAGATATTCATCCAAACCTCTTCTTGTATAAGTGCACTAGACTAAGTGAGACCCGTTGGAACTCAGCTTCACACGGGAGGGCTGGTCCCCCAAAGCAATATTCCACTTCTTCACCAATTCCAATATTGCTGGCCAGTGGGGGGGGGGGGACTTGTGGAGAGCTAACATCGGTTTTGTGGGCCGAATGGATTCTTGGGCTGGCAGCTCAGAAACTCAGGCCTGGTGGGCTGGCAGCTCAGAAACTCAGGCCTGGTGGGCTGGCAGCTCAGAAACTCAGGCCTGGTGGGCTGGCAGCTCAGAAACTCAGGCCTGGTGGGCTGGCAGCTCTGAAACTGCCAGAAATTCTACTGAAAACAGGTGACAGAGTCTGTGAGAGAGAAGGAGGAGAGGGTGGACAATCAATTTTAGACATTTTCCTCTCTTTTTACAGATCACAGCAATGAAGGAGGAACGTGTATCCTTGCGTGGATCTCTGGAGCGCTAGTATGGGTGTTGTGGGCTGAAGAGACTGGTTTCCAGAGGGCTAGTATGGACATTCTTGGACTTGCAGTTAGGTGAGTCATGGCTGGTGGGCTGGCATTAAGTCACATACACCTGGTGTGGTGACAGTTCAATCAGTTACCCCACCTCCCTTCACTCCACTACTCTGCTCCTTGCCATTCCCCTCCCCCACGCATTCAGTGCATCTCCCCTCAACCCCCCCCTCCACCATGCACTCTTAGTGGCTCTCCGACAGCGCAGCCATTCCTGCCTATTAGGTACCCATTGTGATGAAGAACACGCAGACATGGCAAGTGGAAAATGATTTATTAAAGTTTAAAATGTGAACGAGTCTTAAAACATTGCAAGTCCAACCTCACAGCACTCCAAGCAGAGTTCAGGCAGCAAATTCAACCTCACAGCACTCCAAGCAGAGTGCAGGCAGCAGGTCCAACCTCACAGCACTCCAAGCAGAGTGCAGGCAGCAGATCCAACCAGACAGCAAGCAGAGTGCAGGCAGCAAGTCGAACCTCACAGCACTTCAAGCAGAGTGCAGGCAGCAAGTCCAACCTCACAGCACTCCAAGCACTCCAACAGAGACACACACATAGAGACACACACATACACAAACACACACACAGAGACACACACACAGAAACACACACACAGAGACACACAAACAGACACACACAGAGAGGCACACACAGAGAGACACACACACACAGGGACACACACACAGGGACACACACACAGGGACACACACAGGAATACACACACACAAAAACACACACACACAAACACAAAGACACACACACACGCACAAACACAAAGAAACAAACACACACACACACAAACACAAAGAAACACACACACACACACACACACACACACACACACACAAATACAGACACACAAACACAGACACACTCACACACAGCACCAATACTAAAATGCCAAGTAACTTCAGAATGTGGTAAGCAAACTGAATCCTGTTACTAACGGTTGAGGGCGGTGTCTTCACTATACCCTTCCGCACTGAGCGCCACCTCTGAACTCACCGGAAATGACGCAATCAACACCACCTCTCCACTAAGCGGAAGTCACGGAATGAGCGGCAATTTTGCATTAAACACAGTTCTGATCTAATAAAACGTTTATTCACTGTTTTTCCTTCCAAAAACGGTTGCACAGCAAGCCACATTTAAAACGCAAGCCACATTAAAACGCAAGCCACATTTATAAAGCAAATCACATATTAAAATATAGGCACAGTTTAGCGGCACAGTCGAAAGGCATCCTTTCCATTTAGCGGCACAGTCAAAAGGCACACTTTTCAATTAGCGGCACAGTCAAAAGGCACACTTTTCAATTAGCGGCACAGTCAAAAGGCGCACTTTTCAATTAGCGGCACAGACAAAAGGCACACTTTTCAATTAGCGACACAGTCAAAAGGCACGTAAAAACATTTATTCCTTCCAAACACAGTTCCAAATAAACCACATAAAAGCACATAAAACCACACTCACAGTTTAGTAGACATGTGTTCAGTGTTCAGTTTATTCACTGCTCAGACTGAGAGTCGTGACCTCTCCCTCCCACATCTTGCAGCGACTGTGGCAAGTGCACACATCCGGGTTTATAGTCCCCCCCCCTCCCACCGGATGGGGCGTGGCCTCCATGGCATGATTGACAGGAGACAGAATTTCAAAATTATTTAAACATTAATAAGTCTTATATTTTTCATCGATAGGAAAAATCCTCTGGCCCTAACAGCTGGAGGGGGACTGTGTAATATGGCCAAAAATCGAAGCCGTAAGTGGTAGAGATTTTTCTAAAATCAATATACAGTGCAAACAGGAAGTGGTCAAGATTTGACTTTTAATCACTTGCCTATGCATTTTCAAAGCAACCGCACTTGCCTGTGCATTTTCAAAGCAACCGCACTTGCCTTTGCATTTTCAAACCAAACGCACTTGCCTTTGCATTTTCAAAACACCCTCACTTGCCTTTGCACTTTCAAAGCAAACCACCTTTTGCATTTTCAAAGCAAACCATCATTTCCATTTTCAAAGCAAACAATCTATTGCATTTTCAAAGCAAACCTTTTTGCATTTTCAAAGCAAACCACCTTTTGCATTATCAAAGCAAACGACCTGTTGCGTTTTCAAAGCAAGACACCTTTTCCATTTTCAAAGCAAACCACTATTTGCATTTTCAAAGCAAACATTTTTGCATTTTCAAAGCAAACCATCTTTTGCATTTACTAAGCAAACCACATTATGCATTTTCAAAGCAAACCATCTTTTGCATTTTCAAAGCAACCCACCTTTTGCATTTTCAAACCAAACCACCTTTTGCATTTTCAAACCAAACCACCTTTTGCATTTTCAAAAGAAACCACCTTCTGCATTTTAAAAACGAACCACCTTTTGTATTTTCAAAGCAACCCACCTTTTGCATTTTCAAAGCAAACCACCTTTTGCATTTTCAAAGCAAACCACCTGTTGCATTTTCAAAGCAAACCACCTTTTGCATTTTCAAAACAAACCACCTTCTGCATTTTCAAAACGAACCACCCTTTTCATTTTCAAAGCAAACCACCTTTTGCATTTTCAAATCAAAACATTTTTCGCATTTTCAAAACAAACCACCTTTTGCATTTTCAATGCAAACCACCTTTTGCATTTTCAAAGCAAAAACCACCGTTTCATTTTCAAAACAAACATCTTTTGCATTTTCAAAACAAACCACCTTTTGCATTATCAAAGCAAACGACCTGTTGCATTTTCAAAGCAAAATACCTTTTCCATTTTCAAAACAAACCACCATTTGCATTTTCAAAGCAAACCTTTTTGTATATTCAAAGCAAACCACATTTAGCATTTTCAAAGCAAACCACCTTTTGCATTTTCAAAACAAACCACCTTCTGCATTTTTAAAACAAACGATCTTTTGCATTTTCAAAGCAAACCACTTTTGCATTTTCAAAGCAAGATTGTTTTCGCATTTTCAAAGCAAACCACCTTTTGCATTTTCAAAGCAAACCACCTTTTGCATTTTCAAAGCAAACCACCTTTTGCACTTTCAAAGCAAACGACCTTTTGCATTTTCAAAGCAGATCACCTTTTGCATTTTCAAAGCAAATGACCATTTGCATTTTCAAAGCAAACCACCTTTTGCATTTTCTAAGCAAACCACCTTTTGCATTTTCAACGCAAACCACCTTTTGCACTTTCAAAGCAAATCACATTTTGCATTTTCAAAGCAAAGCACCTTTTGTATTTTCAAAGCAAATCACCTTTTGAATACTCAAAGCAAACCACCTTTTGCATTTTCAAAGCAAACCACCTTCTGCATTTTTAAAACAAACCACCTTTTGCATTTTCAAAGCAAACCACCTTTTGCATTTTCAAAGCAAACCTCTTTTTGCATTTTCAAAGCAAACCACCTTTTGCATTTTCAAAGCAAACCACCTATTTGCATTTTCAAAGAAAACCACATGTAGCATTTTCAAAGAAAACCACATTTTGCACTTTCAAAGCCAACGACCTTTTGCATTTTCAAAGCAAACCACCTTTTGCATTTTCAAAGCAAACCACCTTTTGCATATTAAAAGAGAGCCACCTTTTGCATTTTCAAAGCAAACCACCTTTTGTATTTTCAAAGCAAACCACTTTTGCATTTTCAAAGCAAACCACTTTTTGCAATTTCAAAACAAGCCACCTTTTCCATTTTCAAAGCAAACCACCTTTTCCATTTTCAAAGCAAACCACATTTGCATTTTCAAAGAAAACCACATGTAGCATTTTCAAAGCAAACCACCTTTTCCATTTTCAAAGCAAACCAGCTTTTGTATTTTCAAAGCAAATCTCCTTTTGCATTTTCTAAGCAAACCACCTTTTGCATTTTCAAAGCAAACCACCTTTTGCATTTTCAAAACCACATTCTGGATTTTCAAAACAAACCACCTTTTGCATTTTCAAAGCAAACGAACTTTTACATTTTCAAAGCAAACTTCCTTTTCTATTTTCAAAGCAAACCACCATTTGCATTTTCAAAGCACATCACCTTTTCCATTTTCAAAGTAAACCACCTTTTGCATTTTCAATGCAAACCAGCAAACCAACTTTTGCATTTTTAAAGCAAACCACCTTTTGGATTTTAATAATAAACCACCTTTTACATTTTCAAAACAAACAACCTTTTGCATTTTCAAAGCAAACCACTTTTTGCAATTTCAAAGCAAACCACCTTTTGCATTTTCAAAGCAAACCAACTTTTCCATTTTCAAAGCAAACCACCTACTGCATTTTAAAAGCAAACCTTTTTGCATTTTCAAAGCAATCCACCTTTTGCATTTTCAAAGCAAACCACCTTTTGCATATTAAAAGAGAGCCACCTTTTGCATTTTCAAAGCAAACCACCTTTTGTATTTTTAAAGCAAACCACCTTTATGCATTTTTAAAGTAAACCAACTTCTGGATTTTCAAAACAAACCACCTTTTGCATTTTCAAAGCAAACCACGTTTTGCAATTTCAAAGCAAACCACCTTTTGCATTTTCAAAGCAAACCACCTTTTCAAAACAAACCACCTTTAGCATTTTCAAAGCAAACACCTTTTGCATTTTAAAAGCAAACCACCTTTTGCATTTTCAAAGCAAACCACCTTTTGCATTTTCAAAGCAAACCACATTTTGCATATTAAAAGCAAGCCACCTTTTGCATTTTCAAAGCAAACTACCTTTTGTATTTTCAAAGCAAACCACTTTTCTCATTTTCAAAGCAAACCACTTTTTGCAATTTCAAAGCAAACCACCTTTTGCATTTTCAAAGCAAACCACCTTTTCCATTTTCAAAGCAAACCACCTACTGCATTTTAAAAGCAAACCGTTTTGCATTTTCAAACCAATCCACCTTTTGCATTTTCAAAGCAAACCACCTTTTCAAAGCAAACAACCTTTTCAAAGCAAACCACCTTTTGCATTTTCAAAGCAAACGAACGTTTACATTTTCAAAGCACATCACCTTTTCCATTTTCAAAGTAAACCACCTTTTGCATTTTCAATGCAAACCAGCAAACCAACTTTTGCATTTTAAAAGCAAACCACCTTTTGTATTTTCAAAGCAAACCACCTTTTGCATTTTCAAGGCAAACCACCTTTTGTATTTTCAAAGCAAACCGCCTTTTGCATTTTCGAAGCAAACCAACTTTCCCATTTTCAAAGCAAACCACCTACTGTATTTTAAAAACAAACCTTTTTGCATTTTCAATGCAAAATACCTTTTGCATTTTCAAAGCAAACCACCTTTTGTATTTTAAAAGCAAACCATCTTTTGCATTTTCAAAGCAAACCACATTTTCAAAGCAAACCACCTTTTGCATTTTCAAAGCAAACCACCTTTAGCATATTAAAACAGAGCCACCTTTTGCATTTTCAAAGCAAACCATCTTTTGTATTTGCAAAGCAAACCACTTTTGCATTTTCAAAGCAAACCACTTTTTGCAATTTCAAAACAAGCCACCTTTTGCATTTTCAAAGCAAACCACCTTTTGCATTTTTAAAGAAAACCACCTTTTGCAATTTCATAGCAAACCACCTTTTGCATTTTCAAAGCGAACTACTTTTTGCATTTTCAAAGCAAACCACCTTTTTCATGTTCAAAGCAAACCACTTTTTGCATTTTCAAAGCAAAATAAGATTTAGCATTTTCAAAGCAAACCACCTTTTGAACTTTCAAAGCAAACGAACTTTTGCATTTTCAAAGCAAACTTCCTTTTCTATTTTCAAAGCAAACCACCATTTGCATTTTCAAAGCACATCACCTTTTCCATTTTCAAAGTAAACCTCCTTTTGCATTTTTAATGCAAACCAGCAAACCAACTTTTGCATTTTCAAAGCAAACCACCGTTTGCATTTTCTAAGCAAACCTCCTTTTGCATTTTGAAAGACAACCACCTTTTCCATTTTCAAAATTAACCACCTTCTGCATTTTCAAAACAAACCACCTTTTGCATTTTCAAAGCAAACCACGTTTTGCAATTTCAAAGCAAACCACCTTTTGGATTTTAACAGGAAACCTTTTTGCATTTTCAAAGCAAATCTCCTTTTGCATTTTCTAAGCAAACCACCTTTTGCATTTTCAAAGCAAACCACCTTTTGCATTTTCAAAACAAACCACCTTCTGGATTTTCAAAACAAACCATCTTTTGCATTTTCAAAGCAAACCACGTTTTGCAATTTCAAAGCAAACCACCTTTTGCATTTTCAAAGCAAACCACCTTTTCAAAGCAAACCACCTTTTGCATTTTCAAAGCAAACCATCTTTAGCATTTTCAAAGCAAATCACCTTTTGCATTTTCAAAGCAAACTACCTTATGTATTTTCAAAGCAAACCACTTTTCTCATTTTTCAAAGCAAACCACTTTTTGCAAATTCAAAGCAAACCACCTTTTGCATTTTCATAGCAAACCACCTTTTCCATTTTCAAAGCAAACCACCTACTGCATTTTAAAAGGAAACCTTTTTGCATTTTCAAAGCAATCCACCTTTTGCATTTTAAAAGCAAACCACCTTTTCAAAGCAAACAACCTTTTCAAAGCAAACCACCTTTTGCATTTTCAAAGCAAACGAACTTTTACATTTTCAAAGCAAACTTCCTTTTCTATTTTCAAAGCAAACCATCTTTTGCATTTTCAAACCATCTTTTGCATTTTCAAAGCAAACCACGTTTTCCATTTTCAAAACAAACCACCATTTGCATTTTCAAAGCAAACCGCCTTTTGCATTTTCGAAGCAAACCAACTTTCCCATTTTCAAAGCAAACCACCTACTGTATTTTAAAAGCAAACATTTTTGCATTTTCAAAGCAATCCACCTTTTGCATTTTCAAAGCAAACCACCTTTATGCATTTTTGAAGCAAACCACCTTTTGCAATTTCCTAGCAAACCACCTTTTGCAGTTTCAAAGCGAACCACTTTTTGCATTTTCAAAGCAAACCGCCTTTTGCATTTTCAAAGCAAACCGCGTTTTACATTTTCAAAGCAAACCACATTTAGCATTTTCAAAGAAAACCACATTTTGCACTTTCAAAGCAAACGACCTGTTGCATTTTCAAAGCAAACCACCTTATGCATTTTCAAAGCAAACCACCTTTAGCACTTACAAAGCAAACGACCTTTTGCATTTTCAAAGCAAACCACCTTTTCCATTTTCAAAGCAAACTACCATTTGCATTTTCAAAGCACATCACTTTTTCCATTTTCAAAGTAAACCACCTTTTGCATTTTCAATGCAAACCAGCAAACCAACTTTTGCATTTTCAAAGCAAACGACCTTTTAAATTTTCAAAGCAAACCACCTTTTCCATTTTCAAAGCAAACCACTTTTTGTCATTTTTATACCAAACCATCTTTTGCATTTTCAATGCAAACCACACTTTCCATTTTCAAAGCAAACCACCATTAGCATTTTCTAAGCAAACCACCTTTTGCATTTTAAAAGCAAACTACCTTTTGCATTTTCAAAGCAAACCACATTTTGTATTTTCAAAGCAAACTACCTTTTCCATTTTCAAAGCAAACCACCTTTTGCATTTTCAAAGCATACACATTTTCCATTTTCAAAGCAAACCAACATTTGCCCTTCAAAGCAAACCACTATTTGCATTTTCGAAGCAAACCCTTTGCATTTTCAAAGCAAACCTTTTGCATTTTCAAAACAAACCACCTTTTTTCATTTTCAAAGCAAACCACATTATGCATTTTCAAAGCAAACCACCTTTTCAAAGCAAACCACCTTTTGCTTTTTCAAAGCAAACCACCTTTTGGATTTTCAAAGCAAACAACCTTTTGTATTTTCAAAGCAAACCACCTTTTGCATTTTCAAAGCATACCACCTTTTGTATTTTCAAAACAAACCACCTTTTGCATTTTCAAAGCAAACCACTTTTTGCAATTTCAAAGCAAACCACCTTTTGCATTTTGGAAGCAAATCACCTTTTCCATTTTCAAAGCAAACCACCTACTGTATTTTAAAAGCAAATCTTTTTGCATTTTCAAAGCAAACCACCTTTTGCATTTTCAAAGCAAACCACCTTTTGCATTTTAATAACAAACCACCTTCTGCTTTTTCAAAACAAACCATCTTTTGCATTTTCAAAGCAAACAACCTTTTGCATTTTCAAAGCAAACCGCCTTTTGCAATTGCAAACCACTATTTGCATTTTCAAAGCAAACCACCATTGCTTTTTCAAAGCCCACCACCTTTTGCATTTTCAAAGTAAACCACCTTTTGCATTTTCAATGCAAAGCAGCAAACCACCTTTTGCATTTTCAAAGCAAACGACCTTTTGCATTTTCAAAGCATACCACCTTTTGCATTTTCAAAGCAAACCACCTTTTGCATTTTCAAAGCAAACCACCTTTTGCATTTACGAAGCAATCCACCTTTGGAATTTTCAAAGCAAACCACCTTTTGCATTTTCAAAACAAACCACCATCTGCATTTTCAAAGCAAACGACCTTTTCCATTTTCAAAGCAAACCACCTTTTGCATTTTCAAAGCAAACCACTTTTTGGCTTTTTTTATACCGAACCACCCTTTGCATTTTCAAACCAAACCACCTTTTCCATTTTCAAAGCAAATGGTGGTTTGCTTTGAAAATGGAAAAGGTGGTTTGCTTTGAAAATGCAAAAGATCGTTGGCTTTAAAAGTGCAAAAGGTGGTTTGCTTTCAAAATGCAGAAAGTGGTTTGCTTTGAAAATGTAAAACGTGGTTTGCTTTGAAAATGCAAAAGGTGGTTTGCTTTGAAAATGCAAAAAGTGGTTCGCTTTGAAACTACAAAAGGTGGTTTGCTTTGAAATTGCAAATGGTGGTTTGCTTCAAAAATGCATAAAGGTGGTTTGCTTTGAAATTGCAAAAGGTGGTTTGCTTCAAAAATGCATAAAGGTGGATTGCTTTGAAAATGCAAAAGGTGGTTTGCTTTGAAAAGGTGATTTGCTTTGAAAATGCAAAAGGTGGATTGCTTTGAAAATGGAAAAGGTGATGTGCTTTGAAAATGCAAATGGTGGTTTGCTTTGAAAATGGAAAAGGTGGTTTGCTTTGAAAATGCAAAAGGTCGTTTGCTTTGAAAGTGCAAAAGGTGGTTTATTTTGAAAATGCTGAAGGTGGTTTGCTTTGAAAATGTAAAATGTGGTTTGCTTTGAAAATGCAAAAGGTGGTTTGCTTTGAAAATGCAAATGGTGGTTTGCTTTGAAAATGGAAAAGGTGGTTTGCTTTGAAAATGCAAAAGGTCGTTTGCTTTGAAAGTGCAAAAGGTGGTTTGTTTTGAAAATGCTGAAGGTGGTTTGCTTTGAAAATGTAAAATGTGGTTTGCTTTGAAAATGCAAAAGGTGGTTTGCTTTGAAAATGCAAAAAGTGGTTCGCTTTGAAACTACAAAACGTGGTTTGCTTTGAAATTGCAAATGGTGGTTTGCTTCAAAAATGCATAAAGGTGGATTGCTTTGAAAATGCAAAAGGTGGTTTGCTTTGAAAAGGTGATTTGCTTTGAAAATGCAAAAGGTGGCTTGCTTTTAATATGCAAAAGGTTGTTTGCTTTGAAAATGCAAAAGGTGGTATACTATTAAAATCCAAAAGGTGGTTTGCTTTGAAAATGCAAAAGTTGGTTTGCTGGTTTGCAATGAAAATGCAAAAGGTGGTTTACCTTGAAAATGGAAAAGGTGATGTGCTTTGAAAATGCAAATGATGGTTTGCTTTGAAAATAGAAAAGGAAGTTTGCTTTGAAAATGTAAAAGTTCGTTTGCTTTTAAAGTGCAAAAGGTGGTTTGCTTTGAAAATGCTAAATCTGGTTTGCTTTGAAAATGCAAAAAGTGGTTTGCTTTGAAAATGCAAAAGGTGGTTTGCTTTGAAAATGCAAAAAGTAGTTCGCTTTGAAAATGCAAAAGGTGGTTTGCTATTAAAATCCAAAAGGTGATTTGCTTTGAAAATGCTAAAGGTGGTTTGATTTGAAAATGCAAAAGGTGGTTTGCTTTGAAATTGCAAAACGTGGTTTGCTTTGAAAATGCAAAAGGTGGTTTGTTTTGAAAATGCAGAAGGTGGTTAATTTTGAAAATGGAAAAGGTGGTTGTCTTTCAAAATGCAAAAGGTGGTTTGCTTAGAAAATGCATAAGGTGATTTGCTTTGAAAATACAAAAGGTGGTTTGCTTTGAAAATGCAAAAGTTGGTTTGCTGGTTTGCTTTAAAAATGCAAAAGGAGATTTACTTTGAAAATGGAAAAGGTTGTTTGCTTTGAAAAGGTGGTTTGCTTTGAAAATGCAGAAGGTGGATTGCTTTGAAAATGCAAAAAGGTTTGCTTTTAAAATGCAGTAGGTGGTTTGCTTTGAAAATGGAAAAGGTGGTTTGCATTGAAAATGCAAAAGGTGGCTTGTTTTCAAATTGCAAAAAGTCGTTTGCTTTGAAAATGCAAAAGTGGTTTGCTTTGCAAATACAAAAGGTGGTTTGCTTTGAAAATGCAAAAGGTGGTTTGCTTTGAAAAGGTGGTTTGCTTTGAAAATGCAAAAGATGGTTTGCTTTTAAAATACAAAAGGTGGTTTGCTTTGAAAATGCAAAAGGTGGGTTGCATTGAAAATGCAAAAAGGTTTGTTTTTAAAATACAGTAGGTGGTTTGCTTTGAAGATGGGAAAGTTGGTTTGCTTCGAAAATGCAAAAGGCGGTTTAAAAGCAAACCTTTTTGCATTTTCAAAGCAAACCACCTTTTGCATTTTCAAAGCAAACCATCTTTCGCATTTTCAAAGCAAACCACCTTTTGCATTTACGAAGCAATCCACCTTTGGAATTTTCAAAGCAAACCACCTTTTGCATTTTCAATGCAAAGCAGCAAACCACCTTTTGCATTTTCAAAGCAAACCACCTTTTGCATTTTCAAAACAAACCATCTTTTGCATTTTCAAAGCAAACCACCTTTTGCATTTTCAAAGCAAACCACCTTTTGCATTTACGAAGCAATCCACCTTTGGAATTTTCAAAGCAAACCACCTTTTGCATTTTCAAAACAAACCACCTTCTGCATTTTCAAAGGAAACGACCTTTTCCATTTTCAAAGGAAACCACCTTTTGCATTTTCAAAGCAAACCACTTTTTGGCATTTTTATACCGAACCACCCTTTGCATTTTCAAAGCAAACCACCTTTTCCATTTTCAAAGCAAACCACCTATTACATTTTAAAAGCAAACCTTTTTGCATTTTCCAAGCAAACCACCTTTTGCATTTTCAAAGCAAACCACCTTTTGCATTTTCAAAGCAAACCATCTTTTGCATTTACGAAGCAATCCACCTTTGGAATTTTCAAAGCAAACCACCTTTTGCATTTTCAAAACAAACCACCTTCTGCATTTTCAAAGCAAACGACCTTTTCCATTTTCAAAGCAAACCACCTTTTGCACTTTCAAAGCAAACGACCTTTTGCATTTTCAAAGCAAATCACCTTCTGCATTTTCAAAGCAAACCACCTTTTGCACTTACAAAGCAAACGACCTTTTGCATTTTCAAAGCAAACCACCTTTTCCATTTTCAAAGCAAACTACCATTTGCATTTTTAAAGCACATCACCTTTTCCATTTTCAAAGTAAACAACCTTTTTCATTTTCAATGCAAACCAGCAAACCAACTTTAGCATTTTCAAAGCAAACGACCTTTTAAATTTTCAAAGCAAACCACCTTTTCCATTTTCAAAGCAAACCACTTTTTGTCATTTTTATACCAAACCACCTTTTGCATTTTCAAAGCAAACCACGTTTTCCATTTTCAAAGCAAACCACCATTTGCATTTTCAAAGCAACCCACCTTTTGCATTTTAAAAGCAAACCACATTTTGTATTTTCAAAGCAAACCACCTTTTCCATTTTCAAAGCAAACCACTTTTTTACAATTTCAAAGCTAACCACCTTTTGCATTTTCAAAGCATACACATTTTACATTTTCAAAGCAAACCACCTACTGCATTTTAAAAGCAAACATTTTTGCATTTTCAAAGCAAACCACCTTTTGCATTTTCAAAGAAATCCACCTTTTGCATTTTCAAAGCATACACATTTTCCATTTTCAAAGCAAACCAACATTTGCCCTTCAAAGCAAACCACTATTTGCATTTTCGAAGCAAACCCTTTGCATTTTCAAAGCAAACCTTTTGCATTTTCAAAACAAACGACCTTTTTCATTTTCAAAGGAATCCACATTATGCATTTTCAAAGCAAACCACCTTTTCAAAGCAAACCACATTTTGCTTTTTCAAAGCAAACCACCTTTTGGATTTTCAAAGCTACCTTTTGCATTTTCAAAGCAAATCACCTTTTGCATATTAAAAGCAAGCCACCTTTTGCATTTTCAAAGCAAACAACCTTTTGTATTTTCAAAGCAAACCACCTTTTGCATTTTCAAAGCAAACCACCTTTTGTAATTTCAAAGCAAACCACCTTTTGCATTTTCAAAGCAAACCACTTTTTGCATTTTCAAAGCAAACCACCTTTTGCATTTACGAAGCAATCCACCTTTGTAATTTTCAAAGCAAACCACCTTTTGCATTTTCAAAACAAACCACCTTCTGCATTTTCAAAGCAAACGACCTTTTCCATTTTCAAAGCAAACCACCTTTTGCATTTTCAAAGCAAACCACTTTTTGGCATTTTTATACCGAACCACCCTTTGCATTTTCAAAGCAAACCACCTTTTCCATTTTCAAAGCAAACCACCTATTACATTTTAAAAGCAAATCTTTTTGCATTTTCAAAGCAAACCACCTTTTGCATTTTCAAAGCAAACCATCTTTTCCATTTTCAAAGCAAACCACCTTTTGCTTTTTCAAAGCAAATCACCTTTTGCATTTTCAAAACAAACGACCTTTTGCATTTTCAAAGCAAACCACATTTTGCATTTTCAAAGCAAACCAACTTTTGGCATTTTTATAGCAAACCACATTTTCAATTTTGAAAGCAAACCAACATTTGCCCTTCAAAGCAAACCGCTAATTGCATTTTCGAAGCAAACCCTTTGCATTTTCAAAGCAAACCTTTTGCATTTTCAAAACAAACCACCTTTTTCATTTTCAAAGCATACCACCTTTTGCATTTTCATAGCAAACCACCTTTTGCATTTTCAAAGAAAACCACCTTTTGCATTTTCAAAGTCAACTTCCTTTTGCATTTCCATTGAAAACTAGATTTTGCATTTTCAATGCAAACCAGCAAACCATCTTTTGCATTTTCAAAGAATCGACCTTTTGCATTTTCAAAGCAAACGACCTTTTGCATTTTCAAAGCAAACCACCTTTTCCATTTTCAAAGCAAACCACCATTTGCATTTTCAAAGCACATCACCTTTTCCATTTTCAAAGTAAACCACCTTTTGCATTTTCAATGCAAACCAGCAAACCAACTTTTGCATTTTCAAAGCAAACGGCCATTTAAATTTTCAAAGCAAACCACCTTTTGCATTTTCAAAGCAAACCACCTTTTCCATTTTCAAAGCAAACCACCATTTGCATTTTCAAAGCACATCACCTTTTCCATTTTCAAAGTAAACCACCTTTTGCATTTTCAATGCAAACCAGCAAACCGACTTTTGCATTTTCAAAGCAAACGACCTTTTACATTTTTAAAGCAAACCACCTTTTCCATTTTCAAAGCAAACCACTTTTTGTCATTTTTATACCAAACCACCTTTTGTATTTTCAAAGCAAACCACCTTTTGCATTTTCAAAGCAAACCACCTTTTGTAATTTCAAAGCAAACCACCTTTTGCATTTTCAAAGCAAACCACTTTTTGCATTTTCAAAGCAAACCACCATTGCTTTTTCAAAGCAAACGGCCTTTTAAACCTTTTGCATTTTCAAAGCAAACCACCATTTGCATTTTCAAAGCAATCCACCTTTTGCATTTTCAAAGCAATGCACCTTTTGCATTTTCAAAGCAAACCACCTTTTGCATTTTCAAAGCAAACCACTTTTTGCATTTTCAAAGCAAACCACCATTGCTTTTTCAAAGCAAACGGCCTTTTAAACCTTTTGCATTTTCATAACAAACCACCATTTGCATTTTCAAAGCAATCCACCTTTTGCATTTTCAAAGCAATGCACCTTTTGCATTTTCAAAGCAAACCACCTATTCAAAGCAAACCACCTTTTGCATTTTCAAAGCAAATCACCTTTTGCATTTTCAAAACAAACGACCTTTTGCATTTTCAAAGCAAGCCACATTTTGCATTTTCAAAGCAAACCAACTTTTGGCATTTTTATAGCAAACCACATTTTCCATTTTGAAAGCAAACCAACATTTGCCCTGCAAAGCAAACCACTATTTGCATTTTCGAAGCAAACACTTTGCATTTTCAAAGCAAACCTTTTGCATTTTCAAAACAAACCACCTTTTTCATTTTCAAAGCATACCACCTTTTGCATTTTCATAGCAAACCACCTTTTGCATTTTCAAAGAAAACCACCTTTTGCATTTTCAAAGTAAACTTCCTTTTGCATTTCCATTGAAAACTAGATTTTGCATTTTCAATGCAAACCAGCAAACCATCTTTTGCATTTTCAAAGAATCGACCTTTTGCATTTTCAAAGCAAACGACCTTTTGCATTTTCAAAGCAAACCACCTTTTCCATTTTCAAAGCAAACCACCATTTGCATTTTCAAAGCACATCACCTTTTCCATTTTCAAAGTAAACCACCTTTTGCATTTTCATTGCAAACCAGCAAACCAACTTTTGCATTTTCAAAGCAAACGGCCATTTAAATTTTCAAAGCAAACCACCTTTTGCATTTTCAAAGCAAACCACCTTTTCCATTTTCAAAGCAAACCACCATTTGCATTTTCAAAGCACATCACCTTTTCCATTTTCAAAGTAAACCACCTTTTGCATTTTCAATGCAAACCAGCAAACCAACTTTTGCATTTTCAAAGCAAACGACCTTTTAAATTTTCAAAGCAAACCACCTTTTGCATTTTCAAAGCAAACCACCTTTTCCATTTTCAAAGCAAACCACCATTTGCATTTTCAAAGCACATCACCTTTTCCATTTTCAAAGTAAACCACCTTTTGCATTTTCAATGCAAACCAGCAAACCGACTTTTGCATTTTCAAAGCAAACGACCTTTTACATTTTTAAAGCAAACCACCTTTTCCATTTTCAAAGCAAACCACTTTTTGTCATTTTTATACCAAACCACCTTTTGTATTTTCAAAGCAAACCACCTTTTGCATTTTCAAAGCAAACCACCTTTTGTAATTTCAAAGCAAACCACCTTTTGCATTTTCAAAGCAAACCACTTTTTGCATTTTCAAAGCAAACCACCATTGCTTTTTCAAAGCAAACGGCCTTTTAAACCTTTTGCATTTTCAAAGCAAACCTCCTTTTGCATTTCCATTGAAAACTAGATTTTGCATTTTCAATGCAAACCAGCAAACCATCTTTTGCACTTTCAAAGAAACGACCTTTTGCATTTTCAAAGCAAACGACCTTTTGCATTTTCAAAGCAAACCACCTTTTCCATTTTCAAAGCAAACCACCATTTGCATTTTCAAAGCACATCACCTTTTCCATTTCCAAAGTAAACCACCTTTTGCATTTTCAATGCAAACCAGCAAACCAACTTTTGCATTTTCAAAGCAAACGACCTCTCTCTCTGTCAATTTCAATATTAATTTTGAATTTTCAATTAAAAAAAACTTTATTGGCATGATAAAATACCGTTATATTGCCAAAGTATAAAACCACCTTTTGCATTTTCAATGCAAACCAGCAAACCAACTTTTGCATTTTCAAAGCAAACGACCTTTTAAATTTTCAAAGCAAACCACCTTTTCCATTTTCAAAGCAAACCACTTTTTGTCATTTTTATACCAAACCATCTTTTGCATTTTCAATGCAAACCACACTTTCCATTTTCAAAGCAAACCACCATTAGCATTTTCTAAGCAAACCACCTTTTGCATTTTAAAAGCAAACTACCTTTTGCATTTTCAAAGCAAACCACATTTTGTATTTTCAAAGCAAACTACCTTTTCCATTTTCAAAGCAAACCACCTTTTGCATTTTCAAAGCATACACATTTTCCATTTTCAAAGCAAACCAACATTTGCCCTTCAAAGCAAACCACTATTTGCATTTTCGAAGCAAACCCTTTGCATTTTCAAAGCAAACCTTTTGCATTTTCAAAACAAACCACCTTTTTTCATTTTCAAAGCAAACCACATTATGCATTTTCAAAGCAAACCACCTTTTCAAAGCAAACCACCTTTTGCTTTTTCAAAGCAAACCACCTTTTGGATTTTCAAAGCAAACAACCTTTTGTATTTTCAAAGCAAACCACCTTTTGCATTTTCAAAGCATACCACCTTTTGTATTTTCAAAGCAAACCACCTTTTGCATTTTCAAAGCAAACCACTTTTTGCAATTTCAAAGCAAACCACCTTTTGCATTTTGGAAGCAAATCACCTTTTCCATTTTCAAAGCAAACCACCTACTGTATTTTAAAAGCAAATCTTTTTGCATTTTCAAAGCAAACCACCTTTTGCATTTTCAAAGCAAACCACCTTTTGCATTTTAATAACAAACCACCTTCTGCTTCTTCAAAACAAACCATCTTTTGCATTTTCAAAGCAAACAACCTTTTGCATTTTCAAAGCAAACCGCCTTTTGCAATTTCAAACCAAGCCACCTTTTGCATTTTCAAAGCAAACCACTATTTGCATTTTCAAAGCAAACCAACATTGCTTTTTCAAAGCCCACCACCTTTTGCATTTTCAAAGTAAACCACCTTTTGCATTTTCAATGCAAAGCAGCAAACCACCTTTTGCATTTTCAAAGCAAACCACATTTTACATTTTCAAAGCAAACCACCTTCAGCATTTTCAAAACAAACCACCTTTTGCATTTTCAAAGCAAACCACCTTTTGCATTTTCAAAGCAAACCATCTTTTGCATTTTCAAAGCAAACCACCTTTTGCATTTTCAAAGCAAACCACCTTTTGCATTTACGAAGCAATCCACCTTTGGAATTTTCAAAGCAAACCACCTTTTGCATTTTCAAAACAAACCACCTTCTGCATTTTCAAAGCAAACGACCTTTTCCATTTTCAAAGGAAACCACGTTTTGCATTTTCAAAGCAAACCACTTTTTGGCATTTTTATACCGAACCACCCTTTGCATTTTCAAAGCAAACCACCTTTTCCATTTTCAAAGCAAACCACCTATTACATTTTAAAAGCAAACCTTTTTGCATTTTCAAAGCAAACCACCTTTTGCATTTTCAAAGCAAACCACCTTTTGCATTTTCAAAGCAAACCATCTTTTGCATTTACGAAGCAATCCACCTTTGGAATTTTCAAAGCAAACCACCTTTTGCATTTTCAAAACAAACCACCTTCTGCATTTTCAAAGCAAACGACCTTTTCCATTTTCAAAGCAAACCACCTTTTGCACTTTCAAAGCAAACGACCTTTTGCATTTTCAAAGCAAATCACCTTCTGCATTTTCAAAGCAAACCACCTTTTGCACTTACAAAGCAAACGACCTTTTGCATTTTTAAAGCACATCACCTTTTCCATTTTCAAAGTAAACAACCTTTTTCATTTTCAATGCAAACCAGCAAACCAACTTTAGCATTTTCAAAGCAAACGACCTTTTAAATTTTCAAAGCAAACCACCTTTTCCATTTTCAAAGCAAACCACTTTTTGTCATTTTTATACCAAACCACCTTTTGCATTTTCAAAGCAAACCACGTTTTCCATTTTCAAAGCAAACCACCATTTGCATTTTTAAAGCAACCCACCTTTTGCATTTTAAAAGCAAACCACATTTTGTATTTTCAAAGCAAACCACCTTTTCCATTTTCAAAGCAAACCACTTTTTGCAATTTCAAAGCTAACCACCTTTTGCATTTTCAAAGCATACACATTTTCCATTTTCAAAGCAAACCACCTACTGCATTTTAAAAGCAAACATTTTTGCATTTTCAAAGCAAACCACCTTTTGCATTTTCAAAGAAATCCACCTTTTGCATTTTCAAAGCATACACATTTTCCATTTTCAAAGCAAACCAACATTTGCCCTTCAAAGCAAACCACTATTTGCATTTTCGAAGCAAACCCTTTGCATTTTCAAAGCAAACCTTTTGCATTTTCAAAGAAAACCACCTTTTGCATTTTCAAAGTAAACTTCCTTTTGCATTTCCATTGAAAACTAGATTTTGCATTTTCAATGCAAACCAGCAAACCATCTTTTGCATTTTCAAAGAAACGACCTTTTGCATTTTCAAAGCAAACGACCTTTTGCATTTTCAAAGCAAACCACCTTTTCCATTTTCAAAGCAAACCACCATTTGCATTTTCAAAGCACATCACCTTTTCCATTTTCAAAGTAAACCACCTTTTCCATTTTCAATGCAAACCAGCAAACCAACTTTTGCATTTTCAAAGCAAACGACCTGTAAAATTTTCAAAGCAAACCACCTTTTGCATTTTCAAAGCAAACCACCTTTTCCATTTTCAAAGCAAACCACCATTTGCATTTTCAAAGCACATCACCTTTTCCATTTTCAAAGTAAGCCACCTTTTGCATTTTCAATGCAAACCAGCAAACCAACTTTTGCATTTTCAAAGCAAACGACCTTTTAAATTTTCAAAGCAAACCACCTTTTGCATTTTCAAAGCAAACCACCTTTTCCATTTTCAAAGCAAACCACCATTTGCATTTTCAAAGCACATCACCTTTTCCATTTTCAAAGTAAACCACCTTTTGCATTTTCAATGCAAACCAGCAAACCGACTTTTGCATTTTCAAAGCAAACGACCTTTTACATTCATAAAGCAAACCACCTTTTCCATTTTCAAAGCAAACCACTTTTTGTCATTTTTATACCAAACCACCTTTTGCATTTTCAAAGCAAACCACGTTTTCCATTTTCAAAGCAAACCACCATTTGTATTTTCAAAGCAATCCACCTTTTGCATTTTCAAAGCAATGTACCTTTTTGCATTTTCAAAGCAAACCACCTATTCAAAGCAAACCACCTTTTGCATTTTCAAAGCAAATCACCTTTTGCATTTTCAAAACAAACGACCTTTTGCATTTTCAAAGCAAGCCACATTTTGCATTTTCAAAGCAAACCAACTTTTGGCATTTTTATAGCAAACCACATTTTCCATTTTGAAAGCAAACCAACATTTGCCCTGCAAAGCAAACCACTATTTGCATTTTCGAAGCAAACACTTTGCATTTTCAAAGCAAACCTTTTGCATTTTCAAAACAAACCACCTTTTTCATTTTCAAAGCATACCACCTTTTGCATTTTCATAGCAAACCACCTTTTGCATTTTCAAAGAAAACCACCTTTTGCATTTTCAAAGCAAACCTCCTTTTGCATTTCCATTGAAAACTAGATTTTGCATTTTCAATGCAAACCAGCAAACCATCTTTTGCACTTTCAAAGAAACGACCTTTTGCATTTTCAAAGCACATCACCTTTTCCATTTTCAAAGTAAACCACCTTTTGCATTTTCAATGCAAACCAGCAAACCAACTTTTGCATTTTCAAAGCAAACGACCTTTTAAATTTTCAAAGCAAACCACCTTTTGCATTTTCAAAGCAAACCACCTTTTCCATTTTCAAAGCAAACCACCATTTGCATTTTCAAAGCACATCACCTTTTCCATTTTCAAAGTAAACCACCTTTTGCATTTTCAATGCAAACCAGCAAACCGACTTTTGCATTTTCAAAGCAAACGACCTTTTACATTTTTAAAGCAAACCACCTTTTCCATTTTCAAAGCAAACCACTTTTTGTCATTTTTATACCAAACCACCTTTTGTATTTTCAAAGCAAACCACCTTTTGCATTTTCAAAGCAAACCACCTTTTGTAATTTCAAAGCAAACCACCTTTTGCATTTTCAAAGCAAACCACTTTTTGCATTTTCAAAGCAAACCACCATTGCTTTTTCAAAGCAAACGGCCTTTTAAACCTTTTGCATTTTCAAAGCAAACCACCATTTGCATTTTCAAAGCAATCCACCTTTTGCATTTTCAAAGCAATGCACCTTTTGCATTTTGAAAGCAAACCACCTTTTGCATTTTCAAAGCAAACCACTTTTTGCATTTTCAAAGCAAACCACCATTGCTTTTTCAAAGCAAACGGCCTTTTAAACCTTTTGCATTTTCAAAGCAAACCACCATTTGCATTTTCAAAGCAATCCACCTTTTGCATTTTCAAAGCAATGCACCTTTTGCATTTTCAAAGCAAACCACCTATTCAAAGCAAACCACCTTTTGCATTTTCAAAGCAAATCACCTTTTGCATTTTCAAAACAAACGCCCTTTTGCATTTTCAAAGCAAGCCACATTTTGCATTTTCAAAGCAAACCAACTTTTGGCATTTTTATAGCAAACCACATTTTCCATTTTGAAAGCAAACCAACATTTGCCCTGCAAAGCAAACCACTATTTGCATTTTCGAAGCAAACACTTTGCATTTTCAAAGCAAACCTTTTGCATTTTCAAAACAAACCACCTTTTTCATTTTCAAAGCATACCACCTTTTGCATTTTCATAGCAAACCACCTTTTGCATTTTCAAAGAAAACCACCTTTTGCATTTTCAAAACAAACCTCCTTTTGCATTTCCATTGAAAACTAGATTTTGCATTTTCAATGCAAACCAGCAAACCATCTTTTGCACTTTCAAAGAAACGACCTTTTGCATTTTCAAAGCAAACGACCTTTTGCATTTTCAAAGCAAACCACCTTTTCCATTTTCAAAGCAAACCACCATTTGCATTTTCAAAGCACATCACCTTTTCCATTTCCAAAGTAAACCACCTTTTGCATTTTCAATGCAAACCAGCAAACCAACTTTTGCATTTTCAAAGCAAACGACCTCTCTCTCTGTCAATTTCAATATTAATTTTGAATTTTCAATTAAAAAAAACTTTATTGGCATGATAAAATACCGTTATATTGCCAAAGTATAAAACATATCATACATATTTAAAATGCATAAATATAAGTACAAGTATACAGTGCACGGATAGATATGTCCCTGTGCATAAACTCGCAATAGACCTATAGCCCTTTATTGATGGCTTTCCCTCTGTCTCTCTCTCTCTCTCTGTCTGTCTCACTGTCTTTCTCTGTCTCTCTCTCTCGCTCCCTCTTTCTCTGTCTGTCTCTCTCTCTCTCTCTCTTTCTCTCTCTCTGTCTCTGGCTCTCCCTGGCTCTCTCTCACTCTCTGCCTCTCTCTCTGTCTCTGTCGCTCTCTCTGGCTCTCTCTCTCTCTCTGTCTGTCTCTCTGTCTCTCTTTATCTGTCTTTTCTCTCTCCATCTCTCTCGCTCTCTCTCTTTTTCTCTGTCTCTCTCTCTCTCGCCCCTCTCACTCTCTCTGTCACTCCCTCTCTGTCTCTCTCTTTCTCTGTTTGTCTCTGTCTGCCTCACTTTCTCTCTCTCTCTCTGTCTCTCTCTCTCCATCTGTCTCTCTTTCTCTCTCTCTGTTTCTCTCTGTCTGTCACTTTCTTTCTCTCTCTCTCTCTGTCTCTCCCTCTCTGTCTCTCTCTCTGTCTCTCTCTCTCTCTCTGTCTGTCTCTCTCTCTGTCTGTCTGTCTCTCTCTTTGTGTCTCTCTGTCTGTCTCTCTCTCCCTCTCTGTCTCTCTCTGTCTCTCTCTCTCTGTCTGTCTCTCTCTTTGTGTCTCTCTCTTTGTGTCTCTCTCTGTGTATCTCTCTGTCTATCTCTCTCTCTGTCTCTCTCTCTCTCTGTCTCCCTCTCTCTCTCTCTCTGTATTGAGTCTAAAAGTTGGGAGGTCACGTTGCAGTTGTACAAGACGTTGGTGAGGCGTTCAGTTCTGTGCACCGTGTTACAGGAAAGATGTCGTCGAGCTTGGAAAGGGCGCGGAGAAGATTTACGAGGATGTTGCCGGGACTTGAGGGGCCTTAGCTACAGGGAGAGTTTGGGGCAGGGCTGGGACTCTATTCCTTGGAGCGCAGGAGGATGAGGGATGATCTTATTGAGGTGTACAAATCACCAGATGAATAGATCGGGGAGACGCACAAAGTCTCTTGCCCAGAGTAGGGGAATCGAGGACCCGAGGACACAGGTTTAAGGTGAGAGACCCGGGGGTGGGGAAAAATTGAATAGGAATCCGAGCGGCAACTTTTCTACACAGAGGGTGGTGTGTTATGAATCGAGCTGCCGGAGGAGGTAGTTGAGGCTGGGACTATAACAACACTTGGACAGGTACATGGATAGGACAGGTTTGGAGAGATATGGGCAGCAGGTGGGATTAGTGTAGATGGGGCATGTTGGTCAATGTGGCAAGTTGGGCCGAAGGGCCTGTTTCCACGCTGTATCTCTCTCTCTGTATGTCTTTCTCTCTCTCTCTGTTTCTCTCTCTCTCTCTCTCTCTCTCTCTCTGTGCTAGAGGGGATTTGGGTGAACGTAGACCCGGTTCAGACAATGCCAACTGCGGGCTGGCGGGGGGATCGGCCTGCAAGTGCCTGTGCATGCTCCCCCTGCTGCATTGAAGGGAATGCATACATCACTTAGGTATGTTACAATACTTGCCTTCAGCGGCGCTGTAATTCTGTCACTGGCCGTGTGCGCGATTTTGGCGCCTTTAAGGGGGGGCGGGGTTGAAGCGCGGGTTTCTCCTCCCTTGTCCTGAATTATACTTTGTTGGAGTACCAGCTTTTGTGGAAGAATCGTTCCGAGTGCTGTTTTGCGTAGTTTGTTTTAAAAATCTCCCAACAAGTTCTGCGTTGGAATCATTTTAAAATCATCTTCTGAAGCGTCAACGCCAACAACGGGGACGGATTTCACACAAGGGAAAGGTAAACGAAAGTGCTTTATTTTAATGTATAAACGTTCTCCTTAAGAGGCCTTTAATTCACATTTTTACATGCGACACGGTGATTTTCCCCCCCGAACTAACGGCAATAATTTTCATGCCAATACGGGGTTAAATTCACCGCAAATGAACGTTCCAAATGATCGCGTTGCAGAAATCCCCATTCGCAAGATGATATAAATTCCCATTAATTTACTGGTATTAAACATTCAATTTCTTCCATTTGGCCTATAAATCCATGACAATGAGATAAAAAAATTATGTTATATTGTGAATTCTTGTGTGAATGTTATTTGGACACTTAAGCTTTTTAAAAATGTTAATATTTTCTTAAATAAATGGATAGATGTTTAAATCTAGTAATTGAATTTAGATGAAACTGATGATTTTCTTGTTGAGTATTTACTATTTGTTTTAGCATTTAATTTTTATCATTTCTACCTTTTTTTCTAAAGCTGTAAATAATAACTTGTTTCTGTTAATGATGTTCAGTGTTTTTTTTTAAATTTACATTGTAAATAGATGTCTCCAAAGAAGAAATGCAAAATTGACAATCCAAAAGCCCAGACAGGCATAGCTAGAGTTCAACTTGAAGAGAAGTTCTCTGTCATGCCTGAGTCTAAGAGGGATCTTAAAAATGGACACATCTTCTACTTGTATACCTCGTTTGGAAAAAGTCAGCCTGAAACAGAGAAATCGCTGAGTTCACATTTCTCTTTGTCGGATGCAGAAGGCTATTCATTTGTTACTGTTAAGTTTAAAGTGAAGACTCTCGTTAACCGGACTTTGCTTAAGTTTAAAAAACTCACCAATCCCAAGGAACTTGGAGTATTTATGGAAATTTGTGATGAAACTTTTAAACTTCCAGAAGGCAGTCAACACATTTCTTTCGATGACATTCCACTGCCTGGTGCTCAAGATCCTGAATCCTTGACATCTGCCGAAAGCCAAGTGCCCATATTTCAAGACACTAAGGACATGGGCGATGACAGTCATAGTCTGCATCCTCCACTGAATCTAGCAATGTCAACGACACCTGCTGCCTCTCCTGAACCAATGCCATCGACATCTAGTGTTTCAAAAAGATGTAGCAGAGAATTTCTAAGTCTTTCACCAGGGAAACAAAAATTGACCAAAAGACTAAAGTATATGTACGAATCCAGGGCTGCTCTTTCAACAAAGTATCACACAAAGATCAGTGAACTTAGGGCACGGTTGAAAACTCCCAAACGTATAATTAATCAAGCCTTAAAGAGAAAGCAAAACCAAATAGATTTAAAGGACAGAAAGATTCAGGAACTTAAAACCAAATTACGTGATAATACTTCTGCACGAGTGCTTGCTAACACCAAGGCAGAGTTTTTGAAACTTAAAAAAGCACACAGACAATTGCTGATGTTTCGTGACAGTACGAAAAAGAGGAAAACTGTTTCAATTCACCAGTACAGAAAAGTTCATGAAAATTTAAAGGACAGGGAAGAGGATGTGAGACGCCTCGAATTTGACAATCTTGTCCTGAAAGAAACAATCGAAAATCTGCAGGCTGCCAGTATTGTCAAGGCAAAGGTGGGCCAGAAAACCTACTCCTCAACAATAAGGATGCATGTGTTTGACTGTATTGTAAACAAAACTCCCACAGCAAACATTCCAATCCTGATAAGCCAGTTCTACAAGCGGAGTGGACTTCATCTGGATTATGTTCCTCGACGCAGTGCAGTTGAAGTTATGGCCCGAGAATTGGGAGCTATTGTTGAGTTGCGAACAGCAGAGATGCTCCTTGCAACAAGGGGTTTGACTGTGGGGTTTGATGCAACCACCCAGGAAGAGACCCCCCATTAAGTGTTAATTTCACCACCACAAACAAATGTCTCTCTGCAGCAGTTGATGAATTGGCTGGTGGGACTGCTGAGGACTATGCACAACATATTTGCGAAACAATTGACAATTTGTGTAAAACTTACATTTATTTTAATGAGCAAACAAATTTTCAAGATACAAGACAAAAGATAATCGACAACATTTCAAACACAATGAGTGACAGGTGTGCAGCTAATCATGCTGCTATTAGAATTGTGAGTAGTGAGTGGGGTAAATATTTGAACGAGCTCTACTGCCACTTGCATCCTCTTGACTCCATTGCTACATCAGTTCGCTCAGCCCTAAAAATGCAGAAACAATCCGGAGGACAATTCTTATTTGGGAAAGACTGTCTAGCAGTAAATGCCATACTGCAGATGAGCAAACTTAGATACAAAAACGGAAAAGGGGATCCAAAAGGATTTGTCGCATTTTTAGATGACAGGAACATCCCCGAGGTGTCCTCCCACGGTACCGTGGCAACAGATTGCACATACTGTTTCATATTAGTGGCAAGCTGATAGAATATTATGATGACTTTGTAGCACTGCTGAATAGCGGAACATCCTGTGGGGGGTTGAAAAGCGCCATCCTCCATGACTTCACCCAGGCTGAAGCAAAAGTAGAACCAGATATTGGGCTTACTTGGCAAATATCTGACTGGGCCTTGGATGAAACGCGTCTACACTTCAAGCCAGAATCAGATCAACCATGTTGATGGCATCAAAGTGGTTAAAGGGGTGATTGCTGCTCTAAAGGAAGCCACAGAAAATCCAGAGAACATGATATTGGCAAGGGAAGATTTCTTCGGTGAGGAGGTACATCTTGACGCCACATTGAAAAAACTTTGGGAGCTACCAATACATCCAC
>JAXLNO010000559.1:0-55000 GCA_038087875.1 Malacoraja senta
CTTCACTGCAGGAGCTTCAATGCAGGAACCTGCTCCACTGCAGCATCTGCTCCGCTGCAATCTCTGCTCCCCTGCAACAGATGCTCCACTGTAACAGCAGCAACTCCATTGCAATATCTGCATGCGCGCTGACGTTGACGTCGAGCCCAAGCCCCGCCCCTCCCCCTCAGCGACGCGGCGGCCTCAGCCCCTCCACCTCAACGACGCGGCGGCCTCAGCCCCTCCCCCTCAGCGACGCGGCGGCCTCAGCCCCTCCCCCTCAACGACGCGGCGGCCCCAGCCCCTCCCCCTCAGCGACGCGTCGGCCTCAGCCCCTCCCCCTCAGCGACGCGGCGGCCTCAGCCCCTCCCCCTCAGCGACGCGGCGGCCTCAGCCCCTCCCCCTCAGCGACGCGACGGCCTCAGCCCCTCCCCCTCAGCGACGCGACGGCCCCAGCCCCTCCCCCTCAGTGACGCGGCGGCCTCAGCCCCTCCCCCTTTAGGCCTCCTTTTAAGAATGAAAGTGGCAAGAATACCAAAAGAAATCTTGTCATAAAGGTAAGAACAGAAATCATTCCCAGCATAAAGGAGAAGTGAGAATACGCTTTTATGAATTAACAGTGGTTCTACATTAGCATTTTATTTTCTACAAGACAGAAATGACAGCTGTTTAGAAAATTCATCATCACTGCTGTGGAGTCAGGTGCTAACATTCACAAATATATTTATATTGTTGAAAGTGATCAATTGTTCCCACATTTTCCCACATTTGCTGACAATATCAAACTTCATTTCAGAGTAGAGTATGAAAGGTGAGAGCTCAATGAAATATTACACACTAGGCAGTTACTGCTTCTATTACTAGTTGAGTTGAGTATCTCAGTTAATAATGCGATGGAAGAAATAATCGAGAAGAGTAGAAACAATATATTTGTGTCCTTATGAATCACAGTTTCAACAAAATGTCTCATCACAGCTCACGTCATATACAGGGGAGGACAAAAGAGATTTGGGAGGAGCTACTGAAGAAACAAAGGAAGGCACAGTGTTGGTTAAAAGAATCAAAAGAGCAACAGGTAATTCTGTTTGTAAAAGTGAAACTCAAAATGAGTGACTCCTGTGCATTACAGTAAATAATTGAGATGAGATAATGATCATCTGACTACCACCATGTCATTTAAATTCAATTCATAGAACATGTTGCATATTATGTAACTAACTTCCATATTTTACAGGTCAACCACTTATCTGACTTGAAACAATGTCATTAGGTTTATTTTTGGCTTTCTTTTTCCAGTTGTCTCCACCAGAAAGACTTCGGGATCTACAAGCGAGGAAACAACCAAAGAGACAGAAAAAATAAGTTATAATTTACGAAATAAGGAGAGAATAATTTACACAGAACAACGGGAGCTCTGTGATGATGATTACCTTTGTATGTCCAAAGTAACCAATCTATTTCTTCATTAGGAGCATTGTAGTGATGGCACGGTGCATTGGTAGCCAGGGCAATGGTGGAACAATGCAGGCTTTGGTTCAAGAGCACAGACTTGTGTTCGCTCATCAACTAATTTTTCTTTTAACATTAATCACAATTACTTTCCATAATAATTGTTGTTAACTTCTGGAATTTTGTCAGACATTGGAATCTGACATTGATTCCCCAGTAAACTGACAGTGACTGTTTGAAGGAAGTGTGGTTCATGCCCAATTTATGTAAGGCACTTTGCTGGATACTTTGGGACATTATAAAGGAAGTGAAAGTAAGAGAGTATTGCTTTGAGGATTATTAATATGATCAGAATGACCAACTTATATCACCAAAAATATTAATCAAATTGTTGTGGACAAAAATGTTGGAGAAACTCAGCAGGTGAGGCAGCATCTATGGAGCGAAGGAATAGGTGACGTTTCGGGTCGAGACCCTTCTTCAGACTGATGTGGGGGTGGGGGGGGGACGGGAAGAAGAAAGAAAGAGGCGGAGACAGTGGGCTGTGGGAGAGCTAGGAAGCGGAGGGGAAAGAGAGATAAAGCAAGGACTTCCTGAAATTGGAGGTCAATATCCGTACCGCTGGGGTGTAAACTACCCCAGCAAAATATGAGGTGCTGCTCCTCCAATTTGCGGTTGGACTCACTCTGGCCATGATAGAAAGGTTGGATTCGGAATGGGAGGTTAAGTTGAAGTGCTGAGCCACCGGGAGATCAGATTGGTTATTGCGAACTGAGCAGAGGTGTTGGGCGAAGCGATCGCCAATCCTACGCTTGGTCTCACGGATGTAGAGCAGCTGACACCTAGAGCAGCGGATGCAATAGATGAGGTTGGAGGAGGTGCAGTTGAACCACTGCCGCACCTGGAAAAACTGCTTAGGTCCTTGGATGGAGTCAAGTGGGGAGGTAAAGTGACAAGTGTAGCATTTCCTGCGGTTGCAAGGGAAAGTGCCAGGCGAGGGGGTGGTTTGGGTGGAAAGGGACGAATTGACCAGGGAGTTACGGAGGGAGCGGTCTCTGCCGAAAACCGAAAGGGGAGGAGATGGGAAGATGTGGCAAGTGATGGAATCCCGTTGGAGGTGGCGAAAATGTCAGAAGATTATCTGTTGTATGTGACGGCTGGTAGGGTGGAAGGTGAGGACAAGGGGGACTCTGTCCTTGTTACGAGTGCGGGGATGGGGAGTGAGAGCCGAGTTACGGGGTATAGAAGAGACCCTGGTAAGAGCCTCATCTATAGTCGAAGAGGGGATCCCTGTTCCCTAAAGAATGAGGACATCTCCCATGCCCTCACCTCATCCTGGGTGCAGATGCGGCATAGAAGGAGGAATTGGGGATAGAGTCCTTACAGGAAGCAGGGTGGGAAGAAGTGTAGTCCAGATAGCCATGGGAGTAAGTGGGTTTATAGTAGATGTCGGTCAGTAGTTTGTTAACGGCAATGGAGATAGAGAGGTCTAGAAACGGGAAGGAGATGTCGGAAATGGTCCAGGTGATTTGAGTGCCGGATGGAAGTTAGTGGTGAAATGGATGAAGTCAGTGAGTTGTGCATGAGTGCAGGAAGTAGCACCAATGCAGTCATCAATGTAGCGGAGGTAGTTCGGGGATAGGGCCACGGTACGTCTCGAACCAGGATTGTTTGACATAGTCTACAATGAGGCAGGCATAGCTGGGGTCCATGCGCGTGCCCATAGCTACGCCTTGGATTTGGAGGAAATGGGAGGAGTCAAAGGAAAAGTTGGAGGAGGCGGAGGAGAGTATCAGTAGACGGGGATTGGTTGGTTCTGTGGTCGAGGAAGACACGGAGATATTTAAGACCCTCCTGGTGGGGGATGTGGGTGTAGAGTGACTGAACATCCATAGAAACGTAGAAACATAGAAAAATAGGTGCAGCAGGAGGCCATTCGGCCCTTCGAGCCAGCACCACCATTTATTGCGATCATGGCTGATTGTCCCCAATCAATAACCCATGCCTGCCTTCTCCCCATACCCCTTGATTCCACTAGCCCCTAGAGCTCTATCTAACTCTCTCTTAAATCCATCCAGTGATTTGGCCTCCACTGCCCTCTGTGGCAGGAAATTCCACACATTCACAACTCTCTGGGTGAAAACATTTTTTCTCACCTCAGTCTTAAATGGCCTCCCCTTTATTCTAAGACTGTGGCCCCTGGTTCTGGACTCGCCCAACATTGGGAACATTTTTCCTGCATCAAGTTTGTCCAGTCCTTTTATAATTTTATATGTTTCTATAAGACCCCCCCCCCCCTCATCCTTCTAAACTCCAGTGAATACAGCATTTTGTTTCCTTTCTATATGAAGACTGAAGTTGTCCACAAATATATGATTTCCCTTTTGTGAAGTGCTCTATTTCGTTGACATTTTTTATTTATCTTCTCTCTTCTCCATGATCTCATTGAATGGCGGTGCTGGCTCGAAGGGCCGAATGGCCTACTCCTGCACCTGTTATTTGTTGTCTATTCCACCACATGATTTCCGGAGCCAAAACTGTTCATCATAGTTGCTGTCATGTAAAATTATATTAGTAGGGCCAACAAAGAGTAGGGATTAACGGGTCGCTTTCAGAATGGCAGGCAGGGGTACCGCAAGGCTCGGTGCTGGGACCGCAGCTATTTACAATATACATCAATGATTTAGATGAAGGGATTACAAGTAACATTAGCAAATTTGCAGATGACGCTAAGCTGGGTGGCAGTGTGAACTGTGAGGAGGATGCTATGAAAATGCAGGGTGACTTGGACAGGTTGGGTGAATGGGCAGATACATGGCAGATGCAGTTTAATGTGGATAAATGTGAGGTTATCCATTTTGGTAGCAAAAACTGGAAGGCAGATTATGGTGTCAAGTTGGGAAAAGGGGAAGTACAACGGGATCTGGGGTTCCTTGTTCATCAGTTAATGAAAGTAAGCATGCAGGTACAACAGGCAATGAATGGCATGTTGGCCTTCATAACAAGAAGAGTTGAGTTTTGGAGCAAAGAGGTCCTTCTGTAGTTGGGCCGGGTTCCGGCCAGGTCTCCGGAGCTGTCCTGAGTGCCCCCCCCCCAGGGGTGGCCAGAGAGGTCGGCAGCAATGATCCTCCGCTATAGGATCTTTGGTCGGGAGTCAGACGGGTGCAGTGCCCCCAGGCCCACAGCCAGCGCAGAGAAACAGCGCTAAACTGTAAAGATGCGTCATAACGCACTGTTCTTTACTACTGTTTATTCATAATACCCATTATACACATACTGCTCTGCCCTAGCTGTCCGTGGTCTGTCACTGGAACCAGAGAGAGAACTGGGTGGGAAGGTTGTAATTATACCAGTGATGTGGGGAGTGGTTAGTAGTGGTGAGGTCACTATGTTAAAGGTACATGCACATATCATCTACATCCTTGCCCTTGGAAATAATAAGCAATGCGAAGTGACAGGGCGACCACGTCTCATACGCTACGAGCAGGTGAGCAAACAGTTAAACAAATTCACCATAACGGATAGGCGGCCTGACCACCCGCCCGGACCGGGTACGCATTTCGCCATCCCACCCTTCTGCAGGCGAAGCATGAGCAGGGGCCGGCGCGGGGAGGGAACCGGGGAACCGGGAGGAGAACGAGAAAACGAGAAGGAGCAGGGGAAGCAGGAGCAGTAGCGGGAAGACAGGCAGGCGAGGGAGGACTAGCCGGAGGGGCAGGCAGCGTTGTCGACAGTGGGGGGTGGGGAAAGGGATCCGCAGGCGGCGGTGGTGGCTCGTTAACAAGCCGCAGATGTTGCCGGGACCGGCGGTAAATGGTACCGTCATGGTCGACAAGGTAGGACCGCGGCGAACCAGCAGTACCGACGACGATGGCAAGCCTGGGGTGACCGGAGGGGGATTGCATTCGGACAACTTGTCCTGAGATTAGAGGCGGGAGAGGACGACAAGACTTGTCGTGGGAGCGCCGTTGGATTTCTTGCTTGAGGGCAATGCGCTCCTGGACGGCAGCGGGACGGAGGACAGAGGGAACGAGGGACCGCTGGGTCACCGGGATCGGAGGTCTCGTAGTGCGAGACATCAGCTGTTGAGCTGGGGAGCCCAAGGCAGTGTCGCGGCAAATGTTTCGAAGGTTGAGGAGGGCCAAGTAAAAATCAGAATGGGACAGTCTACAATGTTCCAGCAAGTCCTTAGCACTGCGGACAGCGCGCTCTGCCAACCCGTTGCTTTGTAGGTTCTCTGGGCTGCTGGTATAGTGTCGGAAGTTCCATCTGGCTGCGAAACTCCGAAATTCTGCGCTCGAGAACTGGCCGCCGTTGTCCGATTAAAGACTTGCCGGGGTGCCATGGGTTCCGAAGTGGCGGCGCAGCTTGCCGATAACGGCCGAAGAGGTGAGGGAGTGCAGCTGGTCAACCTCGAACCAGCTGGAGTATGAGTCCACAAGAACCAGGAAATGCTTTCCACGCCACTCAAAAATGTCAGCGGCGACGGTCATCCAGGGCAGCTCGGGGGCAGGCTGTTGCAGAAGCGGCTGCCGTTGCTGATGGGGAGCGAGGCTATTGCAGACAGAGCAAGCGGAGACCCTATCCCGGATGTCTTGGGCCATGCCGGGCCAGTAGAACAAACTCTGGCCTGAGACAGGGTTGCCTCGGCCCCAGGATGACTGCCGTGGGCGGTATGAAAGTATTGGTCCCGCAGGGCAGCAGGCACAACGACCTTGTGTCCCTTCATGACCATGCCGTCGTGCAGCACAAGCTCGTCACGGACCAGGAAGTAGGGCACGACCCCAGGCGGCAAGGATGAACGACAGTCTGGCCAGCCCTGCCTGATGACGTCGGCAAGCTGCTGCAGGCAGGGTCCTTGGCAGTGTTGCTGACCAGGGACTGCATCTGCTGGGAAGGCACAATGTTGACGTTGAGCACCATCAGGTCAGACGATTCATATGGATGGCGATCAGTGGACGTTAGAGGTGCGCGGGACAGCGTGTCGGCCACAAACATGTCCTTGCCCTTGCGATATACAATTTTGAACGTAAAACGCTGGAGCTGCAGCATCATGCGCTGCAAACGGGACGAGGCAACGTGGATCGGCTTGTTGAGGATAGAGACCAGCGGCTGATGGTCGGTTTCGATCGTGAAGCTGTTTCCCAGAATATAGTCCTTGAACTTGGAGCAGGCAAACAGCACAGCAAGCAGCTCCTTCTCTATTTTGAGCATAGCGCTGCTCGGCAGGGGTCATGGTGTAGGAAGCGTAGGAATGGGCCATCGTGGAGCTGCAGGCAAGCAGCACCAAGACCGAACTTGGAGGCGTCGCAGGTAAGAACAATGGGGCGCCGCAGATCGAAGAATTGGAGAGTGGGGGCACTGGCCAGCCTGGACTTCAGGACGTCAAAAGCTGTCTGGTGATGCGGGAACCAAACCCAGGCAGTGTCCTTCTTGATCAACTCCCTCAGGGGCGCGCTCAGCTCGCTGAGGTCGGGGATAAACTTCCCAAGTAATTAACCATGCCCAGGAAACGTTGTAGGCTGGCCACGTCGGTGGGCGAAGACATATCGGAGACCGCTACTGTCTTCTACGGGTCGGGCTTCAGCCCCGATGCAGTAAAAACGTGGCCCACATAGGTGACCTCCGGGACGCGGAACCGGCACTTCATTGGGTTTAGTTTGAGGTTGATTTCGCGGGCCCGGTCCAGGACTCGACGGAGGTGGAGATCGTGCTCAGCAACGTCTTTACCGTAGACCAGGATGTCGTCAACGATGATGGCACACGGCAGACCGATGAACAGCTGCTCCATCGTCCGCTGGAAGACCTCGCTGGCAGAGTTGATCCCAAATGGCATGCGGAGGAAACGGTACCTGCCGAAAGGTGTGCCGAAGGTAGTCAGGTAGGAGGACCGCTCGTCCAGCGGTATCTGCCAGAAGGAGCTCTTGGCATCGAGAACCGAGAAGACAGTGGCCGGGCCAACCTGCGCAGCGACGTCCTCCACTGTTCGCATGGGGTAATGAGGGCGTCGGATGGCAAGGTTAGGTCTTTGGGGTTGATGCAAATGCGAATTTCACTCTTGTCCTTTTTCGCCGCAACAACCATGGTGGAGACCCACTGGGTGGGTTCGCTCACTTCCTTCAGGATGCCCATGGTAACATGTCGCGCAGCGTTGACTCCACCTTGTCCTTCATGGCGAAGGAGACGCGGTGTGGTGGACGGATCACAGGCTCAACAACGGGGTCGACAACGATCTTGTCGCAGCAGGGCAGCTTGCCCAGCTTGTCATCAAAACGGTCAGGGTATTCGCGCAGGGGGTCCATAAGGGTCCGCATCTGGTGGATATCGCGGTGGAAAGAGACCAAGCCGAGGTCCTGGCATGCCTGGGCACCCAAACGGGTGATGTCATTAGTATCCAGTATGTAAAAAGTGAGGGGCTGAGCGGCATGAAGTACCTTGCAGTGCAGGGTAGCCCACCCCACTGGAACGAGCTCGGCTCCCCCATAGGCATGCAAAAGGGAGTGATCGGGAGTGATTTTCTCATCAGACCTTATCTTCTTGAAGAGGCCTATTGACATAACATTGGTCGCGGCCCCCGTGTCGAGCTTGGCAGTGAAGGTCGAGCCATTAACAGTAACGCGAACCGAGGGGTTCGCTATCAGAGCAGGTGCATCCAACACCGAAAAATGCTGGTCTCCCCCTGGGAGGAACTCGAATCAGACGAAGGTAGTTCGTCACACTGTAAACCAAGTGCGCTATCAGCTCAAGCAAGGTTGTTTAACATTCAGCGAGGAGCAGGAATTGGCTTCCCACGGGAGCAACAGGCTGCAGAGAAATGGTTTAGTCTCCTGCAAAGTTACACGTTTTCCCCAGTGCAGGGCACACATTAGACTGGTGGGAGGTAAAGTTGCAGTTAGGGCACCGCTGTGGGCTGCTATCCCCTGACGCGGGGGACCCCCATTGTCGTTGGTATAGAGACCGGTCTTGTTGCTCAGAAGGGTAAGGAAAAGAAGAGGAGGGCAATATTAATAGGGGACTCTATAGTTAGGGGGTCAGACAGGCGATTCTGTGGACGCAGTCGGGAGACCCGGATGGTAGTTTGCCTCCCTGGTGCCAGGGTCTGTGATGTGTCTCAACGTGTCCAAGACATCCTGAAAGGGCAGGGAGAGGAGCCCGAGGTCGTGATACATATAGGTACCAATGACATAGGTAAAAAAGAGAAGAGGTCCTGAAAGGAGAATTTAGGGAGTTAGGAGGGGAGTTAAAGAGAAGGACAGCAAAGGTAACAATCTCGGGATACTGCCTGTACCACGCGACAGTGAGAGTAGGAATGGAGCGAGGTGGAGGATAAATGCGTGGCTGAAGGACTGGTGCAGAAGGCAGGGATTTAAATTTCTGGATCATTGGGACCTCTTTTGTGGAAGGTTCGACCTGTACAAAAAGGATGGGTTGCACTTGAACCTGAGGGGGACCGATATCCTGGCGGGGAGATCTGCAAAGGCTACTGGGGAGACTTTAAACTAGAATGGTTGGGGGGAGGGACTCAAATAGAGAATGCTATTAGACAGTGTGTGAGGCAGGAGGCAGAGAAGGAAAGCACTCAGACCCAACATGTAGGGGGGAAAGAAGAAAAGAATAATAAACAGAGAATAAGAGGTGGTGGGGTTCTTAAATGGGTGAGCAGAGAAACAGAGGGGTGTAAAATGCGGGCGGAAGCAATAGGTAGCAAGGTGAAAGGTAAAAGTGGCAGGCAGACAAATCCAGGGCAAAAATCAAAAAGAGCCACTTTTCAACATAATTGTATAAGGGGTAAGAGCGTTGTAAAAACAAGCCTGAAGGCTTTGTGTCTCAATGCAAGGAGCATTCGTAATAAGGTGGATGAGTTGAACGTGCAGATAGCAATTAATGATTATGATATAGTTGGGATCACGGAGACATGGCTCCAAGGTGACCAAGGCTGGGAGCTGAACATCCAGGGATATTCAATATTCAGGAGGGATAGAGAGAAAGGAAAAGGAGGTGGGGTAGCGTTGCTGGTTAGAGAGGAGATTAACGCAGTGGAAAGGAAGGACATTAGCTTGGAGGATGTGGAATCGGTATGGGTAGAGCTGCGAAACACTAAGGGGCAGAAAACGCTGGTGGGTGTTTTGTACAGGCCACCTAGCAGTAGTAGTGAAGTTGGGGATGGCATCAAACAGGAAATTAGAAATGCGTGCAACAAAGGCAAAACAGTTATAATGGGTGACTTCAATCTACATATAGATTGGGTGAATCAAATTGGCAGGGGTGCTGAGGAAGAGGATTTCTTGGAATGTATGAGGGATAGTTATCTAAACCAACATGTAGAGGAACCAACGAGAGAGCAGGCTATTCTAGACTGGGTATTGAGTAATGAGGAAGGGTTAGTTAGCAGACTTGTTGTACGTGCCCCCTTGGGCAAGAGTGATCATAATATGGTTGAGTTCTTCATTAGGATGGAGAGTGACATTGTTAATTCAGAAACAACGGTTCTGAACTTAAAGAAAGGTAACTTTGAGGGTATGAGACGTGAATTGGCCAAGATTGACTGGCAATTAGTTCTAAAAGGGTTGACGGTGGATATGCAATGGAAGGCATTTAAAGACTGCATGGATGAACTACAAAAATTGTTCATCCCAGTTTGGCAAAAGAATAAATCAAGGAAGGTAGTGCATCCGTGGATAACAAGGGAAATCAGGGATAGTATCAAAGCAAAAGATGATGCGTACAAATTAGCCAGAAAAAGCAGCATACCAGAGGACTGGGAGAAATTCAGAGACCGGCAGAGGAGGACAAAGGGCTTAATTAGGAAAGGGAAAATAGATTATGAAAGGAAACTGGCAGGGAACATAAAAACTGACTGCAAAAGTTTTTATAGATATGTGAAGAGAAAGAGATTAGTTAAATCAAATGTAGGTCCCTTGCAGTCAGAAACAGGTGAATTGATCATGGGGAACAAGGATATGGCAGACCAATTGAATAATTACTTTGGTTCCGTCTTCACTAAGGAAGACATAAATAATCTGCCGGAAATAGCAGGGGGCCGCGGGTCAAAGGAGATGGAGGAACTGAGTGAAATCCAGGTTAGTCGGGAAGTGGTGTTGGGTAAATTGAATGGGTTAAAGGCCGATAAATCACCAGGGCCAGATAGGCTGCATCCCAGAGTACTTAAGGAAGTAGCTCCAGAAATAGTGGATGCATTAGTGATAATTTTTCAAAACTCTTTAGATTCTGGAGTAGTTCCTGAGGATTGGAGGATAGCAAACGTAACCCCACTTTTTAAGAAGTGAGGGAGAGAGAAAACGGGGAATTACAGACCAGTTAGTCTAACATCGGTAGTGGGGAAACTGCTAGAGTCAGTTATTAAAGATGGGATAGCAGCACATTTGGAAAGTGGTGAAATCATTGGACAAAGTCAGCATGGATTTACGAAAGGTAAATCGTGTCTGACGAATCTTATAGAATTTTTCGAGGATGTAACTAGTAGAGTGGATAGGGGAGAACCAGTGGATGTGTTGTATCTGGACTTTCAGAAGGCTTTCGACAAGGTACCACATAAGAGATTAGGATACAAACTTAAATCACACGGTATTGGGGGTTCAGTATTGATGTGGATAGAGAACTGGCTAGCAAACAGGAAGCAAAGAGTAGGAGTAAACGGGTCCTTTTCACAATGGCAGGCAGTGACTAGTGGGGTACCGCAAGGCTCAGTGCTGGGACCCCAGCTATTTACAATTTATATTAATGATCTGGACGAGGGAATTGAAAGCAACATCTCCAAGTTTGCGGATGACACTAAGCTGGGGGGCAGTGTTAGCTGTGAGGAGGATGCTAGGAGACTGCAAGGTGACTTGGATAGGCTGGGTGAGTGGGCAAATGTTTGGCAGATGCAGTATAATGTGGATAAATGTGAGGTTATCCACTTTGATAGCAAAAACGGGAAGGCAGACTATTATCTAAATGGTGGCCGATTAGGAAATGGGGAGATGCAGCGAGACCTGGGTGTCATGGTACACCAGTCATTGAAAGTAGGCATGCAGGTGCAGCAGGCAGTGAAGAAAGCGAATGGTATGTTGGCCTTCGTAGCAAGAGGATTTGAGTATAGGAGCAGGGAGGTTCTACTGCAGTTGTACAGGGTCTTGGTGAGACCACACCTGGAGTATTGCGTACAGTTTTGGTCTCCAAATCTGAGGAAGGACATTATAGCCATAGAGGGAGTGCAGAGAAGGTTCACCAGACTGATTCCTGGGATGTCAGGACTTTCATATGAAGAAAGACTGGATAGACTTGGCTTATACTCGCTAGAATTTAGGAGATTGAGATTGGATCTTATAGAAACGTACAAAATTCTTATGGGGTTGGACAGGCTAGATGCAGGAAGATTGTTCCCGATGTTGGGGAAGTCCAGGACAAGGGGTCACAGCTTAAGGATAAGGGGGAAATCCTTTAAGACCGAGATGAGGAAAAACTTTTTCACACAGAGAGTGGTAAATCTCTGGAACTCTCTGCCACAGAGGGTAGTTGAGGCCAGTTCATTGGCTATATTTAAGAGGGAATTAGATGTGGCCCTTGTGGCTAAAGGGATCAGGGGGTATGGAGAGAAGGCAGGTACGGGATACTGAGTTGGATGATCAGCCATGATCGTATTGAATGGCGGTGCAGGCTCGAAGGGCCGAATGGCCTACTCCTGCACCTATTTTCTATGTATCTATGTATCTATGTTGCGGGCCAGCGTTTCGCCGGCGACCAGCAACACTGGCAAAGTTAATGTCATGATCAGCAGACGACACCGCCGAGGCGACAGCCTCAGACATGCGGGAGGCGTGCAGAGCATCGGCTAAAGACAGGTCGTGCTTCCGCACAAGTTCAGCCCTTAGTTTTTCATCTTGAAGACCATACACTATAATGTCCCGGGTCAGTTGATCGGGGGTCAGCGTGTCCAGGCTGCAACGCCTGGCCAGGTGATGCAGCGCAGCGATGTAGCTACCGATTGACTCTCCTGGGAGCTGACGCCGGGTGAGCAATTTAAAACGCTCTAGGATGCAGTTAGTGGGGATGTCGCACATCGCAGTAAACTTAGCCATAAGACATACCGGGTCCCGAGCATCTTCACCAACAGCATAGACAAACGACTCAGCCCGTTCCAGGGCATCAGGACCAGCCAGGTTGAGAAGCAGGGAAGCCTGAGTGGCAGCGGTGGCATCAGGGTGGGCGATCGTGACATAGTGTTGAAAGTCACGTCTAAAGACACCCCACCGATGGACAATTTCCGAGTCGAAGATGAGCATATCGGGCTTACGGCAAGAAGTGGCCATGGCACGGGAGATAAAAAAACAAAATAGGAAAACGGTTCAAAAGAAAGAAAACCCGATAAACAGGAAGCGCATAGGTACGGAGCTGACACCATGTAAAGATGAGTCATAACGCACTGTTTCTTTACTACTGTTTATTCATACTACACATTATACACATAGGTTTCTGCCCTAGCTGTCCGTGGTCTGTCACTGGAACCAGAGAGAGGGAACTGGGTGGGAAGGTTGTAATTATACTGGTGATGTGGGGAGTGGTTAGTAGTGGTGAGGTCACTATGTTAAAGGTACATGCACATCTCATCTACACCCATGTCCCTGGTTCTTGATTTCCCTAATCTGGGCAATAGACTGTGTACTTACCTGATCTATTCCTCTCATGATGTTCTACATCTCTATAAGTTCACTCCTCACCCTCCTGCGCTCCAAGGAATAATGTCCTAGCCTGCCCAATCTCCCTCTATAGCTCAGGCCCTCATGTCCTGGCAACAGCCTGGTAAAACTTATCTGCACCATTTCCAGCTTGACAACATATTTCCTATGACACGGTGACCAACACTCAACACAATACTCTAACTGTGTTCTCATCAACGTCTTATACATCTGTAACATGACCTCCCAACTTCTACACAATACTCTGATGCAGGCCAATGTGCCAAATGCCTTTTTAATCACCATATCTACCCATCATGCCACTTGCAAGGAACTATGTAACTGCACTCGTAGATCCCTCTCCTCCACTGCACTTCCAACACCCCAACCATTCAGTGTGTAGGTGCTGCCCTTATTAAACTTCACAAAATGCAACACCTCACATTTCTCTGTATTAAACTCCATCAGACATTCCTCAGCCCACCTGCCCAACCGATCAAGATCTTGCTGCAATTTCTCACAACATTTTCAGTATCTCCAATACCACCCACTGCTGACCGGAGGGAATAGACCCCACCGGGGCTGGCATGGGCTAGCTCCTCATGCCTGCAAGATCCATCGCTAATCAGCGTTTTGGATCCACCCTTAGATTGCTACGGAAGGAATCGACTATGAATAAGACAACTAGCACAGTAATTGACAGAGCAGCAGCCCTGGCAGGACATAAGCTATGAAGCTGCATCTGTGGCTGGGAAAAGATAACATCAGAGAAGGGTCACAAGATTCACCAGGGCAGTGAAAAGTGCCTGGGAGAGCTTGGTGTGGGGCCTCACATTGACCATTACCTTCTAAGAGGTAGGTCAAATCAGTCGAGTGAAGCCCAGTGGCAGGTTAACCACCACAGTCCGCAGGGTATCAGCACCCCAGGTGAAGCTCAACCAAGTACTGTCCCACCAACGGACACGAGTCCAGAGCCCAACCAGCCACAGTCAGCAGTAGACAGGAAGATGGAAGGAAAAAAGCCGAATGGAGCAGTCACTGGCTGTGGCTGAAGTGAAAAGATGCTGTCTGGGCTGCCACGTGACCATCTAGAGGCTAACCATAAGACACACGCCCAGGGCTGATCACCCTGCGGTGGGCCTGCCTCGACTGAGGGTGTCTTGTGATAAAAGGCCGAAACACCCAGTGACGTTGAGGTACACAACTGAAGATGTGTCTGATTGGTAGCAAAATCACCTAGTGGTCATCCCCAGTAATGTCAATTGTAGTGAAAACCCTTAGGGATTGTAACATCCAATCCTACTAATCAATGTCTCAGCAGCAAATTTGCTGCTCATGCCTTGTACGTTCTCACCACTAGTCACAGGCCTCCCGTCTGAAAAACAACCTTCCACCATCACCCTCTGCTTCCTTCCATGAAGCCAAGTTTCTATCCATTCAGCTATCTCCCCTTGGATCCCTTGCAATCTTACCTTCCAGAGCATGTGGAAGGTAAGTGCAATCTTACCTTACCTACCATGTGGATGCTTGTTAAATACCTTTGCTCCAATCCACATATACAACGTCGACAGCTCTGTCATCATCAACGTTTTTGGTCACATCTTCAAGAAGCTCAATCAGGTTGGTGAGACACGATCTCCCACGTACAAATCTGTGCTGACTATCCCTAATCAGCCCTTGTCCATCTCAGTACATGTATATCTGATGTCACCTTCCTGTCGTACAACTGTACTCTATTGTGCAACACTCTCAACGACTCTATCATTTACTGAGCTCATGACATAGCAAAGCATCACCTGAGACTTGTCACAGTTCCTCTGCTGTTCCTCAGCTGGCTTTTGGGAAACCTACAGAATCCCATCAGATTGAATGCACCTTTCCTATTGAATGCTCTGCCCATGTACCGAGCTACAGTGTCAAGCTTTGTTTTGCATGCTATATAATCAGATAAGGATATACTGAAAATAAACACAATCAAGTCAAACTGGAGTACAACAGATGGAGCAAAGTGCAAGATACAGAGTGTAGTATATATCTCCCAGCATTGTAACACATCAGTTCCAAAGACAAAGTCTATGATAACATTGAACATTCATGTGTACAGGTACATGGATAAGACAGGTTTACAGGGATATGGGTCAAACACATGCTGGTAGTACGAGTGTATGGGGCATGGGCATGGACAAGTTGGGCCAGAGGGCCTGTTTCCATGCTGTATGACTCTATGTCTGAAGCCCCCACCTCCTGCACCAGCTCCTGAGTCACCTACTGATCTGCACTGTCTTCCTCTTTCTTGTCTCTTGAACACGGGGTAGTGCGATCCCTTATCTCTGTGTTTCCCTCACCACTCACTCTCAGTCTGAAGAAGGGGCTTGTCCCGCTGAGTTACTCCAGCATTTTGTGTCTATCTTCGGTTTAAACCAGCATCTGCAGTTCCTTCCTACACAGTGAGATTGTAAGACTGGAGTTACTTTGTTAACCACCTGTCATAAGTTCATATGGAATTTGAGTAGTATGAGGCCATTCGGCCCATCAAGTCTACTCCACCATTCCACCATGGCTGATCTATCTCACACTCCTAACTCTTGGCTTCTCACCATACCTTCTGACACCTGTACGCCATTGTAGTTGGAGACTCCATTGTGAGAGGTACGGACAGGGGTTTCTGCAGGAACAGACGGGATTCGAGGATGGTGTGCTGCCTTCCTGTTGCCAGGATCCAGGATGTCACGGACAGAGTGCAGAAAATCCTCAAGGGCGAAGGTGAACAGCTGGAAGTGGCAGTGCATGTCGGCACAAACGATGTCCGAAAGAATGGGATGAATATTCTGCAGCGTGACTTTAGAGAGCTCGGAAAAATGCTGAAAAGAAGGACCTCCAAGGTTGTTATCTCCGGTTTGCTTCCAGTTCTTCGTGCTGGCGAGAGCAGGAACAGGGAGATACGGGACCTGAATGTGTGGCTGGGGAACTGATGTAGGGGGCAGCGATTTAGATTGTTAGATCACTGTGATCTGTTTTGGAGTAAGGGGGAACTGTACAAAGGGGACGGATTGCATCTTAACAGGTGGGGGACCAGCATTCTGGCAGGCAGGTTTGCCACTGCTACACAGGTGGTTTTAATCTGAATAAGGGGGGTGGGGTGTCAAATGGGATAGTCGAGGATGGATTTAAAGGGAAAGAGAGTAAAGGGACGGTTAATGACCCCAGAATTAACGGGAAAGGAAGCTCACAAAGGGATAGGAGAGTATGGCCAAGTGTAACAGGGATCGATGTGAAAGGTGAGATGCGTAAGGAATTACAAGTATTGTATATAAATGCGCGAAGTATAAGAAGTAAAGAAGATGAGCTTGAGGTTCAGTTAGAGGTTGGTAGATTTGACATTGTGGGGATTACTGAGACGTGGCTGCAGGAGGATCGGGCCTGGGAACTTAATATCCAGGGTTATACATCCTATAGAAAGGACAGGCAAGTGGGCAGAGGAGGGGGGGTAGCTCTGCTGGTGAGGGATGGAATTCAGTCCCTTGCGAGGGAAGACATAGGGACTGACGAGGTAGAGTCACTGTGGATTGAGTTGAGGAATTGTAAAGGCAAGAAGACATTAATTGGTGTAATTGTATTGTATTGTATTGTATATCTTTATTGTCATTTCCTGAGTATTCGCATACCCAGAGGAAACAAAAAAACGTTCCTCAACCAGTGTCCATTTCAGTGTGCAGTAAAAAATAAATAGAAGTAAAAATACATATATCATGAACAAATTAACACTCTACTCTACGAAACATCAACAGGCGTTCCGATCGGCAGCGGCACGACAGTGGCTCTGCTGCAGTGTGTCCAGGTTGGTGGTTGGTGCACGATACTTTGGCAGGGGGCAAAGTCCGTTTATCAGTCTTATAACTTGCGGGAAGAAGCTGAGGAGCATCCTGCTGGTTTTGCACCTAATGCTCCGGTACCTCTTCCCAGATGGCAGGATGGAGAATATGTGATGCGATGGGTGGTAGGGGTCTTTGATGATGGAGATGGCTCTGCTGATACATCTCTTCCTGTATATGTCCAGCAGGAAAGGGAGTGGAGCACCAATAATCCTGCTGGCGGTCTTCACAATCCTGTCTAGTTGGTGCCGTTCGTACGCCTTGCAGCTCCCGAACCAGGAAGTGATGCCGTAGGTTAATGTGCTCTCGATTGTCCCCCTATAAAAAGTTCGTAGGTGTGTAGTGGGGAGACCTGCTTTACGTAGTCTTCGGAGAGGGTGTAGTCGCTGCTGGGCTCTCTTGACCAGTGCTGTGGTGTTGGTCGTGGACGTCAGGTCATCTGACAGGTGGAGTCCTAGGAACTTCACGCTGTTGACCCTTTCCACATCAGCTCCATCGATGTGCAGAGGTGTAGATAACGTGTTATATACAGACCCCCAAATAGTAGTCCGGATGTAGGGTGTAAGTTGCAGCAGGAGTTAAAACTGGCATGTAGCAAAGGTAATGCCACTGTGGTGATGGGGGATTTCAATATGCAGGTAGACTGGGAAAATCAGGTTGGTTCAGGACCCCAAGAAAGTGAGTTTGTAGAATGTCTCCGAGATGGATTCTTGGAGCAGCTTGTAATGGAGCCGACCAGAAAAAAGGCAATTCTGGATTTAGTTTTGTCCAATGAACCAGATATGATAAGAGAACTCGAGGTAAAGGAACTGCTTGGAGGTAGTGATCATAATATGATTAGTTTTAATGTGCAATTTGAGAAGGAGAACGTTAAATCAGAAGTGGCAGTGATGCAGTTGAACACAGTGGACTATGAAGGCATGAGAGAAGAGCTGGCCAAGCTCGACTGGAAAGTGATCCAAGCAGGAATGACGGTGGAACAGCAATGGCAGGAATTTCTGGGCATAATCCAAAAGATGCAGGATCATTTCATTCCAAAGAGGAAGAAAGATTCTAAGGGGAGTAAGAGACGTGGCTCACAAGGGAAGTTAGGGATGGAATAAAACTAAAAGAAAAGATGTATAACACAGAAAAGATGTATAACACAAAGAGTAATGGGAAGCCAGAGGATTGGGAAACTTTCATAGGGCAAGAGAAGGAATCAAAACGGGCTATACGTGCTGAGAAGATGAAATACGAAGGGAAGCTGGCCAGGAATTAATGAAGGACAGTAAAAGCTTATTTAGATATGTTAAGGGAAAAAGAGTAGCAAAGTCAAATGTGGGTCCCTTGAAGGCACACGGGTGAAATTATTGTGGGGAACAAGGAAATGGCAGAAGAGTTGAACAGGTACTTTGGTTCTGTCTTCACTAAGGAAGACACACACAATCTCCCAGATGTACTAGAGGACGGAGGATCTCGGGAGGGAGAGGAACAGAAAGAAATTTGCATTAGGCGAGAAATAATATTGGGTAGACTTGAGCTGGTAGGGTTTTGGCCCGAAACGTTGCCTATCTCCTTCGCTCCATAGATGCTGCTGCACCCGCTGAGTTTCTGCAGCAGTTTTGTGTACCTCACATATTGGGTAGACTGATGGGAGTGAAGGCTGATAAATCCCCAGGGCCTGATGGTCTGCATCCCAGGGTAGTTAAGGAGGTGGCTCTGGAAATTGTGGACGCATTGGTGATCATTTTCCAAATGTTCTATAGATTCAGGATCAGTTCCGGTGGATTAGAGGGTAGCTAATGTTATCAAGAAAGGAGCGAGAGAGAAAATGAGGAATTATAGACCAGTTAGCCTGACATCGGTGGTGGGGAAGATGCTGAAGTCAATCATTAAATAAGTAATAACGGTGCATTTGGATAGCAGTAAAATAATTGGTCCAAGTTAGCATGGACTTATGATGGGGAATTCCTGCTTGACTAATCTTCTGGAATTTTTTGAGGATGTGACAAGTAAAATGGATGAAGGAGAGCCAGTGGATGTAGTGTCTCTGGACTTTCAGAAAGCGTTTGATAAGGTCCTACACAGGAGATTAGTGGGCAAAATGAGAGCACATGGTATTAGGGGTATTGACATGGATAGAGAATTGGTTGGCAGACAGGAAACAAAGCGTAGGAATAAATGGGTCCCTGTCAGAATGGCAGGCCATGGCAAGTGGAGTGCCGCAAGGCTCAGTGCTGAGGCCGCAACTATTTACAATATATATTAATGGTTTAGATGATGGGATTAAAAGTAATACTAACAAATTTGCAGATGACACAAAGCTGAGTGGCAGTGTGATCTGTGAAGAGGATGCGAGGAGGTTGCAGGGTGATTTGGATAAGTTACGTGAGTGGGCGGATGCATGGCAGATGCAGTATAATACAGATAAATGTGAGGTTATTCACTTTGCCGGCAAGAACAAGGGGGCAGATTGTTATCTCAATAGTGTCAGATTAGGGAAAAGGGAAGTGAAACGAGACCACATCTGGGGTGATGTGTGCAGTTGAGGACATCCTTGCTATTGAGGTAGTGCAGCGTCGGTTCACCAGGTTAATCCCTGGGATAGCGGGACTGTCATATGAAGAAAGATTGGAAAGACTGGGCTTGTATTCACTGGAATTTAGAAAGATGAGAGGGGATCTTATAGAAACATATAAAATTATAAAAGGACTGGACAAACTAGATGCAGGAAAAATGTTCCCAATGTTGGGTGAGTCCAAAACCAGGGGCCACAGTCAAAGAATAAATGGGAGGCCATTTAAAACAGATGAGAAACAACTTTTTCACCCAGAGAGTTGTGAATTTGTGGAATTCTCTGCCACTGAAGGCAGTAGAGGCCAATTCACCAGATGCATTTAAAAAGAGAGTTAGATAGAGCTCTTGGGGCTAGCGGTATCAAAGGATGTGGGGAGAAGGCAGGCACTGGTTACTGATTGTAGATGATCAGCCATCACAATGGAAGGCGGTGCTGGCTCGAAGGGCCGAATGGCCTCCTGCACCTATTTTCTACCCTCCCACCCTCTCTCTCCGCACTCCCTCTCTTTCCTCACACAACCCCTCTCTCCAGACGCTCCTAACATTTCTCTACAAACTACATCTCTCTCCCCACACCATTCCCAATCTTTCTTCCCACACTTCTCCCATTCTCTCCCCCCCCCCTCTCCCCCCTCACTCCTCCCCCTCTCTATCCCCACACACCTGTCACATCTTCACCTAAGATGTGGAATAATAATACTGACACAATATTCACAGGTCACATTCCTTTGTCTCTGTGTTTATTATCTCCCCGGGCCATGGCCTCCTGCCCACACCCTGCTTACACAGCGCACACCCGATCTGTCCTTCACGTCAGCTGATACAAAGGGCAAGATATTTGCATATCATTATCATAACTCATCATCATGACAACTCCCACTCTCTATCCCCAAACTCCCCCCACCTCCCCTGTTGTTTAACAGAGACAGAATTGGTCTCACTGACCCGATTGCTGCTACAATATTCCCCCGATGGGCCGTCACCCCAATAGTATGCAGAAGGCCATGCTTGTGGGAGGCGGAGAGCCACAGAGAGCCCTGCACTACCCGCTGCCTCTTCTCATGGCCATCCATGTGGCTGAACCTCTGCTGGGAATGGGGACTGAGCCGATGGGATAGGGAGGAGGGAAGAGTGTGGGTCAGAAGGAGGGGTGGAAGGAGTGGGAGGGGCATAGGTCGGGCCTGAGTGATGGGAGTGGGAGGGAGGGAGTGGCAGGGGGAGGGGGGAGAGCCAGGGTGGGGAAAGGAGGGGTAGGGTCAGAGGGAGAGGAGTTGGGGAGGGAGTTCGGGGGACAGGGTGGGCGAGAGGGAGGAAGGCGGAGAAGGTGGATGAGTGTAAATGGAGAGCAAGGGGGATGGAGGCAGGGGGGAAGGAAGGGGAGAGGAAGAGGAGGAGAGGAAGAGGGGAGAGGAAGGCAGGAGGGAGGGAAGGGAAGAGGGAGGGAAGGGAAGGGTTGGGAAGGGGAGATGGGGAAGGGGAGGGAAAGGCGGGCAAGAGTGGGGAAGTGGGGAGCGCAAGGGGATGGGGGGACCAAGGGTTGGAGGGCGAGAAGGAGGAGAGAGAGTGGGAGAAGGTGCGGGAGTGGGACGGGGAGCAGGAAGAAGGAGAGGGGGGTGTGTGTGTGGGGAGAGGGTAGGGGGCGAGGGAGGGGAAGAGGGAGGGTGGGGAGGGGGGGTTGTGGGGAGAGGTATGGGAGACTCAAGCATCAAGCAACTATCCTCCAGTCCACGGGAACTGAACAAGAGTTTATAGAACATTGGAAATGATCACCAATGCATCCACAATTTCTAGGGGCACCTCATTGAGTACTCTGGGATGCAGACCATCAGGCCCTGGGGATTTATCTGCCTTCAGTCTCAACAGTTTACCTAACATCATTTCCTGCCTGATGTGGATATTTTTCAGTTCCTCTCTCCCGCCAGGTCAGGGATCGGCAACCAACGGCGCACGGGCTGTTTCCGTCCCGTAAACCAAAATCATCTGGCCCGCAGGCGGTTTTTTTACAATTTGTTTTTGCGTCCTGGATGCTACAGCCTGTCCCGGGGCTCACAGGTGACCTGGGAACTACAGCCAGTCCCGGGGCTCACAGGCGACCTGGGAACTACAGCCAGTCCCGGGGCTCACAGGCGACCTGGGAACTACAGCCAGTCCCGGGGCTCACAGGCGACCTGGGAACTACAGCCAGTCCCGGGGCTCGCAGGTGACCAGGCCGCTACAACTAATTTATTAACTATGGCGATAGATGTGGCCTGCCATACATGGGTCCTGGCCTCTGTGGTAAACAGGTTGCCAACCCCTGCGCTAGATCCTCGGTCCCCTAGTATTTCTGGGTGATTGTTTGTGTCATCCTTAATGAAGAACCAAAGTACTTGTTTACTGGGCTTCTGGAATGCGAGGGAGTCTGTCTTAGTAAACAGTACCATTTTGATCAGGATCAGAAATGGGGGCGTGGGGGGAAAATAGCAGATGGAGTTCATTCTGAGCAAGTGTGAAACGTTGCACTTTAGGAGGTCAAATATGTGCAAAACATTCAATTAATGCCATGATCCTTAACTTCATTGCTGTATAAAGGTATCTTGTAATCAGTGGAAGTCCCAAAACTGTTGAAGGTGCTTTATTTACATGACCGTACGAAGGGGGGGTGGGGGGTGGGTGGGTGCAATAGGTGCAGTCGCACCCCCCTTTTCCTCCACAGAGTAAAAACAAATTGGTGTTTCGGGAAACTGTTTTGTAGGTTTTGCACACTGGGATTTTTGAGGTGTGCCTCTACCTCGGTAGCACTGAGGTGACAACGGAATATTGAGTGTGGTTAGGGTTTGGGTTGGGGTAGGACACGGCCACAGCCCCAACCACCACCACAGCTAACAACCGGTCACAGAAAGAAGATGAAATGAATCAGGGTACATGATGTGATGATGTCACGTTTACCGATTGGACATGTGGCTGAGCTGGAAATGTCACCTCCTGCACCGTTCCCTTCAGCTCATTAGCAGCAATTAAAATCATTTATTATTGCTGCCGCTGCCTCACGTCACCATGGTTTAAATTGTCTCCCATGTCCCACCCTCTCACGTCTAGTTATAGCTTGTCAGGTCCACAGGACTTTCACTCCAGGTCTCAATTAACCCGTTTTTACTCCTTATGTTGTTGACTTTTTGACTGATTGACCAGAGGAGCCCGTCCAGGAAGAGCCACCGAGGAGGCAGAGAGCGGAGAGCTGGCTCCAGGGCACCGGAGAGCAGGCAGGAAGCTGCCCTTCACATGGCGGTCACCTCTACACCCACCCGGCTACTCCGCCCCTGGCCCAACATACAGCCCCCGGCACCCAGGCACTGGATGCCACCAAGCTGAAGGCAGAGCTCACCGCCCTGCCAGTCCCTATCCCAACGCCAACTCTACACACTCTTCATCAACTCAACCAGAGCCTTGGGGTTAGCACACCAGTCTGCTTTAGTTGAAAATCAGATCCATTCTCTAGACGCCATCGCCTCCCTGGTGTTCCCACCTGCTCCAGCCTCAAACAAAGCCTGGGTGAAGGGAAAATAGACACAAAGTGTGGAGTAACTCAGCGGGTCAGGCAGCATCTCTGGAGAACATGGATAGAGTCATAGAGTGACACAGTGTGGAAGCAGGCCCTCCGTCCCAACTTGCCCACACCGGCTAATAATGTCCCAGCTACACTAGTCCCACTTGCCTGCGTTTGGTCCATATCCCTCCAAACCTGTCCTGTCCATGTACCTGTCTAATTGTTTCTTAAATGATGGAATAGTCCCAACCTCAACCACCTCCTCTGGCAGCTCGTTCCATACACCTACCACCCTTTGTGTGTCAAAGTTACCCCTTGGATTCCTATTAATTATTTTCCCCTTCACCTTGAACCAATGTTCTCTGGTCCTCGATTCATCAGCAAACTTGCTAATCTTGCCCTGTTCTGTGACTTTTCACAGAGTGCTGGAGTCACTCAGTGGATCAGGCCGAGTATAGAAGTTGGGAGGTCATGTTGCAGTTCCATAAGTAGTTGGTGAGGCCGCATTTAGAATATTGTGTTCAGTTCTGGGCACCATGTTATAGGACATATGTCATCAAACTGGAAAGGGTACAGTGAAGATTTACGAGGATGTTGCCAGGACTAGAGGGACAGAACTATAGGGAGAGGTTGAGTAGGCTGGGACTCTATTTCATGGAGCTCAGGAGGATGAGGGATGATCTAATAGAGGTATATAAAATCATGATTTGAATAGATATGGTTGAGTCTTTTGCCCAGAGTAGGTAAATCGAGGAGCAGAGGACATAAGTTTAAGGTGAAGGGGAAAAGATTTAATAGGAATCTGAGGGGTATCTTTTTCATACAAAGGGTGGTATGTGCATGGAACAAGCTGCCAGAGGAGGTAGTTGAGGCAGGGACTGTCGCAACATTTAAGAAACAGTTAGACAGGTACATGGATAGGACAGGTTTGGAGGGATATGGATCAAACATGGGCAGGTGGGACTAGTGTAGATGGGACATGCTGGGCCGAAGGGCCTGTTTCCATACTGTATCACTCTATGACTATCTATCTTTCCCTCTCAAACCCACTCTCCTGCCTTCTCCCCATTACCTCTGACACCTGTATCAATCAAGATTCTATCAATCTCCTCCTGAAAAGTGTCCTCTGACTTGGCCTCCACAGCTGTCTGTGGCAATGAATTCCACAGTTCACCACCCTCTGACTTAAGAAATTCCTGCTCATCTCCTTCCTAAAGTAACGTCTTTTAATTCTGAGGCTGTGGCCACTGGTCCTAGACTATCCCACTAATGGAAACATCCTCTCCACATCCACTCCATCCAGGTTTTTACCAGGCTGGGACAGACGGCAACAGCTTCACACCGTGTCCCAAAGCTTGTGTCCTGTCCTGCTTCACCCAGGCAGCAGAGACTTTATAGGAGAGGGCAAGCACCGTCACAAAGTAGTTCACGATGGTTTGGGTAACATTCAGGAATGTCTATGCTTGTCACATCATGAATATTACTGAAGAACGGTCTTGACCCAAAATATGATCTATCCATGTTCTCTAGAGATGCTGCCTGACCCGCTGAGTTACTCCAGCACTCTGTGAAATGTCACCTATCCATGTTCTCCACAGTTGCTGCCTGACCCACTGAGTTACTCCAGCACTCTGTGAAATGTCACCTATCCATGTTCTCCAGAGATGCTGCCTGACCCGCTGAGTTACTCCAGCACTCTGTGAAATGTCACCTATCCATGTTCTCCACAGTTGCTGCCTGACCCGCTGAGTTACTCCAGCACTTTGTGTCTATTTTCCCTTCACCCATCTGCCCAAGCCCACCCTCCCCCCTCCTTTCCTATGTTCCTTCACACCCATAAACCTCTCTCTGCCTTTACATTTCACTCCTCTGTCAAATCTGCTCTACTTATCTACATGCATTGTTCTTCTTAACTTTTTAGTCATAGAATGATGCAGTGTGGAAACAGGCCCTTCAGCCCAACTTGCCCACACTGACCAACATGCCCCATCTACACTAGTCCCACTCACACGCGTTTGGCCCATATCCATCTAAATCTGTCCCAGCCTCAACTACCTCCTATGCAGCTCGTTCCATACACCCAGCACCCTCTATGTGAAGAAGCTACTTCAGTAAAATCTATTATTATTATTATTATTATTCCTGTTAATTTCTGAAATATTGGTCATACATTTGGTGCAAAAATGGTCCAAAAGAAGGCTCAGAATGCATCAGAGAGCATCTAAAACCCCTGAGCTTCCAGGACCCCGGCATCGAGGGACTTCACGCTTCGCGATCGTGATGTGTGCAGCCCGCAGATTATTCCCACATTACATTTGTAGTAATCCTGTCATGTCACCCCCCTTGTTGAAAAGCTTCGTACGGGCCTGCTCCTCCCACTCTCTCTCCCCACTCCCCCTCTCTATCCCCACACTTCTCCACACTCTCTCCCCACTCCTCCACATTCCCCCACCTCCCCTGCTGTCCAACAGAGCCAGAATTGGTCACCCTGTCCCTACTGCTGCTGCTATATTCCCCCGAGGGGCCGTCACCCCAATAGTATGCAGAAGGCAGTGCTTGTAGGAGAGGGGGAGAGCCACAGAGAGTCCTGCACTACTCGCAGCCTCTTCTGACGACCACCCATGTGGCTGAACCTCATTGCGATCATGGCTGATCATCCACAATCAGTAACCCGTGCCTGCCTTCTCCCCATTCCCCTTGATTCCGCTAGCCCCAAGAGCTCTATCGAACTATTTTAATTGCATCCAGTGAATCGGCCTCTGCTGCCTTCTGTGGCAGAGAATTCCACAAATTCACAACTCTCTGGGTGAAGTTTTTTCTCATCTCCGTCTTCACCGCGTGAACCTACGCTGCACTGCCTCAATAGAAAGGATGTCTTCAAATTAGGATCTTTACTTTCAGTGTCTGATGCACAAGGACATCCAGGTCTCGTTGCACTTCCCTTTGTCCCCTGGTTCTGGACTCCCCCAACATCGGGAACATGTATCCTGGCTCTAGCGTGTCCAAACCCTTAATAATCTTGTTTGTTTCAATAATATGCCCTCTCATTCTTCTAAACCCCAGGGTATACAAGTCCAGCCGCTCCATTCTCTCAGAGTATGACAGTCCCACCATCCCGGGAATTAACCTTGTAAACCTACGCTGCACTCCCTCAACAACCCCTGATTTTTGTACTAATCAAGAATCTTTCTACCTATGCCTTACAAATATCCACTGACCTGGCCTCCACAGCCTTCTCTGGCAAAGAATTTCGCAGATTCACCTGCCTCTGACTGAAGAAATTCCTCCTCCTCTCCTTCCAACATGAACATCCTTTAATTCTGAGGCTCCGCCCTCTAGTCCTCGACTCAACCACTAGTAGATACATCCTCTCCACATCCACTCTATCAAAGCCTTTCACTATTCTGTACGTTTCAATGAGGTCCCGCCTCATTCTTCTAAACTCCAGCGAGTACAGGCCCAGTGCCGACAAACGCTCTTCATAGGTTAACCTACTCATTCCTGGGATAATTCTTGTAAATCTCATCTGGACCCACTCCAGAGCCAGCATATCCTTCCTGAGATATGGTGCCCAAAATTGCTCAATTAGTGATGGGGACTCTGCTGTTTCTGCGGCCATGGGCGAGACTATAGTACGATGTGTTGCCTATCTGGTGCCAGATCTGAGCGGACACAGGACATTGGGTACTTTTCATAATGGCAGGCAGTGACAAGCGGAGTGCCACAAGGCTCAGTGCTGGGACCCCAGTTATTGACAATAGATATTAACAATGTAGTCAAAGGAATTAAATGTAACATCTCCTTTTGTATATGACGCAAAGCTGGGTGGCAGTGTGTGCTGCGAGGAGGATGCTATGAGGCTGCAGGTTGACGGATAGGTTGGGTGAGTGGGCAGATGCATGGAAGATTCAGTGTAATGTGGATACATGTGAGGTTATCCACTTTGATGGCAAGAACAAGAAGTCAGATTATTATCTGAATGGTATCAGGTTTGGAAAAGGACAGGTGCATCGCGGCCTGGGTATCCTTGTACATCAGCCACTAAAAGTAAACATGCAGGTACAGCAGGCAGAGAAGAAAGCTAATGGCATGTTTGCCTTCATAGCGAGAGGATTTGACTATAGGAGTGGGCTGTTCCTACTGCAGTATACATGGACCTGGTGAGAACACGCCAGGATTATTGTGTGCTTTATGGTCTCCTAATTTGAGGAAGGACATTCTTGCTATTGAGGGAGTGCAGCGTAGGTTCATCAGGTTAATTCCCGGGATGGCGAGACTGACATATGATGCAAGAATGGATCGACTGGGCTTCTATTTACTGGAATTCAGGATGAGAGGGAATATGAAAGATACATATATGTTTCTTAAGGGATTGCACAGGCTTGATGCATGAGTAATGTTCCCGATGTTGGGGGAGTCCAGAACCAGGGGGGTCACAGTTTAAGAATAAGGGGAAGGCAATTCAGGACTGAGATGAGGAAAACATTTCTCACCCAGAGAGCTGTGAATTTGTGGAATTCTCTGGAGGCCAATTTACTTGATGTATTCAAGAGAGTTAGATATAGCTCTTAGGGCTAACGGAATCAAGGGAGATGGGGAGAAAGCAAGAATGGGGTACAGATTTTGGATGATCAGCCATGATCATATTGAATGGCGGTGCTGGCTCAAGGGCCGAATGGCCTTGTCCTGCGCCTATGTTCTGTGTTTCTTTGTTTCTATTCTGAAAGGGAGAGGTGAGCAGCCAGAGCTCATAGTCCATATTACTAGCAATGACACAGGTAGGGAGGGAGATGAGGCAGGGAGTGAGACAGGTGGTTAAAAAGTAACTCCAGTCTTATAATCTCACTCTGTGTAAGAAGGAACTGCAGATGCTGGTTTAAACCGAAGGTAGACACAAAATGCTGGAGTAACTCAGTGGGACAAGCCCCTTCTTCAGACTGAGAGTCAGGGGAGAGGGAGACATGGAGATAAGGGATCGCACTACCTGTGCCCCGTGTTCAAGAGACAAGAAAGAGGAAGACAGTGCAGATCAGTAGGTGACTCAGGAGCTGGTGCAGGAGGTGGGGGCTTCAGGCATAGAGTCATACAGCATGGAAACAGGCCCTCTGGCCCAACTTGTCCATGCCCATGCCCCATACACTCGTACTACCAGCCTGTGTTTGACCCATATCCCTGTAAACATGACTTACACATGAATGTTCAATGTTCCCATAGACTGCATCTTTGGAACTGATGTGTTACAATGCTGAGAGATACATTCTGCAATCTGTATCCTGCACTTTACTCCACATATTGTCCTTGAGATTGACTTGATTATAGTAAGGTCATAATAATAGGAATAGAATTAGGCCTTTTGGCCCAGCAAGTCTTTCTTCTGCCTTCTCCCCATATCCTCTGACATCTGTGCTAATCAAGAATCTATCTATCTCTGCCTTAAATATATCCACTGACGGCCACCACAGCCTTCTGTGGCAAAACAAATCACAGATTCACCACCCTCTGACCAAATAAATGTATTCTCAACACATTCCTAAATGAACATCCTTTAATTCTGAGGCTATAACATCTAGTCCTAAACTCTTCCACTAGTGGAAACATCCTGTCTCCATCCACTCTATCCAAGCCGTTCATTATTCTGTACGTTTCAATGTGGTCCCCACTTATTCATCTAAACTCCAGCGAGTACAGGCCCAGCGCCGATAAACACTGATCATAGGTTAACCTACTCATTCCTGAGATCATTCTTGTAAACCTCCTCTGAACCCTCTCCAGAGCCAGCACATCCTTCCTCAGATATGGTGCCCAAAATTGCTCACAATATTCCAAATGTGGCCTGACCAGAGCCTTATAGAGCCTTAACGTTACATCCCTGTTTTTGTATACAAGCCCTCTTGAAAAAAAGCTAGCATTGAGCTTGCTTGTATAGACTTATCTGATTAAAAAGCATGCAAAGCAAAGCTTGACACTGTACCTCAGTACATAGGCAGAGCATTCAATAGGAAAGGTGCATTCATTCTGACCGGATTCTGTAGGTTTCCCAAAAGCCAGCTGAGGAACATAGAAACATAGAAAATAGTCTACCTGCCGACCTAGACCCACTGCAGTTCGCCTACAGAGCCAACCGATCCACAGAGGACGCAGTCTCAACAACACTGAACCTCGTACGGTCACACCTTGATTGGAAAAATACTTATGCCAGGATCCTCTTCATAGACTTCAGCTCTGCTTTTAATACAATCATTCCGCAGCAGCTGGTGGAGAAGTTGGAGCTATTGGGGGTTGATGCTGGCACATGTAACTGGGTCCTGAACTTTCTATCGCAACGGCAGCAGACAGTCAGGGTGGGCAGTAGGACATCAAAAACCATAGCCGTGAGCACTGGCTCGCCCCAAGGCTGTGTCCTAAGCCCCCTGCTGTTTAGTCTGCTAACACACGACTGTACTGCTAGACTCAACAACAACTTCATCAACAAGTTCGCTGATGACACAACAGTGGTGGGTCTCATCAGTGACAATGATGAGTCGGCGTACAGGATGGAGGTGGAGCTGCTCACAGGATGGTGCAAATCCCACAACCTCATTCTCAACGTGGGAAAGACTAAGGAGATGGTGGTTGACTTCAGGAGGGCGGGACAACAACACCATACACCTCTGCACATCGATGGAGCTGATGTGGAAAGGGTCAACAGCGTGAAGTTCCTAGGACTCCACCTGTCAGATGACCTGACGTCCACGACCAACACCACAGCACTGGTCAAGAGAGCCCAGCAGCGACTACACTCTCTCCGAAGACTACGTAAAGCAGGTCTCCCCACTACACACCTACGAACTTTTTATAGGGGGACAATCGAGAGCACATTAACCTACGGCATCACTTCCTGGTTCGGGAGCTGCAAGGCGTACGAACGGCACCAACTAGACAGGATTGTGAAGACCGCCAGCAGGATTATTGGTGCTCCACTCCCTTTCCTGCTGGACATATACAGGAAGAGATGTATCAGCAGAGCCATCTCCATCATCAAAGACCCCTACCACCCATCGCATCACATATTCTCCATCCTGCCATCTGGGAAGAGGTACCGGAGCATTAGGTGCAAAACCAGCTTCTTCCCGCAGGTTATAAGACTGATAAACGGACTTTGTCCTCTGCCAAAGTATCGTGCACCAACCACCAACCTGGACACACTGCAGCAGAGCCACTGTCGTGCCGCTGCCGATCGGAACGCCTGTTGATGTTTAGTAGAGAGTAGAGTGTTAATTTGTTCATGATATATGTATTTTTACTTCTATTTATTTTTTACTGCACACTGAAATGGACACTGGTTGAGGAACGTTTTTTTGTTTCCTCTGGGTATGTGAATACTCAGGAAATGACAATAAAGATATAGAATACAATACAATACAATACAATACAATAGAAACATAGAAAATAGGTGCAGGAGTAGGCCATTCGGCCCTTCGAGCCTGCACCGCCATTCAATATGATCATGGCTGATCATCCAACTCAGTATCCTGTACCTGCCTTCTCTCAATACCCCCTGATCCCCTTAGCCACAAGGGCCACATCTAACTCCCTCTTAAATATAGCCAATGAACTGGCCTCAACTACCTTCTGTGGCAGAGAGTCCCAGAGATTCACCACTCTCTGTGTGAAAAACGTTTTTCCTCATCTCGGTCCTAAAGGATTTCCCCTCTATCCTTAAGCTGTGACCCCTTGTCCTGGACTTCCCCAACATCGGGAACAATCTTCCTGCATCTAACCTGTCCAACCCCTTGAGAATTTTGTAAGTTTCTAAAAGAACCCCCCTCAATCTCCTAAATTCTAGCGAGTACAAGCCGAGTCTATCCAGTCTTTCTTCATATGAAAGTCCAGACATCCCAGGAATCAGTCTGGTGAACCTTCTCTGCACTCCCTCTATGGCAATAATGTCTTTCCTCAGATTTGTAGACCAAAACTGTACGCAATACTCCAGGTGTGGTCTCACCAAGACCCTGTACAACTGCAGTAGAACCTCCCTGCTCCTATACTCAAATCCTTTTGCTATGAATGCTAACATACCATTCGCTTTCTTCACTGCCTGCTGCACCTGCATGCATACTTTCAATGACTGGTGTACCATGACACCAAGGTCTCGTTGCATCTCCCCTTTTCCTAATCGACCACCATTTAGATAATAGTCTGCTTTCCTGTTTTTGCCACCAAAGTGGATAACCTCACATTTATCCATATCATACTGCATCTGCCATGCATTTGCCCACTCACCCAGCCTATCCAAGTCACCTTGCTGCCTCCTAGCATCCTCCTCACAGCTAACACTGCCCCCCAGCTTAGTTTCATCCGCAAACTTGGAGATGTTACATTCAATTCCCTCGTCCAAATCATTAATATATATTGTAAATAGCTGGGGTCCCAGCACTGAGCCTTGCGGTACCCCACTAGTCACTGCCTGCCATTCTGAAAAGGACCCGTTTACTCCTACTCTTTGCTTCCTGTTTGCCAGCCAGTTCTCTATCCACATCAATACTGAACCCCCAATACCGTGTGCTTTAAGTTTGCATACTAATCTCTCATGTGGGACCTTGTCGAAAGCCTTCTGAAAGTCCAGATATAACACATCCACTGGTTCTCCCCTGCAGAGGAACTGTGACAAGTCTCAGGTGATGCTTTGCTATGTCATGAGCTCAGTAAATGATGGAGTCTAAATGATAGACTCTTTTACATCGGTGAGACTAAACGTTGACTGGGCGATCGTTTTGCTGAACACCTTCGCTCAGTCTGCCTGGACCTACCTGCTCTCACGGTTGCTAAACAATTTAATTCTCCTTCCAATTCCCACACTGACCTTTCTATCCAAGGTCTCCTCCATTGTCAGAGTGAGGATAAACACAAATTTGTGGAACCCCCCTCAATCTTCTAAATTCAAGCGAGTACAAGCGAGTACAACATTTAGAGTATTGTGTACAGTTTTGGTCACCGTGCAAATATGTTGTCAAACTGGAAAGGGTGCAGAGAAGATTAACGAGGCTGTTGCTAGGATACGAGGGTCTGAGCTATAGAGGGAGATTGGGCAGGACAGGACATTATTCCTTGGAGCGCAGGAGGGTGAGGAGTGAATTACCAGGGGTCACTGTTTAAGAATTAGGACTGAGACAAGTAAAGACATTTTTAACCCGGAGAGATGTGAATCTGTGGAATTCTCTGGCACAGAAAGCAGTGGAGGTCAAACCACGGGATGTTTTCAAGATTGAGTTAGATTTAGCTCTTAGGGCTAAGTGAATCAAGGGATATGGGGAAAAAGCAGGAACGGGGTACTGATCTTGGATGATCAGCCATGATAGTATTGAATGGCCGTTCTGACTGAAAGGGCCGAATGGCCTATTTCTGCACCTATTTTCTATGGTTCTTTATTTCTATTTTTCTAGTCAGGAAAATGTAGGTAAACTGTTGACACTGAAGGCAGATAGATCCCCAGGGCCGAATGGCCAGCATCACAGAGTACTCAAGGAGGTGGCCCTAGAAATCGTGGATGCATTGGTGATCATTGTCCAATGTTCTATAGACTCTGGATCAGTTCCCGTGGACTGGAGGGTAGCTAATGTAACGTCACAGTTTACGAAAGGATGGAGAGAGAAAGCAGGGCATCATAGACAGTTAGCCTGACATCGGTAGTGGGAACATGTTTGTGTCCCCCCCTCAATCTCCCCACTACCTCTCCCCCTCATTCACCCCCACCTCCCCCTCGCACGTCTCTCTCCCTCTCTCTCTCCCCCTCCATCTCCCCCTCCCCTCCCTCTATCCCTCTCCCCCTCCATCTCCCCCTCCCCTCCCTCTATCCCTCTCCTCCTCCATCTCCATCTCCCTCTACACCTGCGACTACGAATCCCTCTCCCCCTCCCTCTCCCACCTCTCTCTCCCCCTCCCTCTCCCCACTACCTCTCCCCCTCCCTCTCCCCACTACCTCTCCCCCTCCCCCTTCCTCTCCGTCCCTCCCCCTTCCTCTCCACCCTACCCTTCTCCACCTTCGCCTCCTCCCCCTCTCTCCCACCCTACCTCCCTCCTCCAACTCCTCTCCCTCTGACCCTGCCCCTCCTCCGCTCTCCCCCGCCACTTCCTCCCACCCAGTGCCGTCCCTCAGGCCCCGCCACCTGCCTCTTCTGACCCACACTCTGACCACCTCTCTGCCCGTCCGTCCGTCCTTCTCCCCCTCCCTCTACCTGTCCCCCCCATTCCCCCTCCCTCCTCCTCCCTCTCCCCCACCCCTTCTCTCTGCCCCATCCTCTCACACTCCCTTACCACCTCAGTCCCTCCCTCACCCCCTCCCTCTGCCCTCCCCCTTCACCTCCCCACACTATCCCCTTCTTGCCCCCTCCCCCCATCCCCGTCGCTCTCTCTTGGAAACATCCAGTGAGTTGGCCTCCACTGCCTTCTGCGGCAGCAGACAATTCCACAGCTTCACAACTCTCGGGGTGAAAAGGTTTTTCCTCATCTCGGTCCTAAATGGCCAGCCCCTTATTCTTAAACCATGACCCCTGTTTCTGGCCTCCCCCAACATCGGGAATATATTTCCTGCATCTAGCCTGTCCAATCTCTTAAGAATTTTATATGTTTCCAAAAGATCCACTCTCATCCGTCTAATTTCCAGTCCAGTCGACCCATTCTTTCATCACGCCATCCAGGGAATGAAGTCGTCAAGGCAACTCACTTTTATTTCTGTAGCACATTTAAAAAACAACTCTCGTTGGCCAAAGTGCTTTACATTGGTGGAGGTACTAACGTTATACAACAATGGTTCATAGATTAAATACAAACATCACTACATACATATAGCACTCGCTCAGAGGACGTCAAGAAAGGCTTGGGAGTAGAAATGAGTTTTAAGTCTCGACTTAAAGGAGTCGATGGAGGGGGCAGTTCTGATGGGAAGAGGGATGCTGTTCCACAGTCTAGGAGCTGCAACCGCAAAAGCGCGGTCGCCCCTGAGCTTATGCCTAGACCGCGGGATATTCAGCAACCCCAAGTCGGCCGATCTGAGGGACCTGGAGGTGGTGTGGCGGGTAAGCAAACTTTTGATGTAGGTGGGGGCAAGCCCATTAAGGGCGTTTTACTCATAAAGGAGGATCTTGAAGTTTATACGGAACTGCACAGGAAGCCAGTGGAGAGAGGCCAGGATCAGGGGGGACAGGGAAGATTAGCTGATGCCAGTGTAGAGGGAGTTGCAGTAATCTAGGCGGGAGGAGATAAATGAGTGGATGATCTTTTCGAGGTCATCAAACTGGAGGAATTGTTTTATTTTAGCTATCGTCCGAAACTGGAAGAAGCTAGCTTTTACCACGGCATCGACTTGTTTGTCAAATTTCAGTGCTGAGTCAAATATCACGCCAAGGTTTTTGACGTGAGGTTTGAGTAGTGGGGTAAGGCTTCTAAGGCTGCCTGCTATCATTTTGATTGAGTCCGAGGGGCCGAGAAGGATGACCTCAGACTTACTCTCGTTTAGTTGGAGGAAGTTCTGGGCCATCCAACACTTTATATCCTCGAGGCAGTGGATAAGGTTAAGCAGATTTGATTAACCTGGTGACCCTATGCTGCACTCCCTCAATACCAGGAATTGCTACGTTAGGAATTGTCGTACGTTAGACTCCTATCTATCCGCAATAGCGCCACCTTCAACACTATAATCCCATCCAAACTGATCTCCAAACTGCTGGAACTAGGAATCAGCTCCACCCTCTACCACTGGATCTAAAACATTCTGACCCTTCCAATCGGTGAAGATAGGTGACAGCATCTCATCCGCAATAATCATCAACACTGGTGCCCCGCAAGGATGCGTTCTCAGTCCTCTAATACACTCCCTATACACATGACACCAAGGCCAAATGTGGCTCTAATTCCATCTACAAGTCTGCTAATGACAACACTGTGGTGGGATGAATCACGACCAATAACGGGATGGAGTACAGGAAGGATATGTCATAAGGTCATCAGTGATAGCATTAGAATTAGACCATTCGGCCCATCAGGTCTACTCCACCATTCAATCATGGCTGATCTATCTCTCCCTCCTTGCCCCATTCTCCAGCCTTCTCCCCTAAACTCTGACACCTGTACAAATCAAGAATCTATCCATCTCTGCCTTATTAATATCCGCTGACTTGGCCTCTATTGTGGAAAAGAATTCCACAAATTCACCACCCTCTGAATAAAGATATTTCTCATATCTTTCCCAAAAAACGGCATTTTATTCTGAGCCTATGGCCTCTAGTGCTAAACTCTCCCACTAGTGGAAACATCCTCACCACATCCACTCTATCAAAGTCTTTCTCAATTCTCTATGTTTCAATGAGGTCCCCCCCTCATTCTTCTAAACTCCAGTGAGTACAGGCCCAGTGCGGTCAAACGCTCATCATGGGTGTGGAAGACAAACTCTTCGATAAGACTCGTGGACGACTTGATTCACCGTCAGCAGTGAGTTTACTGGCACAAGGAGAGAAGTGTCACAGTGAAGGGCTGTGAGCCCAAATATAAAATTAAGTTGCTACAGCAGAGCATTTTCCACCAAAAAGAGAATGAGTAAGGAAGTACAAGGATGAGGTGGATTGATATGTAAATGACAGAATCTGTACTTTATATTACACAAAGGTCGAGACTTCTTGGCTCCGTACATAACCGAGTACAAAAGGTACGGATAATTAATATGTGAATAATTCTGACACTAGATGGCAACCTGGCCCAACGGGATACATGGATAATGAAGGTACCTGTGCTCAATAGTGGTTTCCTGCTGGTGGTTTCTGAGTGCCGCAATCAGCTAAGGTCAGGTCAATCAGTATGTTAACTGACGGTAGACAAAAATGCTGGAGGAACTCAGCGGGTGAGGCAGCATCTATGGAGTGAAGGAAATAGGCCACCTTCTTCACACTGATGTGGGTGTGGGGGGGGGGCGAGACAGTGGGCTGTGGGAGAGCTGGGAAGGGAGGGGAAGGAGGGAGAAAGCAGGGATTACTTGAAATTGGAGGTCAATGTTCATACCGCTGGGATGTAAACTACCCAAGCGAAATATGAGGTGCTGCTCCTCCAATTTGCGGTGGGCCTCACTGTGGCCATGGAGGAGGCCCAGGACAGAAAGGTCGGATTGGGAATGGGAGGGGGCGTTGAAGAGCTGAGCCACCGGGAGATCAGGTTGGTTAATGCGAACTGAACGGAGGTGTTGGGCGAAGCGATCGCCAAGCCTACGCTTGGTCTCACGGATGTAGAGCATCTGACACACACACACACATTCACACACACACACGCATTCACACACACACACACACACACACACATTCACACACACACACACACACACACACACACACACATTCACACACACACACATTCACACACACACACACACACACACACATACACATTCACACACACACACACACATTCACATACACACATTCACACATACACACACACACATTCACACACACACACACATACATTCACACACACACACATTCACACACACACACACATATAACACACACACATACACATTCACACACACACATATAACACACACACACACATATTCACACACACACGCACATTCACACACACACACACACATACACACACACACACATACACACACACACACACACACACACACACATTCACATACACACATTCACATACACACACACAGACACACACATTCACTAGCACACACATTCACACACACACACACACATACATACACACACACATACACACACACACACACACACACATTCACACACACACACACACACACACACATTCACACACACATACACACACACATTCACACACACACACACACATTCACACACACATACACACACATACACACACATTCACACACACACACACACATTCACACACACATACACACACACACATACACACGCACACACACACACACATTCACACACACAGACACACACACACACACACATTCACACACACACACACATTCACACACACACACACATTCACACACACACACACACATACACATGCACACACACACATTCACACACACACACACACACATTCACACACACACAGACACACACACACACACACATTTACACACACACACACACACACACACACACACATTCACACACACACAGACACACACACACACACACACACACACATTCACACACACACATTCACACACACACACAAAGACACACACATTCACACACACACACAAATTCACACACACACATTCACACACACACACATACACACACACACACATTCACACACACACATACACACACACACACACACACACACACATTCACACACAGACACACAGACACACACATTCACACACACACACTCACATACACACACTCACAAACACACACACATACACACTCACACACACACACATACGTTTCAATGAGGTCCCGCCTCATTCTTCTAAACTCCAGCGAGTACAGGGCCAGTGCCGACAAACGCTCATCATAGGTTAACCTACTCATTCCTGGGATAATTCTTGTAAACCTCCTCTGGACCCTCTCCAGAGCCAGCCTATCCTTCCTCAGAAGGTACACAAAAATGCTGGAGAAACTCAGCGGGTGCAGCAGCATCTATGGAGCGAAGGAAATAGGCAAAGTTTCGGGCCAAAACCCTTCTTCAGACTGATAGGGGGTGGGGAGAAGAAAGGAAAAAAGGAACAAGGCGGAGGAGGAGACCGAGGGCTGGGGGAGGGGAGGAGACAGCAAGGGCTAGCAGAATTGGGAGAATTCAATGTTCAAGCCCCCAGGATGTAGACTGCCCAAGCGGAATATGAGGTGCATTTCCTCCAATTTCCGGTGTTGCTCGCTGTGGCCATGGAGGAGACACAGGACAGAGAGGTCAGATACGGAATGGGAGGGGGAGTTGAAGTGCTGAGCCACCGGGAGGTCAGGTTGGTTATTGCGGACCGACCGGAGGTGTTCGGCGAAACGATCGCCAAGCCTCCGCTTGGTCTCAGATATGGTGCCCAAAATCCTTCCTCAGATATGGTGCCCAAAATACGATGATATAAATATTTTTTGTTCCGGTGACAATTTGAAGCAGCTTTTGGAGGTCATCACATCAGAAGTGAATAAATTAAAACAGTGGTTTGATGTCAACAAATTGTCTTTAACTTTAAGCAAAACAAAGATTATGCTATTTGGAAAACATAAAACAAACCCTCAAGTACAATTGAAAATAGATAACATAAGTATAGAAAGAGTATATGAAAATACATTTCTTGGTGTGATCTTAGACCACAAAATCTGCTGGAAACCACATATAAACCACGTCAAAGCAAAACTGGCAAAGTCTATAGCAATATTGGGAAAATCAAGACACATTCTGGACCATAAATCATGACATACTCTGTATAATACACTCATATTGCCATATCTGAGTTACTGTGTGGAGATATGGGGTAACACCTACAAAACCAACCTACAGCCTTTATGTACATTACAAAAAAGAGCAATAAGAATGATCAATAACGTTGGATATCTTGAACATACCAATTTATTATTCTTAAAGTCACATACACTGAAGTTCACCGATCTGGTTAAATTTAAAACTGCACAAATCATGTACAAAGCAAGAAATAATTTACTTCCAGGAAATATACAAAAACCGTATATGGAAAGACAGGATGGGTATAATTTGAGATGGGAACTTAATTTAAAAAAGCTCAATGTCAGAACGACTCTTAAAAGTATGTGCATAGCAATATGTGGGGTGAATTTGTGGAATGGTTTGGAACAGGAGATAAAACTTAGCACAAACATGATTCACTTTAAACAGATGTACAAAAACACTTTTTTAAAGGATATTGGGTTGAGGATAGGTGATTGTGAGTGGGATATTTGTTATACTGATTGTATTGGGAAGGGTGATTATAGGGTGATGGGTTGTATATATGACTAAGAGATACTGTATCGTATATCAGGGGGGTTTCTTTTCTTTTTTCTCTTTTTTTGTATGGCTTTGTAAATATTTGATTAGTGTATAAATGTAAATACTTTGGTGTACATATAGCTGCTGGTGTACATATGGTGTACATATAGCTGCTGGTGTACATATGGTGTACATATAGCTGCGGGTGTACATATATATTGTTTATTGTTGTTTTATGTATGACTGTTGCAATTTCGTTCAGACTTCGGTCTGAATGACAATAAAGGGCTATCTAATCTAATCTAATATGGTGTACATATAGTTGCTAGTGTACATATGGTGTACATATAGCTGCTGGTGTACATAGAGCTGCTGGTGTACATATGGTGTACATATAGCTGCTGGTGTACATATGGTGTACATATAGCTGCTGGTGTACATATGGTGTACATATAGCTGCTGGTGTACATATGGTGTACATATAGCTGCTGGTGTACATATGGTGTACATATAGCTGCTGGTGTACATATGGTGTACATATAGCTGCTGGTGTACATATGGTGTACATATAGCTGCTGGTGTACATATGGTGTACATATAGCTGCTGGTGTACATATAGCTGCTGGTGTACATATGGTGTACATATAGCTGCTGGTGTATATATGGTGTACATATAGCTGCTAAATATGTATAAGATCATTATAAACAGTTGAATAAGGGGTGGGAATTAATAAGCTTTGGCTTCTTCCTGCTCCTTTTCGGACACATACGATTTCATTTATTTATAGATATTGTTTATGACACTTTATAAATATTCATGTTTTGTTTTTTCTGTGCTGTTTCACACTTGCTTTTTATTCTTTTATTCTGTTCGAAATAAAGGATGAAATAAAATAAATAAAATACAAGTTGCTCAAATAGTGATGGGAAATTGTACAGGGCACTGGGGAGACCACACCTGGAGTATTGTGTGCAGTTTTGGTCTCCCTAATTTGTGTAAGGATATTATTGCTATAGAGGGAATGCAGCGTAGGTTCACCAGCTTAATTCCCGGGATGGCGCGACTGACATATGATGAAAGAATTGATTGACTGGGCTTATATCCACTGGCATTTAGAAGTATTAGAGTGGATCTTATAGATACATATAAAATTCTTAAGGGATTGGACAGTCTGGATGCAGGAAAAATGTTCCCGATGTTGGAGGAGTCCAGACCCAGATGTCACAGTTTAAGAATAAGGGGTAGGCCATTTAGGACTGAGATGAGGAAAACCTTTTCCACCCAAAGAGTTGTGAATCTGCGGAATTCTCTCCCACAGAAGGCTGGGGAGACCAATTCACCAGATGTTTGCAAGAGAGTGTTAGTCATAGCTCTTAGGGCTAACGGAATCAAGGGAGCTGGGGAGAAAGCAAGAACGGGGTACAGATTTTGGATGATCAGCCATGATCATATTGAATGGCTCAAGGGCCGAATGGCCTTGTCCTGCGCCTATGTTCTATGTTTCTATGTTTCTATTCTGAAAGGGGGAGGTGAGCAGCCAGAGCTCATAGTCCATACGACAGACGACAGGTACACAGTACGTTGAGAGTAGCATCATACGGAGATAGGGTGGTCAAAAAGGCTTTTGTCACATTGGCCTTCATCAGTCAGAACATTGAGTCTAGAGATGTCATGGTCATGTTGCACATGTACAAGACGTTGGTGAGACCACATTTACAGTGTTGTGTTCAGTTTTGGACACATTATTATCGGTAAAATGGTGTCAAGGTGGAAATGCCATAGAGAAGATTCACGAGGATGTTGCCAAGACTTGAGGGCCTGATCTAGAACAGATTCAGCAGGCTAGTGTTTTATTTCTTGGTGCACAGGAGGATGAGGGATGATATTTTCAAGGTGACTAAAATATTGAGAGATATAGATAGGGTCGACGCACAGATTAGGGCAATCAAGATCCTGAGGACAACTTTAAGATGGGGGGAAGATTGAATAGGAACCAGAGGGGTCATTTTCACACAAAGGGTGGTGGGTGTGTGGAACCAGCTGTAAGAGGAGATGGTTCAACCCAGTACTCATATCATCATCCGGTGTGGAAACAGGCCCTTTGGCCCAACTTGCCCACACCGGACAACATGCCCCATTTACTCTAGTCCCACCTGCCTGCAGTTGGTCCAAATCCCTTCAAACCCATCCTATTCACATACCTATCAAACTGTGTCATAAATGGTAGGTAAGTCCCTGCCTCAACTACCTCCTCTGGCATCTTGTTCCATACATCCACCACCATTTGTGTGAAAAAGGTATCCATCAGATTCCTATGAAATATTTTCCCCTTCACCTTAAATCTATGTCCTCTGTACCTCGATTCTTCTATTCAGGACAAGAGAATCTGTGCTTCTACCCAATATATCCCTCTCATGATCTTATACACCTCTATAAAATCACCCTTCTTCCTTCTGTGCTTCAAGGAATAGGTTCCCTGCCCACTCAACCACTCCCCATAGGCCAGACCCTGGCTGCTGCATCCTTGTAAAATGTCTCTGTAAAGGTTCTAGTTTGGCAACATCTATCTAATAACACAGTACCCAGAACTGAACACAATACTCCAAATGTGGCCTCACTAAGGTCTGATACAACTGCAAGATGACCTCCCAACCTCTACACTCAATACACTGCCAGGTAAAGGCCAATGTGCCAAAAGCCTTTTTGACCATCCGATCTACAGCAGCTGTGATTCCACCTTCAAGGAACTGTGCACCTGCACTCCAAGATCCCTCTGCTCTACAATTGTACCTAGAGCCCTACCCTTCACTGTGTAGATCCTCCCCATGTTCAACAACAACAAGTTTATTTATGGATAACCCCTTGAGATGGACAGTCATCTCGTTTTCGAGGGGGTCCAACATAGAACATACAGCACAAAACATAACATACATAAAGGCTCTCATCGACCCACCTACCCACACACCAAACCCAAAACCCCTCCATCCCCACTTGTTATAGTTTATAACAATTGTTAATTAACTTAAATCCAATAATAACAACAGTATAATGTTAGTCGCTATGCAATACTCTAATACTAGAAACAGGTACATGGTTTTATGAGAAATGGTAAAAGTGTATTTTTAAATAGACGAAATGAACTAATAGTTCTTATGGTACTAGGCAGAGTGTTCCAGTCAGAAGGAGCTTTGTATTTAAATGCACGTCTCCCAATTTCTTTGTTAGTTCTTATAATGAAAAAGAAGGGTTGTTGAATATGTCTTAGTGAATATGAGGGTGTGTATGGTAATAGGTCTTGTTTTAAATAAGAGGGGTAATTAAGATGGATGCATTGAAAGATGAACTGGAACCAGTGGTAGCATCTTCGAGCGTGGGGGGATAACCAGTTTAAAGTTTCGTATATAGAACAGTGGTGAGTTGTATATGGACACCTTAAAATAAATCTGCAAAGACTATTCTAAACTACATTAAGGGGTTGAAGATGTATATCAAATGTATTCTGATAGACAATATCAGCATAATCCAGTGTTGGTAGTAGTAGTTGAGAGACAATTCTTTTTCTCATCTGAAAGGTGAAACAATTTATATGGCGGTAAAGAATAGCTAGATTACAGCTAAGTTTTTTAGTAATCGTCTCACTATGCTGCGTAAATGAAAGCGTTGGGTCAAGCCAAACACCAAGATATTTGAAGTTCAATACTTGTTCTAATGGTGATCCTTCATTAAATGATATAGTCAGATCTACAGAATTACCAAGGCCTTGTCTGGTACCAAATAACATACTGCATGATTTATTTTTATTTAAAATTAATTTGTTAAATAATAGCCATTTCTGAACAGAAATAAGATCAGATTGAAGGGTTCTTTCAATTTCAGACTTGTTAGTACTAGATGTATATAGCACCGCATCATCGGCATATAGTTGTATTTGACAGTCAGAACAGATATTGGGGAGGTCGTTTATGAAAATAGAGAAAAGGAGTGGTCCCAAGGACGAACCTTGCGGGACCCCCTTCTCAACAATTAAGAAATTGGATTGACCCATTAGACTTCCATGTTAGACTTCCCAAAATGCAATACCTCACAATTCTCTGCATTAAATTCCACCAACCATTCCCCAGCACACTTGGCCATTCGATCAAGATCCTACTGCAATTAATCACAACCATCTTCACTATCTGCAAAACCACCCACTTTTGTATCATCTGTAAACTTGCTAAACTTGCTCTGTAAGTTCTCATCCAAATCATTGATGTAGATGACAAACAGTAACGGGCCCAGCACTGAACACTGAGGCACACCACTAGTCACAGGCCTCCAGTCTGAGAAGCAACCTTCCTTCCACCATCACCCTCTGCTTCCTTCCCTGAAGCCAAATTTCAATCCATTCAGCTATCTCTCCTTGTAACTATATAAAGGTACGAACTAAAAAGTACTATGGCAAACATTAAGGAACATTTGGACAGGTGCATGGACCGACAGACCGACAGGCCATTTATAGGAATATGGGGATGGGACATGTTGGCCGGTGTAGGCAGGCAGGCAGGCTGGGCTGAAGATGCAGTGAGACTCTATGTCTCTATGACTCTATAACTGGAGGGTGTGTGTGTGGACACAAATAGCGCAGTAAGATATTCCTCACTTGGCCATGGATCTCTGCGCTGGGATCGTAGAACAGATTCATTTTAAGACAAACCCGGTTAATCACACTTTTTAACATTATTATTACAGCAGTTTGTCCAATGGTCGCACATGGATAGGTAACCTGCAAACATGTCTAATCTTCTACAAGGCAAATGTTGTCAGTGTTGCCACTGGTGAAAATATATCTGGGTAGTGTGGGACGGAACTGGCAACTGGTTGTTATTTCAAATGTTTGACTAGAAAGGGTTAACTGAAGTTCAGTATCCATAATTAATCTCATCTGTAATGAGCACTAACTCCATCTTGCTGCTCTATCCACGCTGGTAAACACGGCACGTGAAGATGCATTAACTTGTTGTTTTCATCTTAATTAACAGTGGTTAGAAATACTAATTGCCTCACTCCGGGATACAATGGAAAGAAAAACACATAATGTGGAAAATTAAAGTGTAGCTTCATAACTGAGAAAGAGATAGTTAAGTAATGGTGCTGTATCCTTCGTCCAGTGGGATTATTACTTCCAGCCGGTGAACACAAGGCCAGGCTGTGTTCAATCTGTAGTTTATTTTGTTGCAAACAACTTCAGACCAGTCGACAGGTAGATGTGACTTCAAACCCACGGATCAGGCAGCAAGGTCGGTCTGAGTGTAAATGACCAACTCATCTGCATTGGCTGTCCACACAGCGGTACAGAGAAAGCTGCCACACACACACACATACTTTATTGATGTGCTTGTTTATCATGTAATTCAAGAGAGCATATCTCCCATCATGCAGTGTAAAGCTGGTACCGGTAAAAAGTGAAATCCACACTTCAATGAGCAGCAGGGACAGTTATTAAAAATGACCAATGTTTTGGACAGGCAATTCTATGATGTTTTCCTCTTAATCTGTATCTTTGAGAAATGTGGACACCTGTTGATGTTTCATTCATCTGATTCAAGGCCAGAGTTTAGTGGTGACTAAATATCCAAACAGTTGTCAGGTCACCGTTTAAAAGCAGTTTATTTGTCAGTGCTGTACCTGGCGCAAACTTCACACACAGGTTTACCGTGTTTCATAGAGAGGGATAGTGGACTTTAGTTCATCTGAACTATTCCCAATGGCCGGGATCGCACTACCTGTGCCCCGTGTTCAGGACACAAGAAAGAGGAAGACAGTGCAGATCAGTAGGTGACTCAGGAGCTGGTGCAGGGGGTGGGGGCTTCAGACATAGAGTCATACAGCATGGAAACAGGCCCTCTGGCCCAACTTGTCCATGCCCATGCCCCATACACTCATACTACCAGCCTGTGTTTGACCCATATCCCTGTAAACCTGTCCTATCCATGTACCTGTACACATGAATGTTCAATGTTATCATAGACTTTGTCTTTGGAACTGGTGTGTTACAATGCTGAGAGATATATTCTACACTGTGTATCTTGCACTTTGCTCCATCTGTTGTACTCCAATTTGACTTGATTGTGTTTATGTTCAGTATATCCTTATCTGATTATATAGCATGCCAAACAAAGCTTGACACTGTACCTCGGTACATGGGCAGAGCATTAAATAGGAAAGGTGCATTCAATCTGATGGGATTCTGTAGGTTTCCCAAAAGCCAGCTGAGGAACAGCAGAGGAACTGTGACAAGTCTCAGGTGATGCTTTGCTATGTCATGAGCTCAGTAAATGATAGAGTCGTTGAGAGTGTTGTTCAATAGAGTACAGTTGTACGACAGGAAGGTGACATCAGATATACATGCACTGAGATGGACAAGGGCTGATTAGGGATAGTCAGCACAGAATTGTACGTGGGAGATCGTGTCTCACCAACCTGATTAAGCTTCTTGAAGATGTGACCAAAAACGTTGATGATGACAGAGCTGTCGACGTTGTATATGTGGATTGGAGCAAAGGTATTTTACAAGCATCCACATGGTAGGCTGTTCTGGAAGGTAAGATTGCAAGGGATCCAAGGAGAGATAGCTGAATGGATAGAAACTTGGCTTCATGGAAGGAAGCAGAGGGTGATGGTGGGAGGTTGTTTTTCAGACGGGAGGCCTGTGACTAGTGGTGAGAACGTACAAGGCATGAGCAGAAAAATTTGCAGCTGACACTTAACTGGGTGGTATTGTAGATACTGAAAATGTTTGTGAGAATTTGCAGCAAGATCTTGATCGGTTGGGCACGTGGGCTGAGGAATGGCTGATGGAGTTTAATACAGAGAAATGTGAGGTGTTGCATTTTGTGAAGTTTAATAAGGGCAGCACCTACACAGTGAATGGTTGGGCTCTTGGAAGTGCTGTGGAGCAGAGGGATCTACGAGTGCAGTTACATAGTTCCTTGCAAGTGGCATGATGGGTAGATATGGTGATTAAAAAGGCATTTGGCACATTGGCCTGCATCAGAGTATTGTGTAGAAGTTGGGAGTTCATGTTACAGATGTATAAGACGTTGATGAGAACACAGTTAGAGTATTGTGTTCAGAGTTGGTCACCGTGTTATAGGAAATATGTTGTCAAGCTGGAAATGGTGCAGATAAGTTTTACCAGGCTGTTGCCAGGACACGAGGGCCTGGGCTATAGAGGGAGATTGGGCAGGCTAGGACATTATTCGTTGTAGTGCAGGAGGGTGAGGAATGATCTTATAGAGATGTAGAACATCATGAGAGGAATAGATCAGGTAAATACACAGTCTATTGCCCAGATTAGGAAATCAAGAACCAGGGACATAGGTATCAGGTGAGCGGGGAAATATTTAATAGGAACATGAGGAGTGACTATTTACACAAAGAGCGTTGTGTATATGGAACAAACTACCAGAGGAGGTAGTTGAGGCAGTTACTATCATAATACATGAGATATATCTGTGCAAGTATATGGATAGGATAGGTGTAGAGGGAAATGGGCCAGTTGACATAGTGTAGATGGAACATGTTGTTTGGAGTGGGCAAGTTGGGTCGTAGGGCCTGTTTCCATGCTGTATGACTCCATGCCCATTGACCATTAAGCATCTGCTTATCAACCACACCCCCTTCACCTGTATCCACCCACCACTCACCAAGGCTTGTCCTGACCCTATCTCCACCTTTCTCATCCCCCCCCAACACAATCAGTTTGAAGAAGGGTCCCAACCAAAACACCACATATCCATGTTCTCCAGAGATGCTGCCTGACGCGCTGAGATACTCCAGCATTCTGTGTCTTTATTTTGAACCAGCATCTGTAGTTCTTGTATCTCCTGGTTACTGTTAACGTTTTAAGGGACATCGCTCGATATGTTTGCATCAGACAGAATCCCGGGTGCACATGTTCATAATACTTTGTTCATAAATTTAATTCAAATAAAGATAGATATCTCTATTGAGGGTGTAGTTTACCGTTACTACACATTGACCCCGGTTCCATCCACTCTTCGGGTGCTGTCTATGTGGAGTTTGTATGTTCTTCCCGTGTTGTGTGGGTTTTCTCCGGGTGCTCTGGTTTCTCCACCAGACAGAGGGTGGTGGGTAGATGGAACAAGCTGCCATAGGAGGTAGTTAAGGCAAGTACCATATCAACAGTTGAAGTACATTTGGACAAGGATACGAACAGGAGAGCGTGAGAGGGACATGGGCCAAACACGGGCAGGTGGGACTAGTGTAGATGGGGCATCTTGGTCAGAATGGGCAAGTTGGGCCGAAGGGTCTATTTCCGTGCTGTGTGACTCTATGCAAGGTTCCCTACAAGTGGCGAGTCAGGTGGACAGGGTGGTGAAGAAGACACTTGCCTTCATGGGCAAGCGGACTGAGCACAAAGGTTGAGGCATCGTGATACATCTGTACAACTCGTTGGTAAGACCACACTTGGAGTACTGTGCACAACTCTGGTCACCAAGCCACAGGAAGGATGCCATTGTATTGGAAAGGCTACAAACCAGATTCACCAGGAATGTTACCTGGGCTGGCAGACTTGATATGGGGAGAGGTTGGATAATCTGGGGCCTTTTCCATTGGAGAGTGGGAGGATGAGGTGTGACCTTATTGAGGTGTACAAGTTCACGAGGAGCATGATTTAAACTACCATTCACAAGTAAGGTATGTGCCGTAATAAGCACCGGGCAGTGGCTCTGACATCCACCATCATGAAGTGCTTTGAGAGACTGGTGTTGGCGCATATTAACTCCAGTATCCCAGCCAGCCTTGATCCATTACAGTTTGCTCATCAACGCAGCCGGTCTCCAGCAGTGACCATCTCCCGGCCCTAAACCCATCTCTGGAATACATAGACAACAAGGTGGCATAGAAACATAGGAAATGGGTGCAGGAGTAGGCCATTCGGCCCTTCCAGCCTGCACCGCCATGCAAAATGATCATGGCTGATCATCCACAATCAGTACCTCATTCCTACTTTCTCCCCATATGCCTTGATTCCGTTAGCTCTAAGAGCAAAACCTAACTCTCTCTTGAAAACATCCAGGGACTTGGCCTCCACTGACTTCTGTGGCAGTGAATTCCACAGATTCACAACACTGTGTGAAAACATTTTTCCTCATCTTAGTCCTAAATATCCTATCCCTTATTTTTATTCCTAACCCTTATTCTTAGCCCTTATTCATAAACTGTACCCCTGGTTCCGGACACCCCCAACATCGGGAACATTTTCCCTGTATCTAGCCTGTCCAATCCCTTAATGTTATATGTTCTGTAAGATCCCCTCTCATCCGTCTAAATTCCAGTGAATATCCAATCCAATCCAATCCAACTTTATTTGTTAAGCACTTTAAAACAACCAATGTTGACCAAAGTGCTGTACAGAAGACTAAACAAGACATCATAAACAGACAACATAACAGAACATAACATAACAGCTCACATGAGACGCAAAAATTACATATGAAATACAACAGTAAATTAAAAGACATAAAACATGAGTAAAAATAATAGCCACGCAATAAAAGCAATCAAAAAGAAATTAAATCAAGTAAATAAAGTAAATAAAGTCGACATCTTACTGGGTATCAAAGGCCACGGAGAAGAGATGGGTTTTAAGAAGTGATTTAAAAACAGACAGAGAAGAGGCCTGTTTAATGTGGAGAGGCAGATCGTTCCATAATTTGGGGGCCGCCACAGCAAAGGCACGGTCCCCTCTGAGCTTCAGCTTAGTTTTAGGCCCACTCAGGAGCAGCTGATTATCTGACCTGAGAGAGCGGGCGGGTGTATACAGGTGTAGAAGCTCAGATAGGTAGGGCGGGGCAAGACCATTCAGGGATTTAAAAACAAATAAAATAATTTTAAAATGGATTTAAAACTGAATAGGCAACCAGTGGAGTGAGGCTAAAATGTGCGAAATGTGCTCATGTTTAGGTGTGCCAGTTAAAAGACGTACAGCTGCATTCTGTACCATCTGGAGACGGGCGATGGAGGACCCACTAACCCCCACATACAGTGCATTGCAGTAATCCAGCCGAGTGGTAACAAAGGCGTGGATTACCGTCACAAAGTGCTGCCTTGACAGAATTGGCTTTAATTTGGCCAGTTGCTTCAAATGGAAAAAGCTTGATTTAACAACACCCTTGATTTGACTGTCAAATTTAAGCTCAGGGTCCACTTTAACCCCTAGATTTGTGATGCTTGGTTTGATATACTGGGCCAGGGAGCCCAGATCTACAGGGGGGGGGGGGCCCAGTGGTGCCACCAAAAACCATTACTTCCGTCTTTTTATCATTAGATTTTAAAAAGTTCAGAGCCATCCAGGCCGTTATGTCGTTGAGACACTCAAGTAACAGTCCGACAGAGTGTTCATCCTTCTTTTTAAGAGGCACATAAACCTGACTGTCGTCTGCATAAAAGTGGAATGAAATTCCGTGCTTCCTAAGTATGGAACCAAGTGGGAGCAAATAGAGAGAAAAGAGGAGAGGGCCAAGAACTGAGCCCTGTGGGACCCCACACGAGAGAGGAGCAGAGGAGGTTCATACCCATCGACCCGTCGACCCATTCTTTCATCATTTGTCAGTCCCGCCATCCAGGGAATTAACCTGGTGACCCTACCCTGCACTCCCTCAATGGCAAGAATTGGTACGTTAGGAATTGTCCCACGTTAGACTCCTATCTATCCGCTATAGCTCCACCTTCAACACCATAATCCCATCCAAAATGATCTCCAAGCTGCTGGAACTAGGAATCAGCTCCACCCTCTACCACTGGATCTGCAACTTTCTGTCCCTTCCAATCGGTGAAGATAGGTGACAGCATCTCATCCACAATAATCATCAACACTGGTGCCCCGCAAGGATGCGTTCTCAGTCCTCTAATACACTCCCTATACACATGACACCAAGACCAAATGTGGATCTAATTCGATCTACATGTCTGCAAACGACAACACTGTGGTGGGATGGGTCACGACCAATAACGGGATGGAGTACAGGAAGGATATGTCATAAGGTCATCAGTGATAGCAGTAGAATTAGGCCATTCGGCCCATCAAGTCAACTCTGCCATTCAATCATGTCTGATCTATCTCTCCTTGCCCCATTCTCCTGCCTTCTCCCCATAACGTCTGGCACCTGTACTAATCAAGAATCTGTCTATCTCTGCCTTAGTAATATCCACTAACATGGCCTCTACTGTGGAAAAGAACTCCACAATTTCACAACCCTCTGACTAAAGATATTTCTCATTTATTTCCTAAAAATTCACTACCATTCACTGTGCAGATCCTCCCCATGTTAGACTTCCCAAAATGCAATACCTCACAATTCTCTGCATTAAATTCCATCCACCATTCCCCAGCACACTTGGCCAATCGATCCAGATCCTACTGCAATTAATCACAACCATCTTCACTATCTGCAAAACCACCCACTTTTGTATCATCTGCAAACTTGCTAAACTTGCTCTGTAAGTTCTCATCCAAATCATTGATGTAGATGACAAACTAACGGGCCCAGCACTGAACACTGAGGCACACCACTAGTCACTGGCCTCCAGTCTGAGAAGCAACCTTCCTTCCACCATCACCCTCTGCTTCCTTCCCTGAAGCCAAATTTCAATCCATTCAGCTATCTCTCCTTGTAACTATATAAAGGTACAAACTAAAAAGTACTATGGAAAACTTTAAGGAACATTTAGACAGGTGCATGGACAGACAGACCGACAGGCCATTTATAGGAATATGGGGATGGGACATGTTGGCTGGTGTGGGCAGGCAGGCAGGCAGGCTGGGCTGAAGATGCTGTGAGACCCTATGTCTCTATGACTCTATAACTGGAGGGTGTGTGTCTGTACAAATACTGCAGTAAGATATTCCTCACTTGGCCATGGATCTCTGTGCTGGGATCGTAGAACAGATTCATTTTAAGACAAACCCGGTTCATCACACTTTTTAACATTATTATTACAGCAGTTTGTCCAATGGTCACACATGGATAGGTAACCTGCAAACATGTCCAATCTTCAAGGCAAATGTTGTCAGTGTTGCCACTGGTGAAAATATATCTGGGTAGTGTGCGACGGAACTGGCAACTGGTTGTTATTTCAAATGTTTGTCTAGAAAGGGTTAACTGAAGTTCAGTATCCATAATTAATCTCATCTGTAATGAGCACTAACTCCATCTTGCTGCTCTATCCACGCTGGTAAACACGGCACATGAAGATGCATTAACTTGTTGTTTTCATCTTAATTAACAGTGGTTAGAAATACTAATTGCCTCTCTCCGGGATACAATGGAAAGAAAAACACATAATGTGGAAAATTAAAGTTCAGAACTGAGAATGGGGCAGTTACGTAACGGTGCTGTATCCTTCGTCCAGTGGGAATATTAGTTCCAGCCGGTGAACACTAGCTGTGGGTCTGTTCAATCTGCAGTATATTTTGTCGTGAACTACTTCAGACCAGTCGACAGGTAGATGTGAATTCAAACCCACAGATCAGACAGCAAGGTTGGTCTGAATGTAAATGACCAACTCATCCGTCTGGGCTGTCCACAGCGGTTTAGAAACATAGACATATAGATAATAGGTGCAGGAGTAGGCCATTCGGCCCTTCGTGCCATTCTATATGGTCATGGCTGATCATCCTCAATCAATACCCCGTTCCTGCTTTCTCAAAATATCTTTTGATTCCGTTAGCCCAAAGAGCTATATCTAACATAGATTTAAAACAATTCAGGAGAAACTCAGCGGTGAGGCAGCATCTATGGAGAGAAGGAATATGCGACGTTTCAGGTCGAGACCCTTCTTCAGACTCTAACTCCTACTTGCAAACATCCAATGAATTGGCCTCCACTACCTTCTGTGGCAGATAATTCCACAGATTCACAACTCTCTGGATGAAAAATACTTTCCTCACCTCAGTCTGAAATGGCCGAACCCTTATTGTTAAACTGCGACCCCTGTTTCTGGACTCCCCCAATATCGGGAACAGTTCTTGCCTGTCCAATCCCTTAAGAATTGAATGTTTCTATATGATGCCCTGTCATACTTCAAAGTGAATTTAGAGAGACCTCTTACACACTCAGTCTGTATTTCTGTGCCTATTTATCAATTAATTCAAGAGAGCATTCCTCCGTTCCTGCTGTGTATACCTGGTACACGTTGAAACTGAAAGACACTTCAATAATCAGTGACATATTAAAATGACCAACGTATATGACAGACAGTTATATCATTTTGTTGTTTAATTTGCAGCTTTGAGAAAATTGGGCAGCTAATGCTGTTGAATTCCTTGGATTTCCAGGCTAGAGTTTAGTTTGAGGACAGTGAAGCACCTGTTGGACACTTGGGAGGGAGATGAACGATGAGCCTCCGTTGTTAGTGACAGCACCACTCAATACAGTATCGCCACTGTTGTGTAGTCAGTGATGTGTGTGCAATGTGGCTCCAACTGGGGAGGTCGATGACAGACAGAGCACACTAGAGTTTACAGAACCGCTGATTCCAGTGGTGTGTGAAATGGGCACGGAAACAGCATGGAAACATGCCCTTCGGCCCGAAGTCCATGCAGACCAAAATGCCTATCGAGGGTGATCTCATTCACTTGTATTTGACCCATTTCCTTACATTCCTATCCGAGACAAACGGCCGTCAAAATGCTGTTTATTTGCGGTGATGGTATCTGCACCACCTCCTCATGTAAAGATTGTTCCACCTTTGGTATGGAATACCTGCCCGTCAGAATTCCCTTCAATCTTTCCCCTTTCTATTATACCTGGTCTCTGTGTTTAGATTCTCCCAGCCTGAGAAATACCCGTGACCATCCACTCAATCCTGCTGTAGACATCATTTGACAAGCCTCAGTAAGGTCGCCCCTCTGTATTCTTGCTCCAAAGAGACACGATTTTTTCCAATCCCACCCTATCGATTCTGTCTTCTATCAAGATTATGTTTCTGTTTAATCTTTATCTAGTTATGTATCTTGATGCTTTATTTGTATCATTGTATAACAAATCAAATGTCACTGTACCTCAGTACACGTGACAATAAAGGACCATTGGACTAACGCTGTCCCTTCCTGAAAACATCCTGGTGAATCTGGTCTGCACTGCCTCTGGCAATAGGACATCATTTCTATGATATGCTGACCAGAACTACACAAAAGGGGCTGGCAGATATTTGAAGTACAACTGAGGAGAGCGAGTGCTACACTTGGAAGAGCAGTGAAGTCTAGATTGGTCATTATTTGGATGTTCAGCTGTGGTGCAAGTGTGTTGAGAATCAGACACAGATGGGAAGTGACACCATCAGTGAGTCCAGAGGTGTCAGTACCGATGAGCTGCAACCAAGACAGAAAGGTGAATAAAATATAGAGCAGAGGGATCTATGACGACAGGTACATAGTGTGTTTAAAGTAACATCACACGGAGATAGGGTGGTTTAAAAGGCTTTTGTCACATTGGCCTTCATCAGACAGAACATTGAGTCTAGAGGTTTGGAGGTCATGTTGCACATGTACAAGACGTTGGTGAGACCACATTTACAGTGTTGTGTTCAGTTTTGGACACATTGGTATCGGTAAAATGGTGTCAAGGTGGAAATGCCGTAGAGAAGATTCACGAGGATGTTGGCAAGAATTGAGGGCCTGATCTAGAGGGACAGATTCAGCAGCCTAGTGCTTTATTCCTTGGGGCACAGGGGGATGAGGGATGATCTTTCAAGGTGACTTCTTCTTGTGTATGTTGTACACAGACTAAAGTTGTAGGACAACTTGTTCTAATTGTTCGTATTTGTTTGTACAAACTGTTGTCAGATCACCGTTTAAATCAGTTTATATGTTAGTGCTGTACCTGGTGCAAGCTTCACACACAGGTTTACCCTGTTTCACAGAGAGAGAGAGAGAGAGAGAGAGAGAGGGAGAGGGAGAGGGGGTGTAGAGAGAGAAGAGGGGGGAGAGAGGTGGGATAGAGGGGGGAGATAGGGAGAGGGGGGATTGATTTATTTCAATCAATACCGATATACCTAACTACATTTTTTTCAAAAATCTTGATTCTCTGATTACAAACTTTATCTGGGATTATAAAACACATAGAATTCACAAACGACATCTATGTAAAACCAAAGAAACGGGCGGATTATGAACCAAGATGGCGGCGCGACCGGTGTCTTGCAGCGGCCTCTCTCAGTGGAAATTCAGTGTTTTCACGTGTTAGTGGAGCGAGTGGGGTGACTGGAGTATGTGTGTTGAGAGAGTATATGTATGTGTGGCAGTATGAGGGACAGTTTCTGTTGGATACCCACAACAAAGCTTCTTGTTGTAACAAAGACTTACGGAGTGTTCTGGGGAGCTGGGACTTCTGCGCTGCGTAGGCCCAAGGAAAGCCGCGGCTGCACCTGGAACAACATTGGTGAGGATTCACCGCAAGCGGTGTAGCAGGATGCGGAAGCGGGGGAAGCGTGGAGTAGTCTACGCTAGGCTAGTCGCTAACCCACACAAACCAACAGTGCCTACACTCATGTTGGCAAATGTCCGCTCCCTCGACAATAAGATGGACTACATCAGAGCGTGGAGAGCTACTCAACGTAGCGTGAAGAACTGCTGTGTCTACGTCCTTACGGAGACCTGGCTGAATCAGAACATCACGGACGCTGCGATCCAGCTGGAGGGGCTAATGCTACACAGAGCTGACAGAGTAGCTTCGCTAGCTGGTAAGTCAAGGGGAGGCGTCCTGGCTGCGTATGTTAATAGATCGTGGTGTCGAGATGCCGTGGTAGTTTCCACTTACTGCTCACCCCACGTAGAGTTAATGACTGTGAAATGCCGACCCTTCTACTTACCGAGGGAGCTAACGACAGTCTTCACAACGGCCGTTTATGTACCACCGAGCGCGGACGTGAAGGACGCTATGACAGAACTCTACAACAACATCAGTGAGCAGCAGAGGGAACATCCCCATGC